>JAOXXN010000212.1:3199737-3214166 GCA_026770055.1 Myrmophylax atrothorax
GCCCTCTGCCGGCAGCGCCCGCCACTGCACCTGCCCGGGGCGGGACCGCACCTGGGACCGCATCCCATGGGGCTGCATCCCGCGGGACCGCACCTGGGACCGCATCCCATGGGGCTGCATCCCGCGGGACCCCATCCCATGGGAGCACACCTGGGACTGCATGCTATGGGGCTACACCTGGGACCGCATCCCGCGGGACCCCACCTGGGACCCCATTCCATGGGACCACACGTGAAATCCCATCCTGCAGGGCCACACCTGGAATTCCATCCTGCGGGACTGCACCTGGGATCCCATCCCAACCTCCAGGGACATGGGAACAATGCTCACCTCCCAGAGCCACACCTGGGATCCCATCCCAACCTCCACAGGGACACAGGAACAGCTCTCACCTGAATTAAAGGTCTTTACCCCATAAGCTGTAAATGGTGTTTGAATGTGGTTTGCAGGTAAAAGGATACTCACAGGTCTGACACACTCCCTGGAGGTTTGTACTTGAGAATTCCAAGGAGACTCAACATTCTTTTAGCTGTTTGTTCTGGCAGCTCCTCTCTAATGTCAACAGCATGCTAAACAGTTTTAAGAAATTATTTAATTAATAATAGGTATTAATAATTATTATATTGTACTAAGTATTGTAATGATAAAAGTACCTATTTTATAATAAATTTCTAATTGTTGTTATTTGTGTTATTAACTATAATTAATTATAATTATTGTTATATACTTCTTTGTCTAATTGATATTAACTGGCAACACTAAAAGAATGGACTTCAGTAATTTACCATATGATAGTGAGACACCCTGCACAGAACATCCCTTTTATCACCAAACTTCAATTCTCTTCTAACGGTATTTTCTCCATAAAATGTTCTTCCTAAACGAACCCTCTCCCTGCTCAGGGGATGTCTCCCGTGCAGACACACTGCCCACATCCAGGCAGGGTATCCTGGCACTCCAAGGGATCCGAGACCTGCTGTACGAACATGTGCGAGTGCAGGGCACGGCCCGAGGCCGCCTTAAGAACATGAAGGTTCAGTGTGAACCAAGACGTGGATGCTCAATGTCCCAGGAATACACCCAGTGCTCAGTCTGTGGGGTCGGCGATGCTGCTTTGCCACCGGGATGGAGGGACAGCAGCGATTCTTGCCGGGCACATTTATTCCCAGGAAGAGTCACACAAGCCACACAGGCTTGGCAAGCCAAGCACGCCCCGGGGTCACGCTGAGCCAGGCCGAGAGAAGCGACTGTCGGTGTGGATGGCGCGGGCGGCTCTGGGCGCCTCGCTTACCTTCGGGTCAATCTCGGCCAGCACATCGCTGAGCAGCTGCAGCAGCTGCAGCGGCTCCAGCGAGTCAAACGAGATTAGGTTGTAGTTCTTCCTGAAAGGCTCCTGATTGAGCTTCTCCACAATGAACTGCATTTGGTCGGCCATGGCGGGGGCGGTGAGCGGGGTCGCGGTGCGGTGAACAGGGGACGAGGGCGCGGGGGGCGGTGAGGGAAGCCCGGGGGTGCCGGGGACGGTGAGCGGAGGACGGAGGGCGGTGAGCGGGGCCGGGCCCGGCGTTGAGGCCTCGCCGGAGCCTCCGCGCCGGCACCGCGGGGGCGGTTGCCTGGAAACGGCGGATACGTCACTTCCGGTGCCACGGTGGAGCGGCGGGAACGGGACCGCGCGGAACCGACGGGGGCGGGGCCAAGACGTGGGGGCGTGGTCGGGGCGGGGCAGATGAGACGGTGTCGGGACCCACCGCGATGGGACCCGTCGGGATGGGACACACCGAGATGGGACACACTGGGGTGGGATCCACCAGGATGGGATTCACCGGGATGGAATACACCAGGATGGAATACACCAGGATGGGACACACCAGGATGACACAAAAAAACCAGCTTCAAAACCACCAAACAATCCAAACCAGACTATATATTAAAGTGAAAGTTGCTCATGAAATCTCTCGATCTGCACGATTTTTCTTGCAGATCCCTCAAAACCCATGCTTAGGCCTGAAAGGCAGATTTTGGAGCCTCTGTGCTGTTGCAATTAGGTTCTTGGATAGTCTCAGAATCCCATGTGAGTCCCCAGATGAAGGACTAAAATACGCGGTGAGTCATGTGAAATTAGTGCCAATTGAAATGCACAGGTTGTAAATCACTGCAGGGTTTGACTCAGTGAGCACCAACCATAACTGTAACACTTTGCAATTCTAAGCACTGGGACTATCTTGGATTAGCTCCTTTTTTTCCTTCTGAGCAACAGAAAGCGATTCATAAAATGATTTAATCACATTTACTCACAGGAAGGCTGAGAAGTGACACTGCACTGGTATCCAAGCTTTTAACTGATTAAACAATTCCAGAGGGGATGGACGGGTGGCTTGTGCCTGTTCATGGAAGCTGCAGTAGGGCCAGGAATGTAATCCAAGTCTCCTGACTCCTGGATTTGAACTTTAAAACCAGATCATGTTTCCTTTGTGCAGCCACTCCATATACTGACCTTTAAGAACAGTATTTACCTACAAGTTCCCAGAAGAGATCTACTTTCCCTTGTCATGCTTTCCTGGTATCAGTTCCCCTTTTCTCTGATGAGTATTTCGAGCATGTAGAGCACAGAGAGAGCAAATGAAAATGGTGATTCTGATGGAGTCACTGGAGCCAAATCTGCTCTGTGTAAACTGAGCTAATGGGTCATAGGGAACATTGCCTCTGGGTCCATCACCTCTAAATCCTGGAGAAATACTGTTTCTGTAAGTACTGACACACAGCCCTTCTGCAGACTGTGCCCATGGTGTTTAGGATGGAGAGGGGTCTCTGCAGGGTATGGTGGGATTGTGCTGCTCTGAGATTCTCCTCTATTTCAGTCCCCACACTTTCCAAGGGAACTGTTCCTCTCTTCTCATGTCTCTGTAATGTTAAAGAGGCAACAGAGAAAGAAGAGGAAGGATGTATGAAAACTTTAGAAAATGCCAAGATAAGGAGAAAAAAGATGGTGAGATGGAAAGCCATGAAGTCTGATTGTTCTGACTCTGGGGAAGGAAACATCCACGACAAGAGATCATTAAAACGGGACTGGCTGAGTCCAGTTTGTTGACCTGTTTGAAAGCTCAAGTGGTTGAAGGCAGGAAAAAAATCATACATTGGAGCCCAGTTTTGTGAGACTCCCCAACCTGGGGAAAGTGTGAGAGATCCCATGTCATCCTTTATATGCCATGATCCTTCCTTCCAACAGCTTTGTGCTCCTCATACAAGAAGCCCCAAGAGCCATTCTGCTCCCCCAGGCTGCCTTTCCTCTGCTTAGTACTTACAGTCTGCAGTTGTGTCTGAATATTCAAAATCACTGCTTAAAAAAAAAAATCAGTGCCTTGACCTCTTTATCACAAGAGAATCTTCAGAGACATAAAAGAGATTATAAGCTCTCAGTGCAGCCCTGAGTAAATATTACAGGAAGCAGCTATTTGTTTGATGCTTAACTTAAATTATCTTAGTTGGGGTGCTGTGCTATCTGGGTCAAGTCCCACACAAGCGAGGGCCAGTGTTTCAGTGTATTTGTTGTATAATTCTGCGGACATTTTTCCACATTCCCAAGCTGGTTTGCATGGAGAGTGATACAGGTTTTGAAGCAAAGTTTCCTAATGACATGAAAGTGATTACAAGTGTTCAGCCCTGCAGTTCCACCCCGCTCTCTGGACAGAGTTTATGTTTTATATTGCTTGGGAAAGGCTTATGGAAGCTGCTCATTGCAGAGGCAACGTTGGCAGAGAGAGAACAGAGCCTGCAAATAAACTACCCAGAGCTCTCCAGATCTGCCTCATTGCTCCCTCCTGACTTTCCCCTCCCTTTACAGCCACTGTGTGGGGGCTGCAGAGCAGAGCAGGGAGAGAGCTCGACCACAGAGACCAGCAAATCAGAGCGGGACGAAACCTGAACAAATGAAAGTCCTGCTCCAGGGGCAGAGAGATCCCCTTATATGGGAACATCGTGGGCAAGGGATGAGCACGTCCAGCCACGCTGCTGAGGTCAGACCCAGACAGATGGAAGATGTTAATGTGAAAACAAGAGCTCCTATGTAGAGAAGACAACAGTTCTGCTTCACTCATGCAATCTGAGCCTTCCTGTTTGTCTCTTCTGTTATAAATACTGTGCTGTGTGTATGCACACATAGGTCTGGCTGTGTTATATTAAGATTAGTTTCTTTGTGGTTATTCTGGTACCTAAATGCATCCCAGGTCTGTTTGTGGTGCCCACTTGCAGCTGTACTGTGGTCAGCCAATGCCTAAGGAGTGATCACTGATGTCTCAACAAATTAAGCCTTTTTTTTTCAGAATGCAGCTCGTTCCTGTGAGCTAAAGCATTTAAGACAATACCAACAGCCAAAAAGCCTGTCTGGCTGTGACTGTTTTGTCGTGACTACAGCTGTAGGTGATTTAAAATACAAAAAGATTGGAAGAAAAATATTATATCTGGGTTGCAGGGTATTTTGTGCCTTTATGTGAGTCATCTGTTGCAAGAGGGAGGACTCTGGTCCTTTTAATCTGGACCTAATGGATTCTGATCCAAACCTGTGTCTTTCTGACTGAGCCTGAGATTTACAAGTCCCACCTCGCCAGCTCTGCATGCTTGCAGCCCCACCTCCTGTGTGTGCAGTGTCAGGTGGTGGCCTCACACCTCTCCTTGACCCCCTGGAGCAGATGCAAATAGTTGGCTTGGAGCACAATGACCAGCTCTGGCTTGTGTGTGGCTCTGTGGAGCAGGAGAGGCCACGGCCAAAGGATGTGACACGTGCTGGCTCTGCTGAGGGGAGCAGTAACACTGTCATCCCCTTTTAATCTCGTGACCTGATGGAAAACCAAACTAAACCCAAATAGGATGGTGTCCCATGGAGTGCAAGATAAGAAGCTGGAGACCTCTGTGGCCACTGATGACCCCAGAGCTTGCCCTACCACTGCCTGTGCCTGGCATGGCCACTGCCAGCCCTGTGTGCATCTGCCAGAAGGGCAAATGGTCCAGAAGGGCATTGCACCTGCTCTGCACTGGTGTGAGGTGTTGGGTGGGGGAGTCAGGCCCAGAAGGAGGTCAGTGGGACTCTGCCTTCCATCCATTTAACCTCAGTTATCCCAGTGTCACTTCAGACTGGCAGCGTCCGGGAGTCCTGAGGAGAGGTGGTGCCATGGCAGCAAACAACACCATGGGTCTGGTGTTAGACCAGCCTGGAGGATGGATGTGGTTGTGGGAACTCTGAGGTGGGAGAGTGGCATGGGATGTTATCTAACAAGGTGGGGTTGCTTGGACAGAGTTAACTAAGCTTCCTCTAAAAAGCACTCATGGTTTTGTTTCTTGCCATGCTGTTTTTGTTTCTTGTCTGAAAAATCCAAAATAATTCCACTGATTAATCTCAGATTTACACCAGTGTTTCTGAGATTAGAGCCTGCTCTGCAGAGTCCTGGTCAAGGTCAGATGAAATGGCAAGTCATTCCTTGCAGCAGATTCCAAGAACAATAAGATGTTTTAGGAATATGCAATAATTGATTGCCTCTAAAGGGCAAATTTTCCTCTGTGCTGCCAAGCAAGGGCTGTTCTCAGTGATAAGTGTTTGCTGAACAAAGTCTGCCGAGGTTCATGGAGCTGGGGCCATTCTCCTGGGAGGGCAGCAGGCCAGGACATTGAGCACACTGATCCCAATCACACAAAGAATGGAGGTTGCAGGAAATTCAAGCTGCCTTCCTAAGGTTCCATACCCACCTCCTGCTGCTCCGAGCTGGGTTCCCTTTGCCGCTTCCCAACACCATCGTTATCCCAAAGCACTGTTCTCCAGGAGGAAAGGCTGAAATGCTGTTACAATAGAGGATATAAATAAAGGAACATTGATCAGTTGCTTTGTATTTCTGTTCTGCTTTGTATCTGTTCTTCAGATACTGTTTCATCCCCCTCCAGAAAAGTCTGTTGTTAACCTGACATGGTGCAAGCACTTGTGGCTTGTTTTTCAAAGCAAACCTTTCATATCACTTTTGTGTGGTGTAGAAAGTATCTTCTGAACATACAATAGTTTTTCGAAGCTTTTATGAGTTAGAGGAGCTGGATGACATTCCTGTCAGCTTGAAAACAGAGCTGTCCTACCTCCTTAACACATTCAATTCACGAGAAAGCCAAAATGTTAGGCCGAGGTTTTTGAAGGAATCAGCATGAGGCACAAAAATAGTCACTCTGAAAAGTTAACAAATATGTATTTTAAGCTCTGTTGAAGAAAAACAACACCACCATTTGTGACAGAAAAAGTCAAAGTCTAGGTACACAGCATGGGTGGAAGGTTTTGGAGGACATCAAGCCCTGCTGCAGTTAATTGGTGCTTCACACATGGCATCTGAGGGGTCAGAATGTCACCTCATGTTGTCTGGATCAGTTGCAGGGGAAAACAGAAATTCTCTTCTTGTGTACATCAATTCACTTCTGACAAAGCCAAAAGCTGTAAAAGTGAAACCAAGGCAGAGTCTGGTCCAGCCAATGCATCTTACACAAAAATTCTCTCAACTACTCGAAAATTCCATCTGACTTTATTCTTGCAGTGCCTTTTTCCAAGAGTGATACAAAGAAGCTGACACATTGTATTTTTATGGGGGTGTGTGTCCTTCTGGCCAGTTGTGTGTCATCACTTACAGATGCCAGCAGGAGAGGATGAGTTAACAGCTCAGCTCACACCAGTGTGAAGGGAGTGGCTCACAACCAAAAGGGCCTGGGATACAGCACAATCCTCTATCCCAGTGCAGCCAAGTCTTCATTTAAAGTCAGTCCTCTATTCAAAATTCCACTTTTCTGCCCACTTTTATATTCTTGTTTGATTTGCTCATGTTGTTGAATTAAACTTCTGGCAGAAACTGGTGGTTTCTCAATCTATCACCAGACCCAGATATGACATTTCATATAAAACTGTGAAGGAAATTACTTCACCCTCAGCCCAAACAATGCCAAGCACTGTTGACCCAGGCAAGGATCTCAACAAGGATTGATGAGGTGTGGTAGGACCATGGTTTGGGTAGTTCTTTCTACAGCTTCCTCCTATAGAAAGCTGCAACAATCTGAAATGTCAAGCTCCCCATCTTACATTTGAGGAGGAATCCATTGGTAGGTTGAAAATGTCTCTAATTGGAGAAAAACTCTTGAGTAAGAGCTTGTTTATTTACAAGAATTCAAACAGCAAGATGTGTGAATTATAATGCAACTGTTAAAACCCTGTGAGGTTGGTGAGGCCCCGTGGAATCCATGGAAAACCTCTCTCAGTAAGAGAAAGAGAGATCTGCGTTTTTTTACATCAAAGGAAGGATTCACTTTGACAAAATCATGAAATTTTAGGGTAATCCCTTTGCCCATGCACTTTTAGATCTCATGCATGTAAAACAGCTATTTCCTTCACAGCCATGGTGTTAAAACTCATTACAATACCTGAATAAATGAGTTTTACCAGCGTGCCCTGCTCTGGCTCTGCAGTGAAGCCCCAGCCCCAGCTGGCACCACCAGGCAGCTGCCACAGAAACAGCTTTAGGTGTCACAGCTCATCTCAAATTCACCAGAGACATTTGGCTCATTAATTCAAATGTCAAGGCAAACACATCGACCTGAGAGAGGTTTGATCAGGGACTGGAATCAGGAAAGTTCCCCAGTGTGGGGTTTTCTTCCCCAAGCCTGAGGGAGGGCTCTGTGGGGCAGAGACTCTTTGTGGGTTTGTTATCACAGCAAAGTTCCTTCCACGCCCCACTGGGGTGGGCTGGCTGTGCCCTGGGCTGCAGGAGGGGGTTTGGGATCCACCTCAGACCCAGCAAAAGGCTCTTCCTCCTCTCGAGGCAGCTGATGAGAACCTCAGTGCTGGCAACCTGGAAGAGGGAGATAAGAAAGCTCCAGGAACAAGACTCAGTGGGACAACACTGGTGTGACTCGAGAGCAGGATGGAAGGGCCTCAGAGACACCTCTTGTTGTAACCCCATGACTGTAAAATATCTGACAGAAAAATGTGCTCTTTCTAATCTGTGGTAGCCAAAGCATCAAAAAGAATCTGTGAAAGATTTTATTTCAACTGAAATTATGGAACTTATACCTTAAGAGAGAAAATAATAATCAATTTTAGCTCTTCTCAACGGGCTTTGAAATATATGTGTAAGAAACTAGGTCATTTAGGACTTTTATTAATTCATTGCTTTTAAAAGATGCAAGCACACATGTATAAGAAGCAAGATACATATGTTTCTATGCAAATATCTCATCTTCTCCCTAATTTGGGGGTTTCTGCAGAGACTGAGTGGTTTTTCCACATCCAGGTCCCCTCCAGAGCCCACAATGCCTCCTACAGCTCCTTCTGCTGAGAATTTTCAGCACTTTAAAGCAATTCCCCTTCCCTTCTCCTGTGGACAGAGTTATGATCTGAAAAAGGCTTTGTCCAACAACAGGAAGGCTGCAATTGTTCATACAGCATCCGGGAAAGATATGCATGAGCTTCCTGACTTAATGAAATCCTGGGGGCTTTTTATAAAGTGCCAGTGGCTGCCAGTCATTCTGAAATGTCACACTGTGTGGGCTCTGCTGCGGATGCTACACGGGGAATTTTGCTTTTAATTACACACTCTGCCTTGTTCCCCAACCCTCTCCGGGGTGCCAGGAGTCGGTCACTGCCAGGCACCAAAAATAATGGAAGAGAGTTTGGTTCTGATGTACAAAGTCCCTTCACAGTTCAAAAAGAAATGGAGGGCTCACTAAAAGGCAAAGCTGAGTGTTTTTTTTTCCTGCCAGAACAATACATGAGAGCAAGGTCAGAGCCCAGGAAGCTTTGCCTTGGGGCTGAGATACTGAGGTAGCAACGCTGGGCTTTAGTTACACCCATGATTGTCTTTATTGTCCAAATCCCTTTGAAAGGTAAGTCTCCACAAGAAGCCTCCTTTTCCTTCCCCTTAGTTATGGCAGGAGCCAAACAAAGCCATTGCATGTTGGCAAGGAGGTTCTTCTATTCTGGACTCTGCCTGAGGCAGGGCACAGTTGTTGCATGAGTTGGCTGAAGGACAGGTGTTTACAACACCTTTTTCTGAAGAGTTTTGGATCAGATTCCAGATGCTTCCCAGTGAATAACGGTGGACAGTTTCACATTATGGGTTCATTCATTTTTAGTTATTCAAAAAGTAACTTACATTATTAAGGTCTGGGCTATTACATAGTGAAATACAACACAATGTTAGAAAAAAATATTCCCTGCTTAGGAGCACTGTCCCTTCCAAGGATGACTGCTTTGAGGACTTTAAAGGTTTTCCCCTTGGAATGGCTGTCTTGATGGCAATTAAAACACCCCTGGTGGAGCCTGTGGCTAATCCTTATACTCTTACTGTGCAGCTCTGGTGTGAATGCCCCCCTATCCGTGGGGCCCAGCAGTGAAACTCCCAATTCCTGCTGCAGGAACCTGCAGCTGCCAAATGGTGTCATTTCTTACTGCTATTCTATAGCCAGATTTATGTCAGAAGCCTCCTGAACTCATATTTCAGCTACATGTAGAGATTCTGGTTAGGCTTGGCCCACACAAACAAGTACAATAAAGAGAGGATGATTTAAACTTAAAACTAAGAAAACCATCCATATCTTCCTTGCTCCCCTGAGCCCCCTAACTCCCTGCATTTCAGTGCTAATCTTAGCAACATATTCCTCCCACTGACAGCTTGCCAGGTAATAGTAAAGTAGCATAACATTAACTGATGTATTTAAGTAAAAGAAGATAGTTAATTTGATGTTGTAGGCCTGCTGTTCTGAGGAGCTCTGAAGATTTCACTGTGCTAATAAAGAGCAATGTTCTCTTCCCAAAATTTAATTACACCATGGAAGTGCAAACATTCCTCAAAGCTTTTTGAGGGGTGAGTAGTAGTGCTCTGAAGAAAAAAAATGTGTAAATTGGAATTACTCAAAAAGGCTGTGCATTCAGGTCTGGATCTGTCTGAGTGACAAATAGCAAATTTCTATAATATTTTAGCCTTATTAACCCTTCAAGAACCAAGAGAAATAAGGAAAGCTTGGGAATGGAGCCCCACAGAATAATTATTTCTCTCATGCCCTGGACAATAAAATTGTTTATTCAGCTACTCAGGCTTATATTTGGGTAAAATCACTATATAGCACAATAGACATGATTCAGATCATAAGGTGAAAGTGTTTAGTAAAATTTTGGTGGTGATAATATCCAAAGAGTAAAGAATTGATCTTGATTGCCAGATCCCAGTTAGGGGCATATAGATCTGGAAGCTCCAAACCTAAAAGCCTGAGCACATGTAACATGTTGTAGACAGAGATCAAGAAACCTCTGAACAGGTCAGCTCTGAGCACAAAGCTGTCACAGAGCTGCTGTGCCACAAAGAGCAGAGGTAAAATAACCCCTGCCCTGTGGGCTAGAAAAAACTCTGGTCCTGGAGAGAGCGAGGAAAACTCACAAATAAAACTTCACTGACCTGCAGGATTCAGAGGCTGAGCTGGCCCCGAAAACATGTCTTGGCCACAGACTGTGGAACTGTTCAGCACAGGCAAAAGGGCATTTCATGTCTGTGCAAGCAAGGAGAAAGCAGAACACATGCCAGTGTGTTTTCCTGAGTGACTCACTGCCTCAGGGAATACAAATCAGATCGTGGTGAATGGGAAGCAAACGATTCCATGATCTGGGGAGCTCTGAAAGCGCTGGGATCTGCCAAACTGAGCTTGCAGTAGGATGTGCAATTAAAAGCTTGTTCTGGGCTGGTTTGTTGGCATCAAGATGGCAAAGCAGAGCAACAGGAACTGAACCCAAGCAGAAAGAAAAGAGGGAAAATTATTTTTTCTTTAGATGTCCATAATCTGAATGAGTACCCGGAGATGGCAGCAAGCAGAGTGCTGAGCTGATGGCATTTACACCAGATATATCCTCCTAAACACTTTCCTCTTTTAGTACTTGAACAGGCAACCAACTATAGAACAAATTCTGTGTAGCAATGACAGAGTGATCTATGAATATCTGCCACCCCTGGAACTGACCTTCTGTCCCTTCAGCTGAGCAAATTTCCATTCAGATTATTTAACTCAATGAAGGAGAACAGGACCTAGAGATCACTCAAGTAAACCAGTCAAGAACAATAAAGGACTTTGAGTCCCCACAGCATGTCTCGGACAGAAGGCATATGGGTGTTGTTATCAGAGGTTGGATATCAGTACCATTGTGTGGTTTAGTATGTCTTTCAATTTAATGTAATGATTTTTGTCTACACTGCCAGCTTCTCATTGTCAGATTTAAAAGATCTCTTTGTTCCATGCTCTGTGACTGCTTATTGATCCATAAGCTGATGTGAGTTGTGCATCAGGAAAGTTTTTGATGGAATAGAATAAGAAACTGGAAGTTAGGAAAAGCTCTCATGGTTCTTGCCACTCTTTACTGATCAAAGAATGGAAAATGTTGAAGTGTGCTCAGGAGTTCAGGGCTGGTCCTGGATAATATGATTTTAAAGCCTTCAGTGCATGAGCACTCTGGTCATTGTCAGCCCCCCCACATCATTGCTGGGGTTTTCTATCTGCTTTATCTGTCACTGAACCTCTTTCTGCAGCCTTTCTGCAGCAACACACCCATTGACATTAGCTGGGTTATTAATTTGGTTGAATGTGTCTATGTGTGTTAATTTAGGCTGCCAGGTCAGATGCCAGGCAAATTCCCTTCATCAGGGTGGGCTCAGCACCTTCATTTCAGAAGGCTGGAAGGGCTGGAGGAAGAAGATCTAATGCTGTGTCTATCTTCAGTTCTCCAAGCAGCTTAGGCAGCTGCCATGCTCACTTTTAATGCTGCACAGGTGATGTGTGTCCCATGTTGCTGTTACCATGATAAAGAAACCTCCAGAAACAAGTTTGCAGCACCTTCAAGACCATATTGTTGAGGTAAAGACAGACACTTACCCTTTGGGACCCTCCTTTCAGAAGAGAGAACTGAGGATGTCATCCCAAACTGCTTTGGGTTTCTACCACCCACCCATATTTCCAGATTAGATTCCAAGGGCCTAAAACTGGATTCCTATTGTCCCTCTTAGTGCAGTAAGTCTTGTGCCCAGAGGATGCATTTCCTTGAGTCAGTTAAGAGTTGCTGCTTCCCTGTGGTGGGCGTGTGCCCGCGGGAGCGCGTTGGTGTTCCAACAGCTCGTGAGGTGTCGATTCGGTTTCGCTCGGGTGGGTGATGGCAACACAGAAAGAGGATCCTCCTCCAGATCTGCTGATCTATCATCATCATCATCTCCATTGTGCTGTGTCCAAAAAAAGCCCCAATGGTGAGGATCCCTGTGGAAAATTCTCTGTGTGGTTGGATGAGGCAGTAAATGCTGTTTTCTTTAATTTATGGTGGGAATTGTTGTTGCAGAGCCACCCTGTGAAATTTTGTGGCGCTGGCAGCTGCTGCACCAGCCAGTCCAACGAGAACCAAATTAGGAAGAATTCCAGCTGATGTGCACCAGGGAGTCCAAAGAGAACCATGATTATGAAGAATGTGAGCTGGAGCAACCCAGAAAGAAGGGGTCTCTTAACCATGCTGCCAAAAGTGGTGCTGTGGCAAACACCAACCAACACTGCAGCACCATGAGCAGCTCCTGCTGAAGGAGAAAAGGGCAGCACATCACAACCTCCCACTGGTTTCAGCAGCTGGTGCTGTCTGGTTGCACCCTGAAGAAAGCCAGGAGACTCCTCAAAATAAGACCCATTCCCAAAAGAGGAATCACTTGAAAATGTGGTGCTGAGCATTCGTTTGCCTCACTCTCCCCCAGGTTTCTGCAGCCCTGGACCAAGAGGCTCTAGAAAGAGGCCACAGAGCAAGTTTCATAACTTCCCATTGAAGGCCTTGTGTTCTGACCACATTAAACACACTCATTTTAGATGATTCCAGTGGCACAGACAAAGCATTTTCTGAAAAGCTCAGCTGCTCTCTTTGTATTGCTCCTTTCAGCTTGAACTCAGGAACCACAATGAAAAGCACCTTTACTGTCTTTGTGTAATATTTTGGGGCATTTCATTCATACTCATCAGAATTGTAATGTTGGACCGTTCGCTCTTATCTTTGAGCAGGTCTTGCTTCCTACACCTCCTCCTCCTCCTGAACTCGTTCAAGTAGCTCTGCTATGATGTGTAAGGTCAGAGGAGCAGCAAATTCAGGGTAGATTAATCTGTGCTCCAACAACTTTGCCATTCTCTATTTTTGTTACATTTAGGCATGTTCTATTTTTGTAGAAACAAGGTGAGAAGGATTGTAACAGGTATATTGTGCACTCCTTTCAAGGAAACTTTGTTCCTTCTGAGCTAACCCAGCAGTTTGCCATTTCCATTTCCCACATGTATTTTAAGATATATTGCTGGCAGATTATGCCACCTGTATTTATAACTTCATTAATTGTGTTAACATTCATATTGCAACATCTTATATATCTAGACTGGGAAAATATTGCCAGAGGCATTAATGCATTTCTGTTCTAACATATGAACCAATTCTCCTCTTGAAAATAATTACACTGAATATTCACCTAAGACTGTGATTTTGAATATAAGTTCTTCCTTATCCTTTCCCCACTCATTTTTGTCCTTTCAGTTTTGACTGGTTTTGTAAAAACTAAAGCATTTTGCTAATATATAGCTGACCTAAAGCTCTTTAGTTGTTTCATACAGTCTGAAATTCCCCCTGCCACTTGGTCAGCTCCCTCCATCTCTTCCCAATGATTTACCCACTCTTTTGAAGATTATGATGATGTTTCTAACATAAACACTCTGTTGGGTATCTCAGGACCAGGTGGAAGGTGCATGAATTAGGTGGCAGATCCCAGTTTTATAGCAAAAATTAATTCTGCAAGAGGATAAATACAGGATTTGCTCACTGTGGATGGGAGGGTGATGCTCTTTGGTGTGCTCTGCTCTCTTTTGGAGGCAGGTGCTTGGTCCATGCCCTGAGCTGGCTGCAAGGTATGAGTTGGTGTTGGGACGCCTGAGGTTGTCAGTCCAGCTCTTTTGGGAGACTCCAAAGTCCAGAATCAGTGTAGGGCTGAGCGCTGCAGACTTGTGGGTAACAGCTGACCCATCAGGCCAGTATAGAGGTGAAAAACTCCCAATAAACTTCCTAACGATGAGTAACATGGGGGACAAATCCCCCGATTTAGTAACTGGAGTGACAGCATCTTCCCAAATGACCCACCACCTGCATGGGCACTTGGGATGCGCCCTGCCTTGGCAGCCCCAACCTCTGTTCCTGCTAAAACTGTGCCCAGTCCTGTGGCCCTCCGTCCAGAAGGGCACTGAGGGGCTGGAGCGTGTGCAGGGCAGGGAACGGAGCTGGGAAGGGGCTGGAGCAGCAGGAGCGGCTGAGGGAGCTGGGGGGGCTCAGCTGGAGAAAAGGAGGCTCAGGGGGGACCTTCTGGCTCTGCAATCCCTGCCAG
>JAOXXN010000212.1:3214266-3234607 GCA_026770055.1 Myrmophylax atrothorax
CAGGTTTAACACAAGGCTGTAACTCTGCCTGTTTGATGGGCATGTGCAAATATGGGGTGTGTGGTATCACGTTGGCGGGGCAACTATCTTTTGGTTTTAAATAACCAGGTCGGGCTGCAGTGACTGTGCAAAGCCATGTGCCTGCCAGGGGGCACAGCTGCTGACTCACCTGGAGCACAGCACACACCTGCAGCAGGCAGGTGTGCTCAGGGGATGAGTGGACACATGCCCGTATCTCTAATCACCTCTCCCCACCCTCAGCAAGCTCAGCTCAGGTTCCTGCTGCACAAACTTCGTGCTCTTCCCTCTTCCTGAGCGCACTCACTCTGCATCAGGGCTGTGGAGGGAGCAGCCAGGAGGCCTGGAAGGCTTCCTCTAGCAGGGTCACCTTGTTGGCTGCTGTTACCTGGGGATAATAATGACAAAGAGGAGGGTTGAGAGGCGTGGGGAGCCAAGTTTAGTTATAGGACAAAACAACGGCTATAAAGCTGTCACATCATCGCTGTGTCCTACCAGGAACTGCTGGGCCACTTCCTGAACGTGACTGCAGCATCATCGTATCCGTGATGGATTCAGTCGCTGGATGGGTTTATTTTCGAGTTAGATCAAGGTATCCACTGCAAAGACAGCGACCACAGGGCCATTCCCTCCCCTGTTCCCTTGGCTCCTGTGCTCATTCTGGCTTTTCCGACTCACGGAAATGAGCACACCCACACCCACACAGGTACAAAAGCAGGCCAGGGAGGTGGTGCCCGCCACTGATGCACGTAACTTAGGCACTGTTAAGACAATTAATTGTTTCCAGGCATAATTGTCTTTATCAGCCCTGCTAACAGCAGTAGTAATTGGGGAGCTGCTGCTGCTCCTCAGGGTTACCACACAGTGCCTACTGCAGAGCTGGTGACTTGGCTGATATAAATCAGAAGAACAAAACGTGTGGTGTTTTAATTGATGCAGGTTTTGCTACAATACATTTCAAAAGCATTTAAATTCACCATCTTTGACTGATTATTTATTGACCTTCTCTCTTGAAGCAGAATAGTGCTTAACGCAGACAAAACGACCCAGCACCAAAGCTTGGTAATTTAAGACTTTTAGCTCTTTTTAACTTAAATGGGTATTCAGCCTAGGCTTGAGAACAATAATACAATCACTCTTTTGAGATTTACTCCAGCCAAGCCCCAACTTGGTAAGGAAATGCGAGTTAAACGATTCTACTGATTTTCCTTCCTAATTCACAGCTGTGGAGTGCTAAAGAAAAGGAGTGGCTGCCACACTTCCAGGCGGGGGCGCTGGGGCTGCTGTGTCTGGTGGGGATGTGAAGGCTCTGGGAGCTCAGCTCAGCCAGGGGGACACAGGACAGTGCCCAAGCCATCCCAATAACCCGGCCTGCCCCCAGGCTGGCCCATGGCCACCATCCTCGAGGGCTGTGCCCAGTCCTGTGGCCCTCCGTCCAGAAGGGCACTGAGAGGCTGGAGCGTGTGCGGGGCAGGGAAGGGGCTGGAGCAGCAGGAGCGGCTGAGGGAGCTGGGGGGGCTCAGCTGGAGAAAAGGAGGCTCAGGGGAGACCTTCTGGCTCTGCAATCCCTGCCAGGAGGGGGAACAGGGACAGGAGGAGAGGGCACGGCCTCAGGCTGGGCCAGGGCAGGGCAGGTGGGACAGCAGGAGAGATTTCTCCATGGAAAGGGTGGTCAGGTATTGGAAGGGGCTGCCCAGGGAGGTGTGGAATCCCCACCCCTGGATGTGTTTAGGGAAAGACTGAACGTGGCACTTAGGGCAGGGCTGGGTCACAAGTTGGACCCGACTTACCAGAGCTCTTTTCCAACCTAAAGGGTTCTGTGACTCTGTGAAAACAGCCGGGACGGCTCCGGGCGGCCTCTGCCTCTGCCTGCCCCGGGGCCGAGGAGCGCTGTGAGGGCGGCCCGGGAGCTGTGAGGGAAGCTCGGGGTGCTCTGAGGGGAGATCGGGGCGCTGTGAGGGGAGATCGGGGCGCTGTGAGGGGAGATCGGGAGCGCTGTGGGGACGGCCCGGGGCGCTGTGAGGGCTCCGGCCCGCCCTGCCCTGCCCTCCCCGCCCCTCGCGGCCGCCGCCATGGCGTCGTGCGGGGCTCTCCGCAGCTGCCTCTTCGAGTACGACACGCCCCGCATCGTGCTGATCCGGAGCCGCAAAGTGGGGCTCATCAACCGCGCGGTGCAGCTCGGCATCCTCGCTTATGTGATCGGGTGAGCGGGGCCGCCGCCGCGGCCGGCCCGCCGTGAGGGGGCACGGGGGTTCGGGGTTCCCTCCCGGTTGAGGGTGGTCCCCCCGGGCTGAGGGGAGCCTGGAGCGCACACGGAGGAGGGGATGGCACTGCTTAGAAAGCAGAATTAATTGGGGCCGGGGGGCTGCCCGCAGGACGGGACCCCTCAGGAGCGGGACCCGCCCGGGGGTGAGTGGCGTTCTCAGTGCTGGGCATGAGAGCAAATCACACCCTGCGAACCGCTCCGGAAACAAAAAATACCTTCCAAAGAATCACAAGGGAGATTGCCACTCCTGTGACCCTGTTGTAGGGAATCGCTGTGGAACTATCCGGACTGGCCCTCTCGGGTGGCATGTGGGAAAAGGAGACATTCCGACCACCTGTGCTTGTCTGTGGTGTTTATGGGTTGTTTCTTGCGATCCTTCTCTTGCAGGTGGGTCTTTGTGTGGGAAAAGGGTTACCAGGAAACAGACTCCGTGGTCAGTTCTGTAACCACGAAGGTGAAAGGAGTAACGCTGACAAACACGTCCACCTTGGGAGCCAGGATCTGGGATGTGGCCGACTATGTCATCCCTCCTCAGGTACCAGTTGCTTTCACATGCACAGGGAGGGTTTTCTGGCAATCAGCTACTTCTTTGCTGAGCTCCAGTGAGGGCAGAGCAGCTTTGGCTCCAGCATGGCCTGGATATGACAGAACAAAGCAGCTTTGCTTTGTTACTGATCATGCTGGGCACCTGCACCACCAGCCCTGGGGAAGTTTGTTTCAAGAAAAGTGCATCTCTGTGTGTGCTTGTGTAGAATCACAGAATAGTTTGGGTTGGAAGGAACCTTAAAGATACTTCAGTTTCAAGCCCCTTTCCATGGGCAGGGACACCTTCCACTAGCCCAGGTTGCTCCAAGCCCTGTCCGTCCAGGCCCTGAACACTTCCAAGGATGAGGCAGCCACAGCTTCTCTGGGCAACCTGTGCCAAGGCCTCACCACCCTCACAGGAAAGAATTTCTTCTAAATCTCTTCTCTTTCAGTTTAAAACTTCCCTCTTGTCCTATCATTATCCGCCCATGTAAAAATTCCCTCCTTTTTATAAGCTCCCTTTAGGTACTGGAAAGGGCTCTAAGGTCTCCCTGGAACCTCCTCTTCTCCAGGCTGAACAGCCCCAATTCTCTCAGCCTGTCTCCATAGCAGTTACTCCAGCCCTTGGAGCATCTTTGTGGCCTCCTCTGGACTCGCTCCAGAAGGTCCACAGCCTTGTTATTTTTGTGGCCTCAGAGCTGGATGCAGCACTGCAGGTGGAGTCCCCTGAGAGAGGAGTAGAAGGGCAGAATCTCCCCTTCGAGTTGCTGGTCATGTGGCTTTTGATGCAGCCCAGGACATGGGTGGTGACCAGACCCTTATGCAGGACCTTGCACTTGGCCTTGTTGAACTTCACAAGGTTCACACAGGCTCAGCTCTCCAGCCTGCCCAGGCCCCTCTGGATGCCATCCCTTCCCTCCGGCATGAGACTGCACCCCACAGCTTGGTGTTTCCAGCAGACTTGCTGAGGGTGCATCGATGCCACTGTGGATGTTGCCCACAAAAATGCTAAACAGTGCCAGTCCCTGCAGAGAAGGAAGAAGTTTGCAGGCTTCAGAAAAAAGCTTCAACAATAAGCACATGTCCTCCTTCTTACTGCTCTGAAGCAAGGAAACCCAAGTTAGCTTGTTGGCAGAAACCCCAGGAATAGCCTGCAAGTTGCTTGATCCGGTACAGAACAGGAAGCTGTAGTTACTGATTGACTGTGTCTGTGGCAATCTGCATGCTATGGGCCATATGTGGTGGCCTTTGGGATGGGCAGGCACAGCCAAGCTGTTGGCTGGGAGGGAGTCCCTCTGTCTGCATGCCATGTGGTGCAGAAAAAGAGACAGATTTAGCCAGATTTTGGTTCAGTGGTCGTGTTTGCATATCAGTGGAGCAGAAGCAAATGACAGATCCGGAACCATACAGACCTGAAAGTAATGAAAGTAAAGTAACAAAAATGGTGCTCCCTGAAGAAACAAACCAGGACTGGTCAAATTTCTAATTGATCTTGTGCAAAAAGAGTGAGACTTGTGCTCAGACGTGCAGCTGGAGCTCCGTTTCTGCTTCTGTCTTGCAACTCCCCTGAGGAACCGCATGATCTCTGTTTTCATAATGAGAATGAAGAAATTTGGGCCGAGTGGGAGTTTCTAGTCCCACAGTCCTTCCTCTGGCTAAACACATCAGCATCAGGCAATACATGTGGGATTCTGCTCCTTTAGTGCTGCACCAGCATGTCCAAAACAAGTCCCCTCTACGGGGCCACCTGGGCTCTGTCAACAGAAATACCTTGGATGGTCTTGGCAGACTGTGACCCTTAAGTTTCCTTCTTGTTTTGCTTGTTCAGGGTGAGAACACCGTGTTTGTCATGACCAATGTGATACTCACGCTGAACCAAAGCCAAGGCCGCTGCCCGGAGGTAGGTGCAGGATTTGCTTTAATCCTGCCTCGTGTGGGTGGGAGTGTGGGGGAGAGCTTAGTGAAATTATTGTTCCTCTCCAGCTTCCAGATGAAAAAACAGAGTGCAAGATGAAGAAGGAATGTGTTCCAGGATACGTCAGCACCCACAGCAATGGTAAGAAACCTGCTGCAAGTCTTTCAGTCTGTGTGGTGATACCTTTGTGCTGTGCCTTCCCTGCTGTGAAGGAAGCAGCATTTCAAATCAAGTCTCCTTGTTCTCCTCATCTCACACATAAGAGAACTGTAAGGGAAGCTCAGATTTTTCTGCTGGGGAAGAGCAGGTGGACTGTGTTGGGTGGATGCTGGGTTAGATGTGGGCTTTGGTGAGCTGGCAAACGGTGTGAGGGCCTTTTCAAGGCCTTGAGTCCCTGAAGCAGTATTTCACACACATGAAGATTTGACTCACGGAAAGGACCTGGTGCTTCTTTCTGTGAAATTGCATTACAAATTGCACTGGCAGATAACGAGGGTCTTGGTGGTGACACTTTGCCTCTCAGAAAATTGCTTTCACCATATGGAGGGAGGAGATGTCACAGGACAAATACTGCCTCTGGTTTTGCTTAGTAGTACCTCCATGCACTTGTCTTTCCAGGCATCCAGACAGGGGAGTGTGTTTCCTACAACAGCAGCATTAAGACCTGTGAAGTCCTTGCATGGTGCCCTGTGGAGGATGACAGTCACATACCCAAGTGAGTGCTCTGTCTTCCTGCTCCGTGGTGGCCCTCCTGAGATGAGGCTGACAGTATGCAGCTGATGCTTCTCCCTGTGAGGTGCTGTTGGGAAAACTGAAGAGATGAGCACCAAGAACCCTGCAGAGTGCTGTTTGGAGAATATGTTGTACTTATTTACCCTTCCCCTTGTTTTGTAGGCCAGCGTTCCTGCGAGGAGCTGAGAACTTCACCCTTCTGGTGAAGAACAACATTTGGTACCGCAAGTTCAACTTCAGCAAGTAAATACTGGGGGAATATTGTGCTGTCTGGTGTCCTGGGCATTGAAGGGGAGCTGGAGTGGTGGAAGAAGATGCAACAGCTCTTCTCTCTCTTCCCTTGCAGACGAAACATCCTCCCCACTATCACCTCTGCCTACCTCAAGAACTGCATCTATGATGCCCACACAGATCCCTTCTGCCCCATCTTTCGTTTAGGGCAAATAGTTGAAGCTGCAGGGCAGAACTTCCAGGAAATGGCGGTGAAGGTATTTGACAGACCCTTCTCTTGGGTGTCAGTTGTGTAAAAAAGGAGTAGTAGGTGGTTGTCCCCTTTGCCTTGTGGCATGAGCCACAGAACACTGAGTAGCTGCAGGATGGAGAGGTGCTCTGCCCAGAGGGACTGGAGTCAATTCTACTAGTTTGCCTTGGCTTGTTTGGATGGGATTATGTGCCAGGCCCTTCTGTAGCAGAAGCAAAGAGTGTTCAACTGGGTCTGGGACAAGAACCAGTAAATCAGGGTCCTGGTCAGCAGAGAGCCTTCTAGCAGAGACCTTTTCCTCTCCCCACTTGGCAGGGTGGAGTCATGGCCCTGCAGATCAACTGGGACTGCAACCTTGACCAAGCTGCTTCCCACTGTGTGCCAAAATACTCCTTCCGGCGCCTGGACGACAGGGACACTGCCCACACTGTCTCACCTGGCTACAACTTCAGGTAGTGTGGCTGTGGAGGGCACTCGGGGCTCAGTCTGCCACTGGCAGTTGGGGCAGTTTTGGGCTTTCCATGGTGCTTGGAGGGCACCAGCAGGAAACTCGTAGAGTTTTTTGATGCTGTAAGACAGAAGAGTGGGGTCCTCACTGCGTGCAAACCACAGCAGAGAGGGGAGGTCAGTGAAGCTCCACGGGTTCCATCAGAGTGCCTGAGTCATGTCCATCAGCTTTTGGGTAGCCGTGGCATGGCAATCAGAGAACTGACTGTTTCAGGGTGTGCTGATAGGGCAGAATTTGAGGAGGGGTGTGGGGAAACCGAAGCATCTCCTTCACTGTGCTTGAGGGCAAAACTAACCTCTAAAAGTGGCTCTATCAACCTGCACCAGGAGTATCCTGGTGTACACCACCACATACACATCCTGTCCATTACAGTCCAGCACCTCCAGGAAAACACCAGTGCAGTGGGTTGCATCCAGACTCAGACTGTAATAGTAGGGATTGGCCACCATGCCAAGGTCCTTGTAGGATTCCTGTGTGTGAGGAAACACATCTCAGGGCTGTTCCTTCTAGAACCACAAAATCTCACTTAGCACAGGGGATTTTTTGGTGGGCCTTGGATGAATTCACTGAGGAGCTGCTGCCGTGCAGACAGCACCAGGTGTGTTTGGGAGGTGCCAGCCCTGCACATGGTGGAGTGTCAGGCAAGACGGGCTGGAGGATATCACAGACAGATCTGAAGTGCTCTTGCTAATTGCAGCCCCTTACCAATCCTTCCTCTTTTCTTCTACCCTATTTTCTGCTTCCTCATGGCTTAGTCAACCACGCGGCAGAGTAAGTCTGATCTCATTTATTTGTTCTCATCCCTTCTCCCTGTCATTTGCCTGCAGGCCACCTTGTGCGGGACGCAGCAGCCTTTGTGTGCCCGGCCGAGCCGCTGCTCCCGGCCCTGCCCTCTCGTGGCTGCCTGGACCCCTGCAGCCACCTGCTCACCTCTCGTGTGGCTGAATTTCTTCCCGTTTGTCCTTCTGCTCCCCTCCTAATTTTCTCCCCTTTCTATGCTTTTCAAGTTCCCTGATTTGGCTGGTGGTAACTTGTCTTACATTCACGTCTTCAGGGCTTTTCTCCTACATGTGCTTGCCTGCATGAAGTCATCATTTGGGGTTTGTGCCTGGAAGTGCCAATGTTCAGCCCATCCCCCTTGGGATAGAGGACACACCTGGATGCTGCATGATCACATTAACAACCTCAGAATTTCTAGCTAAGCTCTGACCTATCTTTTCTCCAGGTTTGCAAAATACTACAAGAATAGTGATGGCACTGAGTCACGGACACTTGTCAAAGCTTATGGCATCCGCTTTCATATCATAGTGTTTGGAAAGGTAGGGTGGCAGTTCCTGGAGGTCCTGCAGTGAGAGCTTTCAGAGATGCTGAAAAATATATTCAGCCTTGTCACTGTCTTCTAGGCAGGAAAATTTGATGTAATTCCTACCATGATTAACATCGGCTCTGGCTTAGCGCTGTTTGGCGTGGTAAGTGACACTGCACTTGGACTCACTTCTGCAGCACTGCCTCAGTTCTGAGGATCACTGCCTTAAACTCTTTCCATCTCCACTAGGCAACAGTCCTGTGTGACATTGTTGTCCTGTATTGCATGAAGAAGAGGTACTACTATCGGGAGAAGAAGTACAAATATGTGGAGGATTATGAACTGGTAAGGCAGAGGAAAGGCCAAGTTGCTTCCTCCTCTGACTCCAGAGAGATTCTGAAACAGGATGTAGAAAGTCCACATCAAACAGGGATTTTGAACCACAGTTCTAAGGATCTGTCTTCATTAGAGAAGCTAATTTTTACCTCAAGGCTGTTGCAGGGAAGAGCACTAAGAAACAAATATTGTCATGTTTCCTGGGCAACTGCTCTTGGAGAGAAAAATACATGTTCAAGAACTTGTCATGCTCCAACTGCACCTATTTTTTGGGTTGCAGTCATTGGCAGTTGCCTTATGGGAACTGTGGGGAACATCTCTGTTCCCATCAAATCCTTCATTCTTGGCTTTTGTGGTTCCTGTGGCTGTGAACAAACCCACTCAATGGGCTGGTATTTTCTGAGACCAGCCACAGCTACTGCTCCCTCCGGGGTCCAAATGATCTGGATTTAATGAGTTGCTTGACTGGTGCTGAGGGTGGAGCTGAGATCTACAATCCTGTCTTGAGGGAAAGTGTTGCTGCAGAGGGTGGATTTCTGAATCAGGAGGCCTTGTGGCACTGGAAAAGTAAGTCTGAGTAATAGTAGCTTGCCTGTGCAGAGGGTTTTATGTGAGAAGAAGGGGGAGAAAGAAGAATTTTCTGGCAGAGAACTAATCTCTGATGCTTGCAGGGAGTCGGTGAGACATATGGAACCAACTCCTGAGCTCCTGCTGCTGCAGCACCAACCAACTGCTGCTCTGAACTGCTGCTCTGAGCGTTACTTGTCCGTGCCATGAGACCACCCCCTCTTTGGTGGAAGGAGGTGGGGAACCAAAGTGAGAAAGGCACATCTTTGCTACTCTTCACTACTTTTTCTGGCTGGAGTCAACCCCCAGGGAGAACTGGGGCTTCCCCTTGCCTGCTGTTCTTTCCAGGTTAATTGCACTAAGCACAGAGGGAAAATTGTGCTCTGTGCCCACCAGGCCTCTGCTCTGGCCAAGCCTGGGACACGGACTGCTCCAACACTGTGACTGTCCTATCCCTGAGCTCACTGGTAGCAGAGAGCACAGGATAACAGGCACAGAGTCCTCCTTGCAGTGAACATGGTCCCTGCCAGGTGTTGCCCAACCTTGGGAGAGCAGTCAAATCATTTTTCCTTGTCCTGAAGGACTGTGAAGCTTAGCTGAGCCTGCACCTGCTGTTTAACTGTGTCTCCAAGCTCCAGTGGCCACGGACCAAGATAAAGCAGTGTCTGGCTCCATTGTGCTGTGATTTTTTTTTTCTATTTTGTCTAATTTTTATGGTACTACTTTAAATCTTACTTCAATAAAATATTACCCACTCTCAGCCCTCTTAGAGTCCTGCAAGCTGGGTTTTGCTTGTTCATTTTTCCCCAGATGCCAACTGTTAGTGGAGAGCTATCAAAGCCGGGGATCTGTGGGCTTTGCTTCTTCATTCTCCCAGCAGAAGTGCTGCTGCAGCTACAGCTTCTGCCCCACCTTGGTTCTCCTGACACCTTGTCTGTGTCTGTTGCATTAAAACCTTCTCCAAGGGAAATTTTAAGTTAGAGGCCAGGTTTTTAGGGACCTTATCCAAACACTGGTACCAGTTGCTTGGAAGAACAGATCTGTTATTCCCTGGCACACCTCCCAAGCTTTTGCCACCACACCAACCATGTTGTGCCACCACGGGCTGCTGCATTTAATGGGTGTACACAATTTGATCAAAGTGAATTTTCTGGCTTGTATCTTCACGTGGCTTTGAGCATCTCTAGTGATCACAACTGGCTCACAGAGCCCAGCTCTTCCCTTCCTCTGAACCTTTTCTAGTGTTACAGAGCCCTGGGATCTATTCCATACCTCCAGCATCCTGGCTGGGGCTTTGCTGCCTTTTTCCAGGAGCACAGTGGATACAGTACCACATTATCATCTTCTTTTATTCTTTATTTGCCTGCTGCTGAGTCCTAAGTTGTGTCCCAAGTCAAACAGTGCCTTTCCAAGAGTCCAGTCTGTGCCTGTGAATGCTCAGTCTGGATTATGCAGTGGCTGGAGCCACTGCGGACTCGTCCTAGATCCCAAAGATCCCCAGTAATGGTGGAGCACCAGACCTCACTGACATGGGAAAGTGCTTTCAGATCCCTCTCCAAACAACCAAACTCTCACAGCTTGATAAAGACCAGTCAAACAGAAAAATGGTTCCACTTGATCAACTAACTCTGGGTTTGGTTGCATGTCATTTATTTCAGTATTGTACAGTGAAGCTTGAACAGCTGTGTGGAAAAACACCTGGTTTTTTTCTTTCTTCTTAGGTAATATAATTTAAAAGTGGTAAATACACAGTATTTAAACTTGATACACCTGATAAAGTTAAATGCATAATAAAGGGGTAGGAATGAAACACAAGCCTTGGTCATTAAACAAACAGTATAAAAATCAGCAATAGTTCAGGACCTTAGAAAAGAAACAGATCAACTGCCTGATAGGTAAGAGGGGACCACCATGAAAAACTACTCAGACAAGAGGCCTGGTTTCCCCTTAGCACTTTCCTGTGTGCTTTCAGAGCCAAAAAGGCTTAATACCCAGCAATAAGCTCCCAGTCAGCACTGGGCTTGCATGAAAGGAAGGGAGTTGGGGAAATCAAGCTATAGCCCAGTTCCAAGGCACAAGCAAAATGTTCACTATAAGAAGAAAGCCAGCGTTACTACTAAGGAACAGCACCTGGGGAACTGAGCAGGTTTATATACACAGTACAGCTTCTCTAACAGGTCATGCATTTAGAGGGATCTTCCCCACGTGGCCAAGGCTTTCTGCCTTCATCAGAGCCAACCAACAAAAAATCTGCATCATATTTCCTTCAGAAATGTGCACTTGGCTGCAGCCCCAGTGGAGCTGGCACTGAGGGACACTGGGCCTGGAGAGTGCCTTGGGGGAGTGCTGAGCTCCACATCCTTCAGAACTCAGCCCTCAGACACTGCTCTGGGAACATCTGAGGCCCTTGTTTGTCTGGGCATGAGGAGCTGGTCCAGCTCAGTCTGTTGAGAAGCTGTGGTTGCACCAGGCAAACCTGTTTGGTCAATGTAAACTGTCTCAGGAGGCACCCAGCAGGTTCACAATCGGACATGGGCAGCACAGAGATCTCTACAACACACCTCTAGCACAGTCACCACACACATTGCTATGCACGAGCTACAAACAATCACATCCCCTCATTTTTTCAAATTTTTTTTTTTTTGGCAGATCAAGTCCCATCTGGAGGGTTAGAGGACCAGGCTGCCCACTCACACACATTTCCACAATGAAAAGTCCTGTTCAGGAAAGGGGGAGCAGGCAGCTGGAGCAGTGCTGGCCCCCAAACCTGTTTGGTTTTCCCATAGCTGAAGCTGCAGGGCTTTGGCATAGCCTGGGACTAAAAAGGGAGGGAAACAGTGCGTGTCTTATGGCTCCAAACTCCATAGTATTGCTCCTACAAACTGTCATCACTGGCTTTGGAGACAGGCCAGCAGCACAATGTTTCCATCATAAATTGCAATTTAGGGGGAACATCACTTTAAGTGATCAAAAGGTGTAAGGGACAGTTTGTGGAGGCACCTGTGCCCTTGCTAATGCTGTCCTGGCTTTAACAAACCTGTCCTAACCAGGAATTACCAGGCCAGGTCTGACTGCAGCAGGGCCAAGGAACTCAGCACGCTGCTGCTTGTGCTGCCCAGAATCAAGGAAGACAAGGGGACAGTCCCTTCCTAAAGGCAGGGTGAGCAGGCAGAGATCTTACCATTAATCAAAATACTGGGTGTCTCCTAGTGCCTTCTTCCTGAGGGCAAAGAATTAAGCCTTAGCAGTCCCTTACAAGCTCAGGAGACTAATGCTCCCCCTCTGTCAGACACACCATCATTTTAAATGCCTCATTCAAGGTCACACAACCACATCAGCCTGAGAAGAGATCAGACCTTTTCCCCCCGCCCCAGTCCCACACTCCATGCACAGAACAGCTGTACTTACCGTGACCCCTTTCCTCAGGCCAGCCCTGACTCCTCTCCAGCTCAGCCACACTCTGCTGTTCTCCAGCTTTGCCCAAGCACAGAGAACTTGGGGAAGTGTGTCTGGACACCAGAGTCTCTCCCACCACGTGATAGGTTATTATTTTTTACAAGCACCACAAAGAATCAGAGTAATCTGATTGAAGGTGAAAGAGCTCTTCATAAGGAACAATCCATGAATTAGGTATACACTTAATTTACTAACAAGCCTCTGATCCACAGGCATTCACAAATTACTGGTAACTAACTTGCAAAAAATACATAGCATTGGCCCCAGAATCCAGATTAAGAGTTTGGAAAACAAAAAGTTTCTTTGAAAATTACTAGCTAATCTAAGTATTTCATTAAGATCTTAAATTCTAAGCAAGCCCTAAGTCTATACTTAAAAAACAGCATAAGTCGTATTATTTTTAATTGTAGTAAACCATGTAATGTACATGGAAGTGAAGGATTTTACCCTGAATTTTATATTTAATAATATATCTACCTAGATCAAGTAAAAGATTTAGAAAGAAACTGTTAGTGCTTCCTCTGTTGTTCAAAACATTCAGCTAAACTCCACCTTTCACTCGTATTTCTGCAGCAAAAATAGTTCAAACTGAACTTAAGCCCTTAAATACCTTTTCCTTTCATACACTGAATACCTAATATACCAAGTCCTGGGCACACCAAGGCCTTTGGAAAGGTGTTAATTACCTGTAGAGATAATTAACCTCACTTTCTGAGCGTCCTGAAGATGCTGCTTAATACAACTTGGCTCACAATGTAGGCATTCTTTAAAAAGCTGAAAAGGTGGGTTTTTGCTTTGTTCCCATGCAGTTAAAAAGGTGTCAATTAAAAACAAACCAGAAGGACAAGAAATAGATGCAACAACATTCCCGGTAGGTCGTGAACTCTCAAAGTGCACGCGTGTGTTTTACTGCTGTGGCTCCACTTGGCAAAAGCTTCACCCTTCTGTGTGTGCCCACGACGGGCACACAGACGTGTGGGACGCTGGCCTTAGTCCCTGGAAATCACTTGGCATGAAAACCAACTAAAAGCAGTTCCAAACACGTCTTTGTTTGGCTGCTTTGGGTTTAGTTCAGGGTTTTTTTGCTGCCCAGCACGACCAGCTCACCTCTGTGCCACCAGCCAGCGCCTCTCCCACAAGAAGTCAGCAGCCCAAGTGGCCAGAGATGCTCCATGTCTATGGCAAACAGTTGGATGTCTGAGAACATGCTGCTATGTGAGCTCTACAGCCAGCTTTGTACTGAGATAGCGCCGTGCCATGCTGTGGGTGCGGGCTCTGTCGCGCCCTGCGTTGAGTTGCTCAACAGAACCGCCAAGTCGATGTTCAGGAAAGAAGTTCCTCCTCTCCTACGTTGGGCAAGTCGTTGCATTTCAGGTTATCTTCACTGCCTTGTTTCCTGTTTTCAAAGAAAATAAAATGGCTGCTGAATGACTCAGAAAGGCAAAGCAATGAGGCAGCAGTATGTGCCCCTTCCCCGCCATGGGACCCTGGGGACCCTCAGCACGTGTCACCTCCCCCCAGCTCCCACCTAACAGGCTGGAAGTGCAATAAAAAGATGTGTTTCATCCCAGCAGAAGAACAAGATATTCCATACCAGAAAAATCCCATAAAGCATGTCCAAGGACAGAGCATGTGTGAATGGCCCAGTCATGGCCCCCATGAGAGATTCAAAGCCCAACTATTCAGTTCCTCCTCCAGAGCAGTGAGACAGGCTGGAAATGTCTTTTTGGGTTGGTGACACTTACGGCAGCAGGTTCCCAGGGGCAGACAACGACCGCTCCTCCCTCTTGCTCCCCTCAAACGGGTTCCCAAAGGATCGCTTCCGGATCATTGTCTTCACCAAGATCTGCAAAGCCACATTGGAGTTCATCAGGGGTGCTTTCCTTCATTCAAGAGCAACAGGAACATCCAACCCTCGTGACCAAGTAATTGTGAAAACAAGTCAGAATTCTCTCTTTAATAAAAACCCCAACAAACCAAAACCAGAAGGAAGCATGTTTGCAAGTCTGCAGCTGCTTAATGCAGGGGCTTTATCCTCATCTGAAACCCATGAGAGCCACAGGAGGTGTAAGAGGCTGGAAGAGAACAAAGCCAAGTCTGGGAAGAGTCTTTCCCCCTAGAAGGAGGTTTTACTAATTACTGCATCCAGTACCTGCAAATTCCAAGTTCCCCCTGATAACCTGGAAGAAAAATTCATTGGAAAAGGAGAGGGGAAGGAAGGAAGGAACCAGCACAATTTTTGCCTTAACATTCATCAAAACCAAACTGAAAAGCTGGCCATTTGTCTCAGTTACCCAGCATCAGAGACTGCTGGGAACAGAGAAGTGGCTCTTCCCAGGCATCCCCCAACTTGTTTTGCTGGTGGGAGCAGACAGCAAGGTGAGCAGCACTGGATCCTGCTCTGGGGACCCCAGATTTGATGTTGCTTCTCATCCCTTTGTGCCTCATTTCTGTGCCCCTCACAGTGCACCAACAGCCCTTATGCATCCGAAGGGAAAGGCATTTTATGGGAGAGTTGAAGCCATGTGAGTGAGTCTCCTACTGGAGCCTTCACGCCTGCAGTTGGCTGCACAAAGATCAGGCACCGGAGGGTAATTGTGAAGAACAAATGCAAATGTGAAAATACAAGATCTGCCTGGAGGCAGCACATTATTTAAGAGGCAAGAGCCTCGTTAAATCTCATTTGCCTTGAGCTGTGCTAAAGACACCTGGATTTCAACGGGGCCAGGAGCACTGAGCCCACTGATCAAATCACTTCTGAACAGGAAAAAGGGGGGAAACCCCTCATTAGTGGTGATCTCATTAGAGAAACATCTGCTTTTTCAGCCTGAGCAGCACAAGGCACATTTGCATATTAACATATCTGCGGTCAGTGAGACTTCTGCAGGGTACTGAAGTGGAAGGAGCTCCAGAAACGGGACCAGATGTGGGCACAGCTATGAGATGGAAAAGGGGCTTCAGAAGGAGACCTGTACTTCAAACAATCACAGCCTGGGTGCCTGCAGGCAGGTAATGCCATGCCAGGGAACTGTGAGTGCTGCTCACTGTTTCTGGCGGCACCCAAAGAAATCATTAGGTTCAAAACCCACAAGAATTTCACTTTCCACACAGGACAGGGTTGCACTGCCTTTCTCACCACCACAGGGGCTTGCAGAGAATAAAAATATGAGCTTGAAAAGAGATGAGATGAAGTCACCAAGAATAGCTCCAGGCAGGGGCTGGCGCACATTGTGGCCCAGATAAAATCTCCATCCTGGGAAGCTCCCACAGCCCCTGTGGCTGGACATGCAGAACAGGGCAGGAGCTCCTCATGCCTGGCCAAAACACCTGCTCCTGGCTGCAGGCAGGTTCTGGACCAGATGCTCTTTTTCCCTGAGCAAATACAGGGATATTTGGGCAGCCAGTTCAGCTATGGGGACTGGCAACCCACCGATAGTTCCCATTGGGATTGCTCCAAAATACTCCCCTGCATATGGTACAGCCACCTCCAGAGAGACGCTGAGATGCTGAAGTGTCTTGTAGCACTTGTTTCCAAGAGAGAGAAGGCCTTTGCTCTAATCCTTCCCCTGCTTTTGTCCCTCAGCAGCAACCTCCAGGAGCTCAGGTGCACCCTGGCAGGCAGCACAGACCCCGGTGTGCATCCACAGACCATCAACTCTTTGGTACTCACCACGGTGGCCAGGCTGGGGATGTGCTTGACTGAATTCTCCACCTCCTCTTCCGTCACCTCGACGAGGGTGCAGTTCTCATCCTCCGTGGGCAGCAGCTCCGCTCCGTTCTTGGTGACCCAGGGGTGCAACTTCAATTAATAACACAGCCTGTCAGGGACGATTTCCTCTTTTTCATAACTCAAACAACACAAGCCTGGCAAACGCATCTCCTTGTCCAAGCTACGGCCCCTAAATGCTCTGGAACTACCAGGGAGCAGGGCAGAGATGTGCCATCCAAGCCAGCTCAGCCTGGCACCACCAGGAACAGCTCCGTGGTGCGGCTCTCCCAGAGCCAGCGCTGACCCCACCTACACAACCAAGCCATAACCTTGATGACCTACAGCCCTGGGCATCTCAGGGGATTTTAGGGAAGAAGACCTATTTTCAATCTCATCTTATGGATGAGACAGCACCAAGAGGCAGGAACGATTTCTTCCAGACAGGTATGAGCAGCAGTGATGGGGAGACCCACCGAGCCCTAGTCTTGGACCTGGATGAATCCACGGTGGAAGGCAGAACCCCTCCTTCTCCTTGCCCACACACCTGGTGACTTGGATGGCTGCAGGAGGAGCACAAAACGGTTCAGCAATTCCCCCGCAGTCCTTTCCCCCTACCTGAGTCTCCATCCTCTCAGCTTCTCGCCCCTTCCAGGCTCCTGCAGGGGCAAAGCACCAGAAATCTCCTGCGAAAGGCTGTTGCACAGTACTTTCCTGGTAGCAGAGGAAATACTGTGCTCAGGGCATTTCCTTTTGCCTGTGGCTTCTATAGGCACCAAAGGTCCCAAACTGAGCAGGTCCCGGAGCAGGGAAAGGAGCTGGGACTTACCTGCCCAGGGGCCCTGGGCACAGGGGGAGGACCTAGCCTGGCACGATCAAACTGACTCCCAAACAAAGCTGAGCAAGGAGAACCCACCAGAGGTGAAGTCACAGCCAGCACCAGGAGGCTGGGTCAGTACCTTGATTTCTGGGACTGAAATACGAGATTCAGGATTTTTATCCAACATCCGTGTGATCAAATCCTTCAAGAAGTCTGTCACTTCTGGCCTGTGGAAAGAAGGAGACATGAGATGGGGAAGGGGATGGATGCTGCCTGTTCTTCACCTCAGTGCCACTGTGGGCCTTTCCAGGCAGGCGAGGGCTAAGGAGGCAGCTCTGGTTCCTCATACACGCAGGTGCCACAAAGTCCTTCCTCCACAAAACCCCCAGGGAAGCAAAATACCCTCTTTTGAGGCAATCTGAGCTGTGATCTGAGCTGAGAGCCCAAAACCAACTCCACCCAACAGGCAGCAACTCCATAGGTTAATCCCTTCCCTCAAACACCTGTGCAACTTCCAACTGTTCCTTCTTCAGCAACAGCAGACTAAGAGTTGTTGCCTTCATGTTCTATGCAAAGGAAGTTTTCCATGGCCAAGGCCAACAGAAGGGCTCAGAGCCTGAGCTTTGCAAAGCCACAGCAGAGCAGGGCCAGCCCTACCCAGGCATTGCCTGAGAAACAACTCACATGAGCTGTAAAATAAGGATTGATGGGTTGTTTTTATTTTTGAGTACTTACTGGTCTGGGAACTCCAGTGTTTGGGTCTTGATTTTGTTGTGTAGACTCAGGATCCTTTCATCCATAAAAGGGCACTACCGTGGAGAAAAAGAGCAATGAGGAAAGAAATAACCTCTGCTAAGAGGCAGCAGTGGAACAGCCAGAGGAGCATCAGGATCTCATAGGGTTTGAAGAAGAGCAAGGATGCAGTTATAGGGAAAGTCCAGAAGATTGCTATTATGTCAATGTCCCCTTTAAATGCAACAGAAATAGCATTTGACCAAAAATTACCAATTATTGCAAGAGCTCCTTTCCTAAAAAATCTGCCCAGGCACAGGGGAAAAAAAATCTGCCCTGAATAAAGGAACACGGCCCTTTTGGCTGCCTCCATCCCAGGGACAGGCAGAGGTTCCTCATCTCCATCCACATATCCCCATCTCCACTTGGCTCAAAGAGGGATGCAGGGTGCCAATCCCAGCACATACCAACCCCCCAAAACACCAACAGCACTGAAAAATCCATGTCATTACCTGCCCAAACACGAAGCAGTACAGTGTGATCCCCATGGCCCAGACATCCAAAGCCTGCAGAGCAGAGAAAGCATAGTTAGATCTGCAACACACAGGAAGATTAGTCCAAACCCCCTCACATTGCTGTTAAATACCTTTCCAGAGAAGATCTTCCTGGTTTCTGAGAGCGTCTCGGGGGCCATGAAGGCAGGAGTGCCCACCGTGTTGGTTAAGAGGGCATCAGCTCCCTTGAACTCATTGCTCACCCCAAAGTCAGCGATCTTGATGTGCCCATCTTCCCCCACGAGGAGGTTGGAAGGTTTAATATCCCGATGGATTATCTTCTGATAGTGCACTGCAGCCAGAGGGAGAACAAGGGATGCAGCACAGGAGCCAAGAGGTCTGCACGTGGCTGGGATGGCCAGCCCCAGATTCAAAACTCCTGTATGGCATGAGCCACCAGAAATGGCACCATACACCAGCAGAAAGGCCAGCTCTAGGTGTTTGGGAAAAAAAAAAAGAGAAATCCCATCCTTTTAGCAGAGACACTTACAGTATTCAATGCCCTTGATCAGATCCTGGAAGTAGAACCGAGCCTGGTCCTCACTGAGAGGTTTCAGGGTTGGGATTTCCATCACGGGGCTGCAAAGGCAACACAGAATGGAGTTCATTCCCCATCTGAATGTGCTTAAACAGGTTCTGGAGGCTTTGCCACTCTCTGGTGACAGCACACAACCCCAAACACAGGCACATACAGGACGTGCACAGCTGTAACTAGACTGGGGAGATGCTACTTAAACCTGTAGGAGCCCCACCATGAACTTGCCCATCACCTCTGCACCCCACAGCCACCTTGGGTGGCCAAGCTGTGCCACCCACAAACCCTCATGCAATGCTCATGCATTGGCAGGTTTGAATCTGGAATCCAGTACTCACCCCTGCTTCACCAGTTCAAACACTGCAACACAAAGAGAAGGTGGTTACAGATCGCTCTCAGGGTACAGCTCCTCCGAGCACAGTCTCAGCACAAAAGCAATTATTTTAATGACAAAAATTCTAAAAATAATATGTTATTTTTAAAAAGGAGATGCCATCTTATGCAAGGCACGTGGCATTTGGGTTGCTCCCATTTTCAGTTAAGGGGATGCTGCCAACTGCCTTCTCAGCACTGCAGCCTCAGCATCGTGAAGTGCCCTTCATGGCACACTAAAACCCTCAGTCTGCCACCAAAAAGGCCCAGCCCACACCCTGAGCAAACCTCTGTGCTTGGCCATGAAGGCATCACACACTCCTCCACCAATACAAGCTGAACATAAATGATGGAATAGGAATTCTTCCTCCAAAAGTGTGTATTTGCATCAAGCAAAGCCCTCTGGTCTGCCAGACAGGGTGGCAAGTGGCTCGTTTGTACCGTGGATGATCAGCCTGTGTCTTATTCTCAAAGCCAAACAAATAAAACTACTTCCTATCAGCCCAGCTTTGAAGCTGAGAATAATCAATGCTGGTGCCTTTCATGGCAAAGCATGTCCTGATGTTGAATTAAAGCCAATGAAGTGCTATAAAGCACTCCTGCCTCTGTTCACAACCAGACTGCATCTGGTTTGCTCCTCCAGCTCCTCCATACTATAATCCCAGTGGAGGACAGACCCAAACCCACACAAAGCCACCCCAAAACACAGCAGGAACATTTTGCCCCATCCCTCTGACACCCCAGGGCAGGGGGCAGTTACCCATGTACAGGTGGTCCTCGCTGGGGTCATCCAGGACCTGCCAAAGGAAGCAGAGAGGCAATTAAACAGCACCAAAAAAACCCTTGCAAATTAAACATGGTGATGTTTTATTTAGCAGCCGTCTCAGTTCTGCACCATCTGCACCATCAGCACGGTCTGCTCATCTCTGAGCTTCTACCCACATGGGTGGGGAAAAAAAAGGAGGACAGAGATGTAGCTGTACTTCAAGACAGCAAATATTTAAAACACACAGGAAGCATCAACTGACTCATGAGCCAAATAAACTCCAGCCTGCACATCCTTGATTCTTGATTTTTTGGACCATTTCATACAGGCAGTGGGCAGAGGCTGCACTGTTGAACCCACAGAAACACCAGTTCTTCCCCATCTGAGCACTTGTTTCCTCCAAGGAAGCAACACTTTTCTGTGTTCCCCTTTCTGGGTAAGGAAGAAAAAAATCCTCTCTTGGGAGGTGAGAATAAAAAAACCTTTTAGACCAAGGAAAAGACAAGTCTCCTGAAGGCAGGACCTGCCAGGGCTGGTGTCTTCCCTCCACCCACTCAGGATGACTTTTGGAAGGGGGTGGCCAGCGCTTACCTCCACCAGCTTCACCACGTTGGGGTGGTCCAGCTTCTTGAGGATGGCGATCTCCTGGTAGACCTGTTCGATGGGCCCTCTGGGCTGCAGGACGCCCTGGGGGGCAGCCTTGGCCCCACGGGGCGGTGGGCGGCCTGGGGGTGAGGCAAACACGG
>JAOXXN010000212.1:3241629-3256970 GCA_026770055.1 Myrmophylax atrothorax
GGAGGGAGGGAAGGAGGGAGGGAGCGAGGGAAGGAGGGAGGGAGGCCCCGCTCCGCCCCGGGGAAGGGCAGGTTTCCCCCCCGGCCAGCCGCATCCTGCCCGCCCACCCGCCGCAAGCCGCTCTTGCGGTGGGTTTTGTTCTTTTGTTTATTTGTAATTATTATTATGCAGCGGTTTCTCCCTCCTCGGGCCGCGCTGCCCCGCCTTGTCTCCCCACGGGATGCAGCGCGGAGCCCCGGCCGTCCCTGTCCCGCCTCGGAGGGACACGAGCCCGACATCCCCCTGCCCCGTCCTCCTCCTGCCCTGTGCCAACACCGCACTCCAGCCCCGGCCCGGCTGGGTGGGACTGGGTTACCCGTGCCAGCTCCCCCGGACCTTCGCGTCGCCCAAATCACCACCTAAAGGGGAGCTTTGGAAACCGGTTGTTTGGAAATGCCACATCGGCCACTGCCAGGCCATTGCCCCATCAAACACAGCCCCCACGCAGGGTGCAGCTCTGGGACAGAACCCTTTCACACCCCGCCTGGCACCAGCCCTTGGGGAACATCCCCCTTGCTTTGTCCATGCCAATTATTTGGCTTTTCTTCTCCAGCACGTTCCCATCCAGCACTACTCCTGTGCTGAGCTCACCTGTGGTTTTCTGATGGACTCTTCTTTTCATGAAACAACAACTTCAATCCCGAGCAAATATGAAAGCCACAGCTGGCCAAACCCTCTTCCTCTTTTTGCTTTTTGACCTGTGATTGTGGGCACCACTTTGACATTGTAGAGTTCCTGGGGCAGAGCCAGCTTTCCATGTCAGCTTTGTTGATAAACTCTTGCTTTTTGACCAGGACCTTGAAAACCACTTTAGAAACCATGTTTATGCACTTGCTGTAACATAGTAGGTGCTTCAAACATTTTAAGGATGATTAAAACGTAACTGAGGGGGAACGAGCCACCACCACCATCATTCCCACAAAGCTGGGTTCCTTTTTGCCCTTGAGAACAGTCCCTGTTTTAAAATCAAGGCCCTGATGATCTGCCAACAGCCACGATGGAGCACTAATTAACAGGATGTGTAAACTCACACTGGACTACCCTTGTCTCAACCACAGCTTCTCTTCCTCCTTTCCTGGTAGGGCTCCAGCAGACCCAGGTTCAGGTCTGGTCTTGCTTTCTCATTGCTGACAATACCACAGTTAAATCTATTGCTTCCAGGCAGGGTGTCTCCAGGTGTTAAATGATGTTCAGCTTCTCTACAGTCACAGGGGGACTGGCATGCTCCTCTCCAAGGTTCACCTGAGAAGGGTTTACACTCACAGAAGTGCAATCCTGTCTGCTCTGAAATCCCCCACTACAGCCAACATGAAATTTTCTTCCAAAATGAGGATTTAATTGCTAGAAGTCAACGTCAGCACACTGGATATTCAGTTACAGAATCATGGAAAGGTTTGGGTTGGAAGGGACCTTAAAGACCAGCTTGTTCCAGCATGACCACTGCCCTGGGCAGGGACACCTTCCACCAGCCCAGGTTGTTGCAAGCCCTGTCCGACCTGGCCTTGGACACTTCCAGGGATGGAGTAGCCACAATTTCTCTGGACAACCTGTGCTAGGGCCTCCCCCATCCCAAGGAACAATTTCTTCCTAATATCCCATTCTAACCCTGCCTGTGTCAGTGTGAAGCCATTCCCACTTGTCCTGTCACTCCACGGTGCTGCCCCAAGTCCCACTCCTGATTTCTTGCAGGTCCCTCCAGTTGTGATCTCCATCTCTTCACCCATAAAAGCAGAGCAGGTGAATGATACACAGCACTGAGAACATACAAAACAAAAACATTTCAGCTGAGCTGGGGCTTTGTTTCCCACTCTGCTCTCCTCAGCCTCGCTCTGCACAAGGACACAGGGAACAACAGCATTGAGATTTTGCAGTTACACCTCTGACTGAACCCTTCTGGCAGCTCCATCTGCTTCTACAGCGTGAACAGCCAGCGTAGGCAGCTTCAAAGCAAGGACACGTTTTAAATGAGACTTCCCAATCCCCACCACTTCAAAGGAGCACAAAGGAGCCTCGCCTACATTTTCCACTACTTTTTGTAGCCCAGTGTTCATAAAGCCAGCATTGATTCTGAAATGTCACTACCAAGAACAGAACTCTACTTTATCATGACTGCTACTCCCCTGAGCATGTTTACAACAGTCAAGAGGGTCCTTTCTCTTCTTACCCCATTCAAATCTTAATTTCATGTACAAAGTAAAAGTGAAATGGGTTGAAGGTGACATTTTCCCTTGTCACTACAAACAGAACACAAGTTTGTTCAATGCCAGACCATGATTTATTGGCAGTTATTTTGAAACACAGGTAATTGAATATAATAAACTTGTGCGTAAAAAAAATAAGAAAGCAGGAAAACAAACAAATGTCATCTTTAAATGCATCACTTGAAGGAGTTGATTAAGGGGACACCGTGTGCTGGCAGTTCCTGGTGCAACTGCCGGAATAACATGGCACATTTGTTCCTTTCCTGGGTCTTGCCGAGGGTGTGGAACAGCCTGGCTTGGAAGTAGAGAATGTCTCTGAGCTGCTCTTTGCAGTCCACTTTGGCAAAGTAAGTCTTGGCTTCATTTAGATTTGAGATAGCAGATTCCAAGGCTGTGGGCAAAAGGGGGAAAGTCATGTTTAAGACAATACCACAGTAACAACTCAATTCTAAAGAGCCCAATTATAAATTCCTCAACTTTTCAAAGCCTTTTGTGTCTTAGCAACATGGTCTTTTAGCTGGTTTCTGTTATTCAGCCTTTGCTGCAAAATATGGGTGTGAAAGTATGTAGATAAACAAGGTTCCAGCATAAACAAGTGGTGAATAATTGCAAATTAATTCTGTATCTGATAACCACATAATGCACTCTGCTGTACCACTGGAACTTTTTAACACTGATGCTCTAGCAGGACTCCAGTATCTACACTGGCTTGCACTTCTGAGCACAGTTTCAGTGAGAATTACTCTCCACACTACCTTCAATCTTCTTTTGTGGAGTGTAGGAAGCTGCAGAAGCCACTTGACATTTGGCCACCAAGAACATGGCACAGCCTTTGTCCAGGACAGCTCCGTGGGCCAAGATGGGTTCTATTGCCATGTGCAGGATATTCAGGGCTTGCTCGGGAATGCCAAGGATCAGCTGTAAGAGAAACATTTGCTGGTTCAACTGGAATTCACTGGTATGTGGCAGCTTCTTCAGAGAAGACCAGGGTAAGTCACATCTGTTTCTAGTAACGTAATGTACCACAGACAAGGGTGTAGGGAAATTGTTATTCTTTTTGTCAACTTTTCCCTCTACAATCCTCTTTTAGATTAAACTTGTCAGTAGAAATGAGCTGTTACTTGGAATGGCTTCTCCACTCAGTCAGTGTTGACAGCCACATTTCTCAGAATAAACATCATAACTGAACACATTACCAGCATTATTCTTAATCCACAAACCAACCTGTGCTACTAGAAAGCCAAAATACCAGCATAAAAAATAACTGAAGAAATTAAGGCAGGGCAAATTTATGCTGCTTAATTATATGCAGTAACTATACATGAAACTCAGCTTTTATCAACTTCCTCGAAAGCCTTTACATTTACAGTATGAGAATAAATCTTCTTGAGAATCAATCATTTAATTCCAAAAGTGTTCTGGCATCCAGACCCCTGGAATAAAAGCTGCCCTGCAGCCCTGTGGCAGCACCAGCAGCCCTACCTGGGAGAAGGCCAAGTTGAGCACAGTCTCAGAGGCCAAGAACTGCAGGCTGTGCTGCCGGGCCAGGGCCAGGGCCTGCAGCAGCACAGGCAGTGCGATGGTGTGGCACGAGGCTCTCCAGTACAGCTCTGCTATGCACAGCAGCACCCTAAGGGAACAGGGGCAAAGAAGCACAAACACTGCTGGGAAACAGCCACTTGTTTCCCAAGGAATTATTCCACCCATAACAGTACTGGGTTTATGATTAATTGCATTACTGCACATACAATAAACTTGTATTACTCCCTTAAGAGGAGATGCCACAGAGATACCAAAGGTGAAATAACACTGTAACTACTCTGAATGTTTGCACCAAGGTACAACTACACACACATTTCTATTCCCTATTTATTTTAGATGCAGTGTTTCCTTCCTTCTTCCACAAATCTTCATGGAACTTTAACACCTTATAATTTATCACAGAATCCCAGACTATTCTGAGTTGGAAGGGACCCACAAGGACCATCGAGTCCAACCCTTAACTCAATGGCCCACACAGGGGATTGAATCCATGACCTTGGTGTTATTACAACCAAGTTTTAACCAAATGAACTGACCTCAGGGTTTTCCATATTCAAAATAAGGAGGTTTTCAATGCCACAATATTTTGAGGATTCCTCCATAGCACGATTAATAACTGAAATGATTCTGTAATCTCGGACTCCCAGCAGGTAATCTGAAGACTAGTGAAGTCTGAACACAGATAAATTGAAATGGTTGATTCTAATCACTGCAGAGTGGCTTTAATACTCTGAAAATGAAACATTCTTACCTAATCACCATCTCAGTGTTCTTGGTTTTCTGGCAGTGGACCAACAATTTCTGCAGAAGTTTGTGTGCCTCTGACATTTGGTTTTGGGCTTTCAACACAATGGCTTTTCTGCCGTGGTAGAAAGAAAACATCACTGGTTGTGTTTCTGCATTTTGGGTACAATTCTGCTCTTCAGAACACAGTAAAGCAGGTCTCACTTTGTGACCTCTCTCTCTCTCGTAACTGCAGACTGGCAGCCTGACAGAGTGCAAGCCTGGTACACACACAGGCAGGAGCAAAACCAGATCCCTCTGGTGCCAACTGGACAACTCCCAGACAGAAAGGATCAAACTCATAAAACAGCTTTAGATAGAAACCAGGGATTGCCAAAAACAAGGGCCAAAGAGGCTGCAGAAGTGGGAGGATATGCAAGCTAGGAAGCACAAGTCATTATCTGTGAGAAAAACAGGTATGAGGTAAAGCAGCTAAAATTGGCTTGAGGTAACAAGGACACAGAGCAACAGGAGAACGCAGGGACAGGGAGTCAGGACCAACTGCACCTCAGCAGGGGATGGAACAAACACCCTGAACCAGACACTGAGCAGAGGGTATTTAAAGATCAGGGAATTCATCATCAGTCCAATTCCAGAAGGACAAGCATCAGGTCCCACAGCTTGAGCATGATCTCCTGGCTGACTGGAACAGGCTGCCTTTACGTGTTTTGCCTCATTGAAAATCAACAAGAAATTGCTTTTAACAGTAAGTTGGTTTTTGTACTCACCAAATAACCACTTTTAACTCTGTTCTTAACATGTCATTCTCAATTAGAAACAAGAACCCATTAAGGTGAGAGAAAAAAAATCACATTGTTCCATTTGGAGATATAAAATCCAGGACACAGAGAGAAAGATGCTCAAGGCCTGAGCTCCTTCCCCAGCTATTTGACATAAAAATCCGCTTTGTGTCAGGTTTGAGTACAGCTACCACAGCAGATTTTGAAGTGTTCTCACAACAGATCTACAGCTCTGGATAACATCAACTTCTTAAAATGTCCAGAGAAAGAACTAGAAATGACTGTTGTAGGGAATGCCCTAAGGGGATAAGACTACAGGTTACACAGCACACCCGTAACCAGCTGTGGAAAATGAAGACTACACAAGCACATGTGAGTGCCAACAGTCACTCTGCTGAATTCTTCACTATCTTCATGGGACACTCCTGCAGGAGCGTGAAGATTCATGATTCCTTACCTGTACACACCTTCAATGCTGTTGAGTGCTGTAATTCCTGCTACAAGAGAATCTGCCACGTGGTACCTGCCATCGTTCATGGCTCGCTCAAACTGTATTTTCTGATCAAACAGCATCCAAAGCTGAACAAAGCACACCCAGGAACAAGTGTTAAAGTTGTGCCTGCTCATTTTCTTGTCCCAAGCAGAATTTACTTTTGCTTTTCCCCTGTGGATATTTATGTCTAGACACACTAACTCCACTGTCCAGTTATGGGATTTACTACCTTACTGTCCTCAACAGAAATGCTCAGGTCTGGATTAATGTTTCAATATTGGAGCTCACCCACCTGACTGTGTTTCAAGTAAAAAAGGTCTTTTGAATCATTACTAATTCTCAGATTTGTTCTGTAGCGAAAAGAGAAGGACCAGACTATATTTAATGGGATCTTGGAACACCTCAATGTAAATCCTGTCCTACAGACTCCTGTGGTAATGTGTTTTCCAAAGGCACACAAACCCCAGCCCATTAGCCTATTCTCTCAGTTATTTCTGCATTGTAATATATCAAAATAAGTAGCACTAATTAGACAGAACTTTGAAGCTCCAAATCAATGCAGAGCATTTAATTCCTGTATGTGCTCATGAAGCAGATGTATATTCCTCTGTTAATGAAATTTCTTTTCAAACAGCTTTATCTTAGGAGGCTGTGGTGGGAGAAATATCTCACTAGTCTTAAAACAACAAGGGGCAGCTTTTCCATGGTTTTGTAGAAAAGCTGATGCTGCACAGCCTCCCATGAGGGCAGGAGCCAAGGGAGATGAGAAATGTATAGCCCAAGGCACACAGAGGGCAGAATTCAGGGGTAATGGGATTCAGATCCTACTGCATATAGCTATGTAACTCACAGGCTGAAGTATAAATACCTGTGCATGCTGACTGTTGGGAGGGAATCTTTCCTTCAGGTGTTTCAGTATTTCAGAAGCAGCTGCAAAGTACCCCTGGAACACAGAACAACACACTGATGAACGTTCTGGGGTGGGCACCACTCCCCTCCCTTTCAACACAACCTCAGGGAAAGAACTTGCCAAGCCAACACCCTGCATTGTCTCTGCCCACAATGCAGACAGCGAAGACAGAAAATAACAGAAGTCTTGCACTGTCTGTCAGAACACCCACACTCCTCTCACCAAATGGCACTCTGTGCAAGGAGCCCCCAGACTCACCTGCTCGGCGTGGAGCTCGGCCAGGTGACACAGCACCACGGCAAAGGCCTCGGTGTTGTTCTGCTGCACACCCACATTCACAGCCTCCAGGCTGTTCATGCTCAGCAGTGTCTGGGCTTGTTGAAGTGCCATGGTGCTTGTGCAAGAGAAACAGCTTTTAGTCTTCAAGGAGCAAACAACTGGTTTTAATCTGTGGTTTTGTTATGACAACAGGTTGCATTTTCTGGTGAGCCAGGGGCCTTGGGGAGAAGGGAAACCTGTAAAACAGCTGCTATCCAGGGACTCTGGATGTGCAGGCACATCGAGTGCTACAGACTGAAAGCTGCACACAGCCTAAGCAAAGAGATGCTGAAAGGGAGGGGGGGCTAAGGAAAAATTTATTATCTATTTGCCACTAAATGGAAACTCAATCTCTTCTTCAGTAGGAGTTTTAAGGGAACACGAGGAAATGGCAATAACTGCAGAGCCTGTACTGAATCACAGTGTGATTGCTTCATTTTAGTGCACTGCAGAGACACAGCCACTTGTTACACCTGTATAAATGCATTATGTGCAACAAGTGCAGTGAGCTCAGCCAGGGGTCCCTCACAGACCCGATACCTGCGGCCGTATAACCTCCAAATGGCTGTTTTCTGTGCTGTGCTGATGTCGATGAGCTCTGACAGGCTGTGCTTCCAATGCAGCAGATCAGAATCTTTCAAGGCATCCATTAGTTTGTTGGCAGCCTTTCCTGCAAAAGCTCTTTGCTGAACCAAGGACTGTATTCCCAAGGAAGCAAGATACTGGGAAGGAGGGAAAAAAACACACCAACAGCTTTGAGAGACAACACAGTACACCAGGCTTGCAAATTACACTGGAGCAGAGTTCTAAACTAATAAAAAAAACCCCAAAAGACGTGATGTTACTCAGCACAGACAAAGGAACACTGCTCCAGGCATTTCTTTAAATACCCACTTATCCACACCCACACGTATGTGAATGTCATTTTGTTGGATGTGAAAGGTAATTTCCACTCCCCCACACAGAAATCTTACAGAGGAGGACAGAAACAGCACCTGGATTTCTCCAGTGATGGAACAGCTGTGAAAACACAGAACATCCCTCCCCTTCCCCACCAAGCAGCCACATCTGCTCCCATCGCCCAAAAACCACAGTTTAGTCCATTTTAGAACAATTCACTTAACAAAGTAATCACAGATTTGGGAAAGACAGAACTAAACATTAACAGCCAATGGATTCAGGGCACAAACTACCCAAGGGAAGGGCTGCCTTGCAAGGTCTCACAGCTGGGACAGAGCTGTACAAGTAAACGTGTTCAAAGCCCTGGCAGGGGCATCAGCACTGGGTTTCAGGGAAGGTGGAGGAGTAAGAACCTCCCTTGAGCACCAGAATTGTTCCAAAATGGTGCCTAGGGCCAGTAGCCACAGAGAGGTTTTCTGCCTGAAAATCAAACAAGTTAGGAGAAGAAGCAGTGAGCCTTCAACAATGCTCTGGCATTAAGGCAACTGAACTCTGCTTTGTGAACATGAAGAACAAAACTCATAACAACAACCACATTTTGGAGTGTTAAAATAGATTTGTTTAAATTCAGTTGGGGATTTTGAACAGACCAGCCCCAAACCCCAAAACTGTAATCACACACACTCCCATCACCACATGGGTTTGTCCCAGAACAAGGTTAGGGATGGATGGATGGAAGGGACTCACCGGCAACCCGAAGTGCAGGGATTTGTTCACAGAGTGCTCCAGCAGAACACAGCTGTCAAACATCTTCTGCTCCAGGATGTACAACCAGCTCTGGCAAGGGAAAACATTCAAATCTCACTGCAAACAATGGCTGCAGCACTTTCAGCTTGGCTTACTGTTACAGGATGCACAAAAACTCACTGGAAATACAAATAACTTCAGAATTAATTAATGATTCTAAGGAAACTTCATTAATGCTGCACAGCAAAGTATCTCAGAAGTGCAGGCTGGGACAGTGGTGTGGCAGCAGCCAATGCTGGAGGGTCAGTGATGCACAGAAACCTCACTCACAGGTAACTGTGCAATGCAGTACTTCAGGACTGATGTCAACTCGTTATAATGTTGATTACAAGTTGGGGGAAAAAAATGCAGAGAAATCCAAGTATTTCCTTCCCCTTTTCGTTTGCTCAAAAGGCAGCTGTTACTCTGTGAGAGCTCCACAGACAGGAAGGAGGAAGCTTATGAAATACTTTGTCTGTTTAAACATCTCAGACTAAACTGTGAGCTCAGTACTGAGACCTTTGGGATCACAACTCCTGTTCAAGAGGCTAATCCTGAGCTGCAACAAAACCACCCCATGATCCCAGTTTGCTGCCCTGGGTGCCCCACCTGCCAGAGCAACGTCACCACTGCTGGGCAGTGGAATTACTGATGCCCTGGGTGAGCCCCTGCTGGAAGGAAGTTCTGCAACAGTTCACTGGGCAGAATGACCCAATCCCCCCCACCCCAGGGCAGCTCTCACCAGGCAGTGCTGCAGGCACACGTGGTCGTTGGACTCCTGGGCAATCCGGATGGCCTCCTGCAGGGCGAGCTCAGCCTGCTGGCTGGGGGCAAACAGGGAGGGAGAACAGTATTCCCACAGTGCTTAGGACACAGCACTCTGAGGCACAGGAATATTGATCTAAATTATGCATGTGGCACTCAGAAGAGAACTCTGATTTAACAGTCTGCTGAAAAGCCTGTGTTTTCCTCCCGGTGCTCAGCAGTGCATTCCAGTTCTGAGGATATTAAGCATCTACAAGCCAAAATGCCCACTGGAACCCCAGTGTGGGCTTTCCAACCCTGCACATGCCAAGTTACTGTTTGAGCAGGGGCAGCATTTAGTATCTGCCTGTGTAGAAATTGTTGCTCTCAATTTTGCAGCGTCCTGCCCCTCTCCACTCCTTTCACATGATGCCTCTGGCAGGAATCAATAAATGCAAACCATAGATGGAGATGGGCAGGCCAGCTATATCAACAAAATAAATGCCACCACTGTGGCATTTTAAATTTTAAAAGCTCAGATGGCTTTTTTTTTTTTTGATTATTCTTTTTCCAGACCATCAGTTTTATGTTAACAGAAGACCAATCACACTTTCTGGAGAATATGGCTCAAAATAGGCCTTCATGTCACAGAATCACAGACTATTCTGAGTTGGAGGGACCCACAAGGATCATCGAGTTCAACTCTTAATTCAATGGCCCACACAGGGGATTGAACCCATGACCTTGGCATTATTGCAACCAGCTTTTAACTGACTGAGCTGATCTCCACTGACTGAGGTCATGGAAATGTAGTGCCCAAGAACTTAAAACACCCAGGAAACAGCGACAGGACCCAGACAAATGTCAGCTCTGAGATGCCTCAGTTATTATGGAAACCAAACAAACAACAAAATAAAACCCAAACCCCAAAATAAATCCCAAAACAGAAGAAGCCCTTTCTCCTGAAGGGATTTTCAGGAGGAAGGGGGGGGTGTGTGGGTGGGCACTGGGTGCCCCAGCCCTCACTAGTGTTGGAATTGGCAGTGCAGCACCACCAGGTTGAGCGTGGCGTAGCGCAGGCTGCACCCGGAGCCCAGCTGTCAAACCAGAGAGAGCCCTTTCTCCTGAGGGGATGTTTGGGAGGAAGGGATGTGTGTGTGGGCACCGGGTGCCCAGCCCTCACTAGTGCCCGAAGCGGCAGTGCAGCGCCGCCAGGTTGAGCGCCGCGTAGCGCAGGCTGCGCCCCGAGCCCTCGTCCCCGGAGCTCTTGCTCTCGGCGCCCGTCAGGATCAGCCGGTCGAAGTAATGCAGGAGGCTGTGTGTGGAGCTGAACACATCCTGCACTCTGAGGCTGTTTAAGTAGCTCAAATAATGCTGTCCAAAAAAAAAGAAGAAAAGTCAGCTTTAATTATGCAGATACTAAAACAGCTTTTGTTTGTAGTTACTGTTTATTTTCTTACTGCCTGAGATGTGCGACGACAAAATGCTGCACGGCCAGAAAGTGCTTGATCAGAAGTGGCAACAATGCTGGTACTAACTGTGCAGAATTGCTGGTAATTTCTTGGATAAAACTGGGTGTTTTCCCTAACAGTTGTGTCCCACAGGCCAGGGTGTGGCAGTCAGGGTGATCTCACTCTGCCCGAGATCTCTACAAAGGCAGAGTCCCTGTATCTGTGTGTGGAGTGAGAGTGGGAATGCAGGAGTGGCTCCCACCGTGGCAGAAACATCAGCACTGCTTCCAAATGCTGCCAGACAGAAAGGAGATGCTAAAATGATGTATTTGCTTTCTGGCTTTGAGACCTGGGCAGGAAAACCCCAGAATGCCAGTTATGAACTCAGGCCCAGGACTGTGGCAGCCCCTTCAAGGACACATCTCCAGTGAGAGGAAGGAAATCCTGTTTGCCTCAGCCCAGGGCTGTGGGAGGAGGAGTTAGAAAGTAAGGCAGGAAAGAGTTGACTGGGAACTCATGGAATTTGCTCAAGAACAAGCTGTTGAGGGGCAAGGCAAGTGCTCACAGCACAGGTCTGTCTGTGGCTTTCAGTATAAATTGTTATTAAGCACCACAAGCAAAGTGAACATCAAAAACTCAACAGATATTGCACCTAATAGTGATTTTGAAACTATGGGAATATGAGGCCTGAACTTCCATAAGAAGATGTGGTAAAGACCTAAGTTTTAGGTTTAGTTAAACAAGAATGCACTCAGCCCCCCAAAATTAAGAGGCTTATATCTGTGCATGAAGCCAAACAGGCAGAGAAGCCTAATTAACATTCTGTGCCTTCAGGAGTTTCAGGCTGAATTACTGAACATTTACATGCAACTTGCTCACATTTTTGTCATCTGCTTACATTTCAATAGAGAATAAATTGCTCCCAAATAATCCCATCCTAGAGATAAGAAATCCCTTTACAACCATTCTGGATGAAGAAAGTGGTACTTACTGCTTCAGCAATGTCTGGATTAAATTTTAACAAGTTGTTCAGTTCCTTTTGTAAAGATGCTGGAGCAAGAGCCTTTGTCTCATCATTCTTTAATAAAGAAGCCTGGAATAAAATTTGAAAAGATCTGTAACTCCATCAGGAGGGTTATAAATGCATTGTGATAGGTTGTTATCTGCCTGGAGAGAACATTAAAGGAGATTTTGTACCAGCTCTGTCTACTATGACACTGAAACATCAGTGTCAGTTTTATTCTATATTTTGTTATAGTGTTCACTTTCCAGAGATCAGAGAGACCAAGACAAATAAAAGCTTATTCAAAGGACTGTTTAAAGGTTCTTAAAGAATTCTGGTTAAATTTCTCCTTGAAGGACTGCTCACTGGAATGACATGTATCTCCTCAGAAAAAAAAACCCTCAGGAAAATAAACACAACTAAATCCATACTTTGCTTTGGCAAGTAGCTCAATGAATAAAAAACCCACAATAACCCAGTTACTTGAATCAGCATTACTGAACAGTGAATTCCTGCCATTGTGCCCATGTGTGTTTCTGCTCCATTTTGTATTTCCCAGCAGGAATAATCAACAAAATTCCACATTTCCCAGACATCAGATCTGAGCAGAGCCCTGAGAGTGGAAGGGCCTCCCCAGAACCAAATACCAGCACATGGTGCTGTCCCCATGGAACACCCTGAGCCAAGTGCTCACACTGAGCAACAAACTGCAAGGTACCAACACATCTTCAACAGATTCAACACCATGTCTGACACTGCAGACACAATTCCAGGTGAAATTCATGTTAGGGAATGTTCACTCCACTTTATTCAGAATTAACTTGCCTGCTGAGACAGGAAATACTCTGCTTGTTTCTGGGAAAGAGGACCAGTGCAGGATATCTCCTCCTCCCTGGTAAGAAACACTCTGGTTAGAAGCAGGGACAGGAAAATAATACATGGAAATAGAGTTTATTTTCTGCTTTATAAAGTTTTATGGGATAGTAAAGCTCAAAGGATGAATGTAAACCGAGAAAACTCAACAAATAATAAAATTTACTACATCAAAGCTAACAATCCAAATGATTCCACAGTTTAATTGGACACTTCAACCTGCAGAGACTGTAGCAGACAGGAATGTTACCCTAAATAACCCTAAAGAAAAAGAGCAGAGAGGAGATTTGGGGTTGACATATTCAAATGGATTTGCTCTGGTTTTCCTTTCTTCTGGAAACATCCCAGTGAAATGAACTGGCACTTGGGCCACACACATCACTCCAGAAAACAGCTGTGCTGCCAGAAGTTTATTCCATGGAAAAGCAGCAAGGACAGCACACAGACAGACCCCAAAGCTGCTTCTGACTCCTGCACAGGCACAGGTTTATACAAAAGACAGTTTAGACAGCACATTTTGATTATATGGATACAGAAAAATACTTTTAGGATTATTCTCACTCCTCTTTAGCAGATAAAAACTCTCAGTATTTGCTTCTCCTTTTTGAGGTAAAGACAGTGAGTTCTTTGACTTGGAAAAGGATGGAGAGAGAACCCAAAAATACTAAGCTTAACTTTTCCTTAGCAATAATCTTTCCTTGTTAGAAGGAGTGATCTCTCCAACAGCTTTAGCACGTGGTAACCAGAGAGGTCAACCAGCAGTGGGGAAACTGAGCAGCAACTGCCCCTGAGCCTGTGATTCCCTAAGCGAGGACGAGGCACTGCCACCTCCTCTGAGCCACTGGCAACTGTCACCACATGGTGGCACTAAGAAGTAGCCACACAGCTCAGCCTGGGTGTAGGAGGCTTAAAAGAATCCAGGATTGATTTCCATCACAGGCAGGAAATACTCTCATGTGAATGTATCACCTAAAAGGGCCGTCGAGCTCTTCCTTCTCCATCTTCCCATCCAGCTCCTCTGCATTTGTCAGCTCCATGTCACTCTCATCAGCTCCACTCTTCTTCTCATCCCTTTGGAAGTACTGCTGGAGAGCTGTGTAAAGTTTATAGACCTGGCTGAAGGAGAGTTTGTTGTATGCCAGGATCATGTGGCGCAGGAACAGACCTGGAAAGGGAAACGCCTTCAGAGGGAGCTCCAACCACATCCTTTCACTTCTCAGGAAACAGAAATTAATGGGAAATTAATAGAAGTTAATCTATCCTACCAAGTGACAAGTGACTTATTTCTGCAGGGTGTAAAGCTGATCTTAATTTTGGTGCAAATCTCACAGATAATCTGACCAAGAAAAATTGCTAAAATCAGTAACGCCCTCACAATATGCAAAATTATTGGTTAACATGAACCATCTGGGCAAGAGAAAAATCTTCCACCTCCCCAAAGCTGAATCCTGACTAAATTACATCAGTTATGGACATCCCGTTGAAAATAATTTATGGATAACAATTAGTTACCTACTACACTTGTTTTATGAACTTCTGGCTCTGTCCCTGTAAATGAATCTGAAAGGTCATCAAAAAACTGCTCCATATCTTTCAGTTCTCCTTCTACCATAAGTTTCAGCCTAAACAGGGAGAGAAAACCACATTTTTTTAAGGTGATCACATTGACATCAAATAAAATACTGTCCTGTTTCAGGCATAAATGAGGGAACACAAACAGAGCCAAGTGGTAACTCATTCACTGGGCCCAGAGGGGTTTTATGTTCTTGAGATAAATAAAAACGTATTAAAGAATAATAGTAGTGGTAATAATAGTAGTAGTAGTAGTAATAATAATGATAACTTTAATATTAATAATGCTTTTTCCTTTTAAAACAGCTTTTTGAACGAAGAGAACAATAATAATCATTAGTTTTTTCCTTTTAAAACAGCTTTTTTGATGAAGAGACTATAATAATATTTTTTTCTTTTAAAACAGCTTTTTAAATGAAGAGAATTAGAAAAGATGGCTATTATTTCAACAGAACAAACAGGAACCGGGCATTCTTTAAAAATTTAACAAAATTGCTTAGAGTTTTGGCACTATCGCTGCTCCCCGAGTTACTTGTGACACACAAACTAAACCCGATGCCTTTGAGACCTCATTGCCGCGAGGGAGGAAACGCAGGGGCAGAGTCTGGCCGTGACTGCGGGACTTTCGGAACGGGCGGCCGGGGCAGTTCTGGGGCAGTCCTGGGGCCGGCCCGGGGCAGTTCTGGGATAGTTCTGGGGCAGTCCCGGGGTAGTTCTGGGGCAGTCCCGGGGCTATCCTGGGGCAGTTCTGGGGCCGCCATTGCGGGGATGTCCCGCCCGTGCCCGCACCTGATGTGGACGGAGCCGGCGAGCTGCGGGCAGCACTCCTCGATGGCCGCGCGCAGCCGCGACAGCGCCATGTCGGGACCCTGCGGAGCACAGCGACATGTCGCGACAACGCGCCACAACACCGCGCGCTCCCTCTCCCACCCCTATTCCCCTCCGGCCCCGACCTGCAGCAGCGGCAGCAGCAGCCGGTTGAGGCG
>JAOXXN010000212.1:3261856-3305471 GCA_026770055.1 Myrmophylax atrothorax
GAAATTTTCATGCATAGTAAGATTATTACAGATTATTATAGGCTGCTGAATTTATTAGTACTCTGTAGAAGAGATTGTTGGATTGATTTATGTTGTGTGGGCTAAATATATATTAGAAAAATGCAGAAAAGTTGTTATGTGAGATTTTGTAGTGAAATTGCCTCATGTACACATATAGTAAGGGTTTCTTAAATCGAAATTTGCTGCAAATTGATTATGGTAAAAAATAAAAGGTGTAAATATGACAGTATATATGTCATATTATGCAAAATGAAGCAAAAACAAATTAAATTTCTATCTTTTGGCTCAGTACTTTGCCATATGTTTTCTGAAACCTGTTGAGAATTTAGATTTGAGTGTTGTAAGTCATATGAAGAGAAAACTAATTCACCAAAGACACTGACAAGGGGTTTGGCCCTCCATTGCTGATCTTCAGTACCTGTCCCTCCCACTCTATGAATCTACAGGTCATCCAAAATATTACCTTAGGGAAGAGTAAACTCATTGATTTCAGTGAGCTAATATTTTCCTACTAAAACCAAGCATAAAATAGTTGTGTTAAATGTACACTACCCATTAGAAAATCTTGCCTTATTTATTGTGGACACAAAGAAAGTTTTACTAAGGGCATGCATCAACATTTTCTGCTCTCTGACTATTCAAGATTCAAAGCATTTAGAATAACATCTCATCTAATTTTTAAATTACTAAACTCAAGATCCAATAAACTTCTATTTTAACGATTTCTGAAAACAAGGCTAGTATACAACTTTTGAGTCCAGTGTGCAGAAACAATAGCTGTAACACAAACCTAAGATGTTCATAAATGTTTGAAGGAACCAAGAAGTCCAAAATATATGAACTGACTAAAGCCTGTCCTCTTTGCTTTAACCAGGCATTATTTCTCAGTAGTAATTACTCAACATGTCATTCTATACTGAGTGAATTCCAATCAATTACAAGTGATTGCACATCACTCTGCATCAATCGGAGGATAATTCATGATTCAATGAGATGCAATGGCTGATGTCAATTATATTTTGTTGATGCTCTTTGATTGCATATTCTTTTGCTAATACTGTAGTTCCTGAATTGTACCACACTGACTAACCTGGCTATTCTACGTTTCACAGATTATGTCTAAAGCCATGAACATGAACAGAAATAGTAAAATATAGCCTGTACAGTACATAAACTTCTATTAGCAATAATTCCTGTGCATAGCATGACAGATTGCATTGTGACACAGAGGGATGAAAGGATCCACTGGAATATAGCTTTGGGGAAAAGAGAGAAGAAATAAGTTTTGTTTTGTTTTGTTTTTTTCCCCTTAACCTTTTCCTTTAAACTTGGCTTCTTTTTTTGTGTGTGTTATCTGGTTCTATAGGCTTGTGAAAGTATTAACTTTTTGCAAGTCTATCCTAAAGGGGGGTGCGTGTGGGTGTGGGTGTGGGTGTGTTGTTCACTGAAGCCTCACATGTACATTTCATATGTACATCTTATATACTTAATGGTATGGCATTCATCACATGGTACAGTGCCAGTGCGGGATAGGCTCAGGCCGTGCTAGTCTTATAGGAACAGCCCAGGTATATTACACAGAGTTCCTGACAAGGCAAGCCCTAAGTGAAGGAGGTGCTGCAGTCTTCTCTCACTCAACAACAGACTGAAGGGTGCTTGAGCTAAGCAAAGGCTACTTATCAGACCAAGGAGTAGTGCTGCAATGTGGTACGTGCAGAGATGTTTCTTCATTATTTATTTTCTCCTCTGAATTCTATGTATTATGGAGACATGGAATAACAAGCTTAACCTAGAGAATTTTCTTGCACTTTCACTAAGTAGCTTCCTTTGACTGGATGAAATGGAATGCAGACATGTTATGGGTTTATTGGTTTATTATGATACGTGGGCAACAGAACTACAGTCCAGAAACACAGTTAAGGAGAAGAGCCATTAGGTACATTGATCCAGAGAGAAGTGAAGATAATCTGTGTGCTTGAATAGCAGTCACAGCCGCCTAAATTACTACTGTCTTTCTAATCACAACCGAAGGGTAGAAGCAATGCATAGAACCCAGTGAGATCTAATTCAGTGCTTATTCAAAAAAAAAAACCCAGCCCTGAATTGATGTTGTACACTGAGAGAGAGCTTTTATAACCAAACTGTATGGCTAGCACCAAGTAATGTTCAAATGAATATAACTTCCTTCTCATATCAGGATTTATTCAAAAATTATTCTTTTTAGTGGGTTAATTTTTGGGATTTTTTTTCTCATTTGAGAAAAATATTCACTGTACAGAGAAAAGCCAAATCAAGTAGATTTAAACTGAGAGAAAAGGAGAGGCATACAAAAAAAGACTGACATGTCAAATACTGGCATAAAATCTGTGCCTTTATATAGATTAAACATTCTGTAAAGAGACAGTAAATTACAAAATGAAATGTGAGATGAGGATGATCAGCAGATGTAAAAGCTTAAGTCCAGAGTGTTCCTAGAAACACAAAACTGACACCTTCTTGCCAGCACAGTTGGTACAGTTTGTACTTCTGTCATTTTGGGATAGGGGAACATCACCATAGGCCTTTCCAGATGACTGAAACAAAAACAAATTACATAACACAATGATATAATATTAATATAACGTAAAGGTTAATGCAAGCAAAAAGAAGACCTCTTTAGATGATTCTGGTTTCTAAAAATTAATGTCCTGGCGAATAGGGAGAGACTCTGGCAGTGCCACTGCTGTTCTTATTCTTGTTTCCATTGTGAAAGGGTCCAATGAAAGTTCAGGACCAAAACAAAAATTTGAGACAGGTCCCTCAGAACCTATGAGCACAAAATATTCCCAGCTACCAGGAGAACTTCAATATTTAGGTCTCTAACCAAGGACCTCTATGATGCACAAAAACTAGGAAATCAAATTAGTGAAAACATATTGAAATTTCTGACACAAGAAGCTCAGTATCAGATTCTGCAACTGTGACTAACTGACCTTGAAGTCCCGAGATAAGCCAGACTGGGAGATCCACTGCAGCACAGGTGAGAGTAGAGTGAGTTAAGTGAAAGCAAACCAGGCCTCTCTTCTTTACTTTTTTTGAACTGCTACTTTTGGCATCTATAAAAGTTAATTTATTTCTACCAAAAACCTCTGTTCAACAGATTAAAATTTCTTTGTGGGATAAGAATCAGAATTGAGTAAAAACATGTTTTTGAGGGTCATTGTGGAACCTCTACTGAAACTATCTGTTGAATCATTGCTAAGCTGCAATGGCTGAGCACTGCTAACTAAATGTCTTGTCACTCTCTCAATCTGTTTCTCTTTGCACCCATGAAATGTACAACATCAAAAAGCAAGGGTAAAAACTGAGACCTCCAAACAGTGATAAAAGTCTTTTTTGCCTATAGACAGCCAGACTCAGGCATTTGGCTTAGATCAGTCAGGTCTTGTTCTTGTCCTTGTCATGCTTATTTTCTCATTTCAAGACTTGTGATAAATCCTTGACCAGGAAACAGCTATGAAAGATGATTTTACAACCCTCTAAATACTGTCATGTATCCTCTTTGGCCATGGAGTATGTCTGTAGACTGCACAGATTACTGCCTCCACAAAAGTTCCAAGGAATATGACCTGGGAAAAATACAATTAGTGCTTCTGTTCCCTAGCATAGTTCTTATAAGATTTGAGTCATTCACTTTTTTGGCATTGAACAGATGGAGAGTCCCTGGATAGAAGTGAAAGTTATTTTTATAAAATGAATTAGAAAAATCTAGCAACCAATAGGCTCATCTTCATATTATTAAGCAACAAAACCAGCATGGCAGGAAGGTTTTTCTCATTTGCCAGCAGCCAAACTGTGGCCAATTTGGATTCTCTTCTTGTCCGATGGAATCTCTGCAGCCACATTTCAGGCTTAAAAATCACTTAATTTTTGTTTTGTAAATGCTTATTTCTGCCTTAAATATGCTAAATGAAGCACTTTCAAAATAAGAGAAGATTTACAAGCCTTAGAGATAATCACAGGGACTGGTGCCTTGCCCAGGAGAGCTGGCAATTCAAATGAGTTATTGGAAACATCAGTTATTGGACATGACCAAAGAGACCATCAGAGATGGAGTGGCTCCAAATCGTCTTGCTTAATGGAAAATGTTGTATAGCCAATTCCAACCGTGAAAGGATAAAAGAAAAAGTCAGGCTAGGCTCATAAACATGTTAAAACCAACATGCTTCCTTTGAGTTTTGTGTTTCTGAAATGAAACACTGAACTCTTGACTACAACAACAACTAGAGGGTAAAAACCCCCAAGTTCCTTTGAAAGGAGTTTGAAAATAGCTAAGATTTTTTAATGTGTTTTTAATCCAGGGTGAAATTCCTCTATGTTTGTGTAAACACATGTGTACTATTTTCTATGAAAAACAGAGGGCAAATTTAAAATAAATTTTCTCCAGAAGAAAATGTCTCACTTTGAAAAGTCAAAGTACAATTTCCAACTTGTGATGCCTGTCATTCATAGGAAAACTAATTAAATAAAAATCATTAAGTCAATATGTCAAAGTTTGCATTTTCAAGGCTATATGATTTTCCATAGATCTCTTAGCAATACATTACATGTATCATTTGTCCCAAGCCCTGTTGCATGCTAGAAGATGTAGTAACTGGTTCAAGCATCCTGAACATTTTACATTTAGAGTATGAGCCTCATATAACTAAACAAGTGCCTGTGTCAACAGGGAAATCTCCATTGAAGTGAGGATCTGATCACACTAGCAGTTAATTTTGCAACTCTTTTCATGAATAGGAATGCTTCTGGTTATGCAAGCCTCAAAGCTGCTTCTATTCAAATCACTAGGACTATTGAAATCATTGAGACTTCAACAGAAATAGAATTTAAGTCATTATTATTTCAGCCACCAGCAATTCTTGAAATGCTAGTGACTTTTTTCTTTCGTAAAATGAAATTTTTGGAAGAGTGAAAAGTGAGTCATTTGGACACATAAATTGGACAAGTCTTTTATAATACAAGGAGCTGTCCTAATGGGATTTCATGCCCTTGCTGACCCACAGATATATAGCAGACAAATATATTTATTTGTTCAAAAAGAATGTGGATTTTAAGAAGGCAGTGCATGGTTTTACTGAACATCCACATCAGAGATTCTCTTTACTTTATAAGGATCAGTTGGCCTGAGACTGTAATGCAAACTATAAATGTTGATCTGAAATGGAAAACATCAATACTTAAAAATGGCTGAGGTAGTTATTTTTTGATGGAGCATCAGTGAGTTGAAAAAGCAGACTAGTAATGCTTCCTCCATAATTTCATCCTAGGAAAGTGAGCTAAATTTAGCAAATAAGCTGGATACAAGGTTCTCCATGCTTGTCAAAATATGCTGGCAATTAAACTGGCATCTATTCTCTACCTCATTTTTTTAAGGAATATATTTTTCAAGGCCTTGACAGCTAAAAACTATTTAGATTATTTATGACATTTCCAATGAGTTAGTAACATTTTTTTATTGCATAGCATTTTGCATAATATAATTTGTCACTACTTCTTTATTAAGCTTGTTTTATATTCATAGTTGTCCCACAACACTATATTTTCCTCTTTGTCAGCTCAGAACTTCATTATGAAGGATGAGGTTTTATCGTTTCCTAGTGATGCAAATGTCTACAGTGAATAAGTGTCATTATGCAGGAACAGAAATTTAGTTTTCCTCCATTAAGCAGTCAGGCTAATGACTCAACAAGTTTATAGCCCACCACAAAATTTGATAGCTTGGTGTGAGTTAAACAAATGATGGTTACATATTTAAATGAAAATGAAAGTAGCTTTTTGGAGCTTGATGTTATATTTTTATCATTTAAAGCCTAGACTTCCATTTTTTATTTAAAGAAGGGACATTCTCAGTTAGATCTTAAGATGAGCGTGCCTTCTATTTCTGTATGCCTGACATGACTCCTACATGACAACACTACCACAGAGAAACAAAAAAGTATCTATTTCATGGCCAAATTTCAAATCCCATTGACACCCATGGAAACATCCCCATTTAATGGCTTTGAATTCTCACTCTTTTTCATTCTATGCAGAAAAAAGCTATTCATAACAAACATTAGATCCAGCTGAAGATGACATATGCCATATCCTCAGCAATGGAACTTTACCATCTAGGTAATGACACCCACTGAACATTGTTTCAGGGCCCATGGACAGCTATGTAGGCAAAAGCAACACTAAGATTTTTCTTTTCTTTATACAATCAGTTTTAAGTAATTAAAATAATGTGTGAAAATGACCTATTTGACTGTCTGATTCATCTCCTCTCCAGTACAAATTTGTCCCCACGGTATAATTTTTCAAATGCTTTGCCTAATCCAGCTCCAAATATTCAGCATTTCCCTTGGGAGACTGTTTCTCATTTAAAGGGATCATGCTGTCAGGATTCTTACTCAGATATTTAGCTAAAGTTTAATTTTTTTCCTTAATTTCAGTCTAACCCTCCTGGGGGCAGATTCCTGACTGTTGTAACCTGCCAGAGCTTCCCTAATTTCCTTTGTGTCTGGGCAGTGTACACCATCTGAGAGTCTGGTCAGGGTTTTCCCTTCGTACTATGCTAACAATTCTTCTCTCCTCTGATGCATTATACTATTAATCATCATGTTTTCACTTATTCATTGCATTCTTTATTTAATAACACTTTCAAATCCTTCTTTCTAATACCATATTGCTTACTGTGTCAATCATTCCATCCTGTAATTCACTTACTAATCCATACCTCATGTAGAGATTAAAATCAGCTACTGAACTAGATGAGATATCTTTATAGTGATGGTAGAACAGCTGCCATCATCATAAAAGAAGATTGTACTGAGGGCAATGAAGTAAGATCCCTAGTTTTGATGAACTTCATATTTGAAAATTCTGGTTTCAGATAAGAGCAAACAGAACCAATAGTATGGAGTTTGTTGTTGAGGGATTGTTGCTTTTTTTAAAGTATGAAAACTTGGCTTTACATCTCAGTGTTTGTAAACGAAATCTACCTGCTTCAGAACAACTCCCTACTTCCAGCAGTGCTTCCTATCTATAATCTGCTGTGTGCCCCAACATAGGCTCTTATTACTTGCTAGTACAAAATTACCACCTCTCCACTAGTTTTTAAATCCAATAGTTCCACAACAGGTGGATGATTTTAAAATAGGATCATATAATCAGAATGGAAACGTATGGGCACAAAGAGGTTTCATCACTGAACTGTCCCTCACTGTCCCTCACATTTTCTTCTTTTATAGATACTTATCAAGTCAGTTAAATGCCACCCTGACACCCGATCCTGTCAGATCTCGGAAGTTCAGCAGGTCAGGCCCGGTTAGCACTTGGATGGGAGACCTCCTGGCAATGCCGGGGGCTGTAGGTTCTAGTCCTGAGGACTTCACTGTCACCGTCCAAGCTCACTTGGCCATGGCAGATGAACCTTAGGAGTTAAAGGGTGGGGCCAGGTCTGCACACACTGTGCCCCACCTAAAAAATCCACTGCACAGGCTCAAAGGACACACGCACATGGGTAGAGCCCTCCCCAAATCTTCATTCTCAAAGCCTAGCCATCACTCACTCATTTTTAGCTCTTTTACTTAGTAATGTTCAGAGATGATATCATGAGACAAAATACAGTGAACTTTCCAAAGGAATGCAAGATATAGTAATATTGCCTTGCTAATATTTTAAAATAATGTGCCAACAATCCAGTCATACAGCAACAAGTAACAAATCTCTTATACCAAGAGGACTATTTTAGAGTTGGGGTCTTTTTTTCTGCCAGCAGTTTGTGCCAGCAAGTACCAATTCAAAGAACAGTCCTGTCAAGTCCTTTCACTCATCCCACTGACAGGTAAGTTATTTTCTGATGCTTTATAGCACATCTTGTTCCCAATCACAATATACCATATCTTGCCTCTAGAACTGTCCCTTCTCATCAGAAATACCAAAATATTGTCTATAACCATATTATGAGTTACATATCCTAACTGGCAGAGGCAAAAAAACTTAACCTCTGAATGAGTTCCTACTTCTGCATTTATACACGAGCTCTCACATTTTCATGACCGCTATGTTTTTATGGTTTTCCTAAATACACATTCCTGTGTTTGTAACCATCTGACTGTACTCTTCTGTCCATCTTTTAGCCTCCTCTTTGAGGAGTATTATACACCTTTGGATGAACATATACTGTCCTTACACATCACTTAGCTTTCACTTTTTTTGCCTCTCATCACTTGATTTACAGTATACCTTCCATCACTCTCCACTGCTGCTGGAGGCAGTTAGAAGGTGTCTACATTACTATATACACACACTCTTTCAACAAAGATATTCTGATGCATAGTATTTGCTCTCAACAACAAGTAAGATCCAGAAAGACTACCAAAATACTACATCTACAAAACACATAATACAGAGTCTAAAGGGAGAAGGGAGGGTGACAAATAGTTACCCTTGCAGCCCTTTTTTACTGTCACACCTCAGAACACCATTTCCCACTGCCAGCTGAAATACCTAGCTTCACTGGAACTTTGCATGTGCTTAATGTTACGTCTCCTAGGATAGACTTGAGACAGACATCCAAAACCCTTGTCACCCTTCAGCCTCTGTTGTACTTTTGTCTGCCTCTTCAAATTTCCCTGAAGTTACATATGCAACAAGTGCTTTTGCAGCAATATGATTTCCACAGTGCATAAGAAAATGGCTACTCATGTTCATCTCCACCTCTCTCCCCAAATTTTATTAATGCAGTATACTTACAAAGAAAGAGTTCTAAGAATGACAACTAGTACTTCTCCAAAAGCCTTTTTCAACTACATGAATTATACTTCAATCCATCCACCTGGTTTTGGCTTTACCCAAGTGTCATCTCTGTTTTGCAAAGGGAAGACCAAAGGTATTGACAATTTCACTGCCTTACATAAGCAGCCACCAAACCAGACATTTGTAGCATAGATATTCTGACTTCTGTTCTGCTGCTCTGACCAGAAGAGGAATAATTTTCCTCTCAACATATTTTGACATAATAATATCTGCTGTTGGCTAGAAAGTGCTGGCAGATGTTCACATATAGCAGAACGAGCATTTCTGAAGACTTCCTCCTGTTTTCTATTCATAATTGTATCTTCCCACAAGCTACACTGGAACATTTTACAATTACTTTGCAAATCACATTGCCAGAAAGAGAAGTCCCTGCAACTAACCAGAGCCAGATTACAATGGCATTCAGTTGCTACCATTCACAACCACCAAGCAGTATCAAACACCTAAGAAGTTTAAGAACCCAAGACTACAGCACCTAAATCTGCTGAAGTCAGAGCACAGAGCTAACAAACAAAAAAAAGTCCAAGTGACAGCAAATTTCACATAGCCAAAATTTATTACTAGATCAGGAACTGTATAAGGAGCAATCTAAATGCTCTTGAATGGACAATAACAGACTAAAACTACCTTTGAAGAGTAACTGCTTACTGTTTTATATGGTCTAGAAATATAACTACCTTTGAAAAATCAATTACATTAAGAAGACTTTGTCAGAAAAGCCCTTATACTGAAAGTTGATGCTACATCTAATTAAGCAGCTAAAACTGACTTTTTGCCTAGAAACAGAAAGATACAATTCTGCTTTAGCTGTACGTACAATTTTCCCATCATATATATCTTTCATTGTCTGTTACCTGTTGGCAGTTCAACATGCTACTTTCATCATTTCATTCTAAAATAAAGAACAGCATTTAGGATTTCTGTGTGTTTTAAGCTGATATAAGACTTTACATCAGTTGAGAATGTCAGTATCAAAAAAGTCATACTAAAATGTCATATGTATATGGCATATGAAAATATTCATTATCTAAAGACGGAAAAAGGCAAAGGATCACAAGTTAAACCTTCCAGCATAAGTTCACATACCATTTGAAGTAATTTGTGTCATTCTCACAAAATCATTTCTGTCCAGGACTAAGGCTTTAGCCGGAATAAGGAAAAAAAATAGGCAAACTCAGATTCCAAGTCAACACATACATGTATTTGAAATTCACAGACTGCAAATACATACATTAAGAGGCATACATTTCAGCAATGTTCCTGAAGTGTGAGCTCTAAGAGCAGAACAAAATTGACTAAGTGGACCCAGTGGTCTGATCAAGGAAAGATATTTCTCTATTTCTAAAAGCAAGTTCAAAAATTAAAACCTCTCTGCTCAGTAAGGACTCCATTTACTGTACGAAAAATCAGCCTTCCTCTTATACGGTAGCAGGGAAAACTGTCTCCAGTCCCATGGGGCATTGAAGACTTCCTAAGGGACACTGAGTGACTTCAACCACCATTTAGACACAAGTGTTTTCATCTTTGTTATTTCCAATACTTCTCAACGAAATAAAAAGGTTGTTGTGAGATTTTTAAACTCCTGTCTCCCTTAGTTACAAATAAACTCCTAACCCATTTGGGAACTATGTACACTCATAAATGCAAGGAAAGAGGGAACAACTTGGAAAAAAATATTTAGCAACGCAGTAGTTTTTTGTCCTGACATTGGACAAATATACAAGAAAAAGGCTTATTCCTCCAAACCCCTAATCCTGTTACCACTGGAGACAAAGTAAATTTTGACTTCACAATCACCCCAAACCATTACAGCACAATGGAGCTTCAACTCGGAGCCATACCATAAAAATTACAGCTATTTTAGGACACAAACCCTACTGCCACACTAACACATTGCCATTCTAAGCAGCTGCCCCCTTCACAGAGGGCTCTGGTCTGCAGCCACGAGCCCACCAGAGATGTTTAAAGCCAGTACATGCTACTGTCTCTCAACGTATATGCCCATGTGTATCCACATTCATGTCCATAGTGACACATGCTGGCTGTTCAGGGGAAGAACACCAATTAGAGAGGTCACCCTAAAGAAAAAAAAAAATCAAACCAAAAAAAACCTTGGCAACTATTAGCCTCTGATAAATTATCTCATTAATGCAAACATGAAGAAGAAAATTCCCTTTCCAGATTTTATCTCCCTTGAATTATAACTGTTCTGCACACGAAACAAACTCTCTTGCCTGTTGCACCAGAAATCTGTTCAAATCCAGGCTGAAGCTTCTGGCATGTCTCAAGAAGCCAGTGATCAAGTTGCCCTATTGTAAAATTGTAGGCTGATGTGGAGATTTGCTTGTGCTTCACCACATGAGCCATATTCCTTGTTTTTGTTTAGTCATAGCTTATAAGAAACATTTAAATCATCTTTCAGAGGAAAGACGTGATTCTAAACACCATTTTTATGCTTTTTTTTAATTAAGCTTGGATTTTTTCCTGAAAATATTCTTGACTGCAGCTTCATTTAACATATCAGGACATCATTAATGTGCAATTCAAAAATACACTGATAATGAGCAGGTGTAGGCAGTTTAACCAATGCCAACATATTCAACTAGGCATTGATAGTTATTTTACAGCCCTTTATGAAAGTTTAAAATGTTTTAATAAACCTTCTAAATGTATTTTCGGAAGGTGGAAGACTACTATTTCATTCCTACTCCAAATATTAACAAAGAAACAATCACAAAACTGAAAGAGACCAAAACTAATTCTTTGTTTCTCAAGCGGAGTATGTCACAGAAGGTCCCATGAGCCACTTTCCCTGGGCAAAAAAAAAAAGGGGGTTTTATTCACAGCCTTCTGCCCCCTTCCTCCAGGGCACTTCATTTCAGCATTTTGCTCGATTCACATGAAACTTTCACTGAGCTTTTCCTTAGCTGAAACTGGGGTATATTTAGCGTTTCCCAAGTAAACCAGGAGAGTGGGTGGTGCTATTATTCATCACTGCACCCCACGACTCACAAAACAAGCCATCTGCCATTCCCTTTCCTGCTGTACTTTAATTAACCGTCTACCAGTCAAAAAAAAAAAAAAAAGGGGTGGGTGAGAGAGGAAAATCAAAACGGGAGCGGGTCTGTGAGGAAGAGGGGAAGAAAACCGAACAAGAAGGGAAGGGTCGGGCCCCGGTGTCTCAAGAGCAGGCAAACCCTTCGTGATGGGGGAAGGTGGGGCTCGCCCCGTGAGCGGTGTCGGGGCCCGACGTCCACGGCCGGAGTTGCGGGGCCGGGCGGGCCGGGATGGCCGTACCTGGGAAAAGGAAGGCTTTGCTCCCGTTGTGCAGCCCCGGCACCTGGCGCACGCCCTCCGTGGAGCCTCCCAGCTGGAGCTCGGACAGCACGTCGATCCGTAGGGAGGGGTCCACGCCAAAGCCTGAAACTGACCCGGAAAGTGCCGTCACCCACCCGCCGACACCGCAACTTCCCGAGTCCCCCCCAGCCCCGCCGCCGCTCCCCGCACCTGCGGCCGCCCAGGTGCCAGAGCATCGCTGCTGCGAAGCTCCGCCAGCCCCGCTCCCGGGTGCTCTCCCGGAGGGTCCGGCATCCGCCTACCTGGCCCCAGGCAGAGAAGAAGGCAGAGCGTGCTCAAGCGGATGCCGGACTCCATGGTACAGCGATGCGCTCAGTCCATAGTCCCTTTTCTCTGGCTGCTGAGGTCAAAAAGCCTCCGGGGTACAGGCTGGGTGCCTCCCCGCCGCTCACCGAGCGGCGCGGACCCCGCGCCGCCCCGCAGCGCACCCGCCGGCCACGGGCCTGTACACGGGACCGGCTCGGCCCGGCCCGGCTCGGGGGGAACCCTCGGCGGGGAACACCCCAAAGGCAGACACAGCAGCGGAGGAGTTTGGAGCGCGGTGTTGGCCCCTGTAGGACAAACATAAGGTACGGAGGGACGGCCAGAGGGTGCCCGGTGGCAGCCGGTGAGGAGAGAATGGAAATGGAGAGTGACGGCTTTGGTGCAGAAGTTGGGCAGCGTTTGAATTAATTCCCAAGGGAGGCAGGTTCTGGTTTACCGTGTTTCGTTTGTGTGTTGTGGTGTTGGGGCTTTTCAGCACGGTCTCATTTCTTCTGCGGAACAATATGGAGAGTCTAGACAGGGTAATTCAATTAGCAGTTAATGACCCGAGGGCACAGAAGGAAGCCACAGGTGACGTAGGTATGGAAAGGAGAAACCCAAGACGCCCAGGTAGTCTTATCTTTCACCTTCAGATGACTGAGTGGTTGGCACTACGATAAAGAGATTCTCCTTTTGATACTTGCAACATTCATGTGTCCAAAACGGGTAACAAAAAGTTCCTAAAAATATATTTATTTAGTGTTGACAGTGATGTCTGAGCAGTCGTTAGAGGCTCTGGAATAAAATAAGTCTAAGAAGCAGGTGTTAAACTCTGAGGCAGGGCTTGTGGGAGCAAAGACCTCCTGTCCTTTTAGTCCTTGTGTGTCCTGCTGCTGACGTGACCCCCAAAAGGCAGGAGTTGTAATGAAACAAGTTGCATTTTGACAGACTCTTTTGGTTCATTGTTTTATTTTTCTGTTATTTGTATGTGACTATTTTAAAATCTTTTCAATATACAATTAGCTCATCAGTTTTTACAACTAGTTGAAGAAAGAGAGTCATGTTTGTGTTACAGCTTTCCCTTAAGATGAGCAGTTCTTTTTCCAAAGTCCCAAGTTATAAAACTTGGAGCTCTGTTGGATTAAGTCATTGGTTTTCAGGATGTGTTTCTGGCAAGTTAATTCCTCTTGCCTAATAAACTAGGATAATTACATACAGCTTGTTTTGTCCAGGGAAAATGAGTATTGATCTGTTTTCAGGTTTTATTATTGAGAAGTAGAAAACAAGCCTTAGTTTGAGGATTGGATTTCATATAGAAATTAGTCTGGAGTTAAAGCACCACGTTACTGAGCTGATGTGCCTGTTGTGGTTGGTTTGGGTTCTACAGCAAGAATTTCAAGTCTCAAAAGCAATTATTTTCCATCTTTGTGCTTTGGGGAAACAAAAAAAAAGAGGCTGCTCTGGAATAAAGAAAGAGAACAGCTGTTAAGTAAATAATTACGTTTAAAGGAAGTTCCACTCCTCAGCTTCCTTCCAGGGAGAACTCATATGATTGTTTACCCCTCGTGTTGTCTTTTTTTACCAGCTTTAGGGAGCCACCTGACAGTGATTAAACTTGTGAGCTGAACAACCTGGAGTCCAAATTCCACCTCTAAGCAGAATATGCACTTTTGATAGAGAATCGAGCACTAAAAGGCTTTCAGGGATAAAAAGCAACACTTTTATAATATGTCTAGAATTTTTGTAGTGTTTTAGGATTGTGCAACTCAAAACTGAAATCGAGTCTGTACAGAGTAAGGTCTTTTACAGTTGTTTTAATTTTTGTTGTATATTTTGTAATCAAGGGGGTTCAGGGGGGTCTTGGAAAGCGTTTCCCTCTCAGTGAAACCAGACTGTAATTAGCTGCTAAGGAAGATTTAGTTTTCAAGTTTGAAACCCAGGAATGTGTTTTAGAGAGAGTTTTGCTGTGAGTCAGTAAGAGCTGGATTAGTTCTGGAGCAGATCCTGCAGGGACAGCCGTGCATTCAGCATGAGAAATGGCACTTTCTGCCGGTCACCCGCTCGGGGTTTGCCCCTCACCGACAGCAGGCTCTGAGTCTCCTCCTTCCTTGCTCCACCATTCCATCACCTCCTCAAATTCCCGACTATCTTTGTGGGAAATTCTACTGGCAGAGGAGTTGAGTGTGAGCTCCCTGTGCTGCCTTGGCCCCTTGGAGGCAAATCATTCCCACTTTGGATTTCCGCCGGGGTGGAGCTGGGGGGCTGTCCCAGCATTCCCGGTGCTCTGGGAATTCCCACCACGTGTTTCTGGGCTGACAACCGACGGAGTGAAGCAGCTCCTCAGTAACAAGTCACATCTGACGGGGGCTCTCAGGTATTAATTTTCTGCTCTTGCTCTGTGACGTTTGCAGGCGGGAGCCACTTCCATGTGGGCCTCCTGCTGCGGGCTGCTGAACGAGGTGATGGGCACGGGCGCCGTGCGGGGCCAGCAGGCCGCCTTCGGGGCGGGGGCCGGCCCCTTCAGGTTCACACCCAGCACCGACTTCTCGGCGTACCCGGCCCCAGCCGCGGCCGGCACCAACATCGTCTGCAAGGCCTGTGGGCTTTCCTTCTCAGTGTTCAGGAAAAAAGTGAGTACATTTCCTGTTACAGTGTTTGTACTCCTGGGCACTAATCTGGGAGATGAGTGAGTGTGTCAAGGAGGGAGGAAGTGCCTTGGTCACAGGAAATTACTGTCAGCCAGGATTAGAAGTTCAGAGCTCTCATGTTCATTAGTCTGTGACACGTTGGGTCTGGGCTGGCCTGACAATGCACTCTCATAAGAGACATGTGTTGGCTTCAAATTGTACACATTAAAGCAAATCTGGTTTTGAAGATGGCACCAAACACAGTGGCTGAGTACCAGAATGGTGGCAAAGCTAAAAACTCCCAGTACAGTATCACAGCTTCTTTCTGGGAATTCCTAGTGCAGTTCTGATTGTTTCCTAACCAGCTTTAGTTCTGCTAAATGCTCTTGTGCTCCAACAGCCTCTTGCTTCTTTGGGAGGCAGGTTGGTGGGTTAATGGAGATAAAGAAAATTGACATTGTCAATATTATTTCTGTGTATCACAACTGTGCAGGATCGTTATTTTGCCCCCTCAGTCACCTCATCCTCTGCAGCTCTTGCAGCTGATCATGAAGCCTCTGCCCTCAGTTTGTGTGTTGTTTCCCCCTTCCTGTGTGTCCTGTTGGTCACATGGCAAATGCTTTGTTAAGTGTTGTGTAGGGATGTTTTCTGAAGCTGATATTAATTTACTAAAATCCTGAAAGCCTCGAAGAGTTTGGGTTTGTTCACAGCAGATGAAATGCTGACAGTCTTGCCCATTGCAGCTTTTGTGTATTGTGAGTCTTTTGAACAAAGCTCTTCTCAGAAGTGACATCTGGGCAGCTGGGAGTATTTCCCTACCATGTGATTGATTCATCATATCCAAGGCCTGCTTTGAATCCTGGCAATCAGTTGAGGAAGAAGCATGTTCTTCAAAGTTAGGGGGTTATACAGGGTCTTTTACACATGTGAAAAGATCAGTTACAGCATATGCAGAAGTGTTTTAACAGACCATAAAATTGGTTTCAGTTTCATTTGTTGTCTAAACTACAATTCCAGTACTTCATTCATTTGTTTATTCATAATGTTTTTCACTGAAATTTCACGTCAGCCTCAGTAGTGCCCCAGGAGGGAGGGACAGCCTTGGCACAGCTGCAGAACCGTCTGACAGGGCAGTTCCTGCACTCGGATCTCAAACATGACACGTCACAGCTGACAGTGGAAAAACTAATGGTGAACTGTGCAGCCTGGAGAGGGAGAGAGCAGGGCCTGGGGCTGTTGTGTGACACAGCTGACTGTGGCTCTCTGCTCCCCCTTAGCACGTGTGCTGTGACTGCAAGAAGGATTTTTGCTCAGTTTGTTCGGTCCTGCAAGAGAATCTCCGGAGATGTTCCACTTGCCACTTGCTGCAAGAAACAGCCTTCCAGCGACCTCAGCTGATGAGACTGAAAGTGAAGGATCTGCGCCAGTACCTGATCCTCAGGAACATCCCCACGGACACCTGCAGGGAGAAGGAGGACCTGGTGGATCTGGTGCTGTGCCACCACGGGCTGGGCGCGCAGGGGGACACGGACGCTGGCAGCCTGCGCTCCTCACGCTCACACACCTCGGGCTTCTTCTCCCACCCCTTCTCCATGTCTGTGTCCATGTCCAGTGCAGGAGAACTTGCAAACAGAAGGGGAAGCACAGGAAGTGGAACACCTTTACGGGTACAGTAGTGAACATGTTTCACAGTGTGGCCCTGGGGGTTGGTTTGTTTGTTTTTGAAGTTACACATCGCTTGAAAATAAAACACCAGTTGAAACAGTCTGGGGGGCAGGAAAACACCTTTTGTATCTCACACCCAGAACCAGGAGGCCACTAGCAAAGATTCCTAGTTTAGGTGAGAGGTGACTTAAGCCCATAATGATTAGTAGCAATTAGAACTGCAGAGTGTCATTGTCACCTGTGATCACTTCAGTACAATGAAAAGTGTTTTATAAGGGAATAATACGGCTTTTATTCTGATTAGTTTCATTTTGTACACAGGGACAAACAGAAACACCTGTAAACAATGAAGAAGAAGAAAGTGCAGAAGAGCAGGTGAGAGATGAACTATCCAAAGAATGGAATTTTGGTGTGTGACACCACAAAGTGTTCAGATCTGTCAACATTTGGCCTCGTGCTCTGCTTCTTCCAGAGTTCACTGTGTCAAGCAACAAGTGTCTGCACAAACTTGCTTTAAAAATAATCAAACTTTAGCCAAGCTGCTGCAGCTTCTTGTAGCTCCAGGTGTGGGGCTCTGACCTTAGCAGGGCTAACCCCATACACTGGTGTGTTTCAGACCCCGGGGCTGTCCAGGAAGCGAGTGAGGGCGTCGCTGTCCGACATCTCCAGCCTGGAGGACATCGAGGGGTTGAGTGTTCGGCAGCTGAAGGAAATACTCGCCTGTAACTTCGTCAACTACTCAGGATGCTGTGAGAAATGGGAGCTTGTGGAGAAAGTGAGCAGGCTGTACAGAGAGAGCGAGGAAAACCACAAGACACGTAGGTTTATTCTCGCTTTCTTAAGTTCATTGTCTGGTTTCCAGTGTTTGGTTCTGCCGACAGAAGGACTTGGTCCCTGAGTTGGAACGCCTGGAAGGTGGTTTGAACAATGCAAGGTGCCCCTAGAGAAGCTGAACATGGTTCTAGTGAGTCACTGAAGCTTTCCAGGGTTGTGCTGGTTTTTTGAGACGCTTTCCCAAAGCTTGGAGAGCTCAGCTTTCATGGTGAAGGTGCAATTGCACAACTGAGAACCAGTTTCTCAGAGAACATGAAACTTGGCACCTCCCCGTGGTTTGCTGGGTTTCACAGGGCATTACCCTGGGGCTGCTCTGTCACTGAGCAGAGCAGGACAGTCAGCTCTGTCACTGAGAGCAGAGTGGCAAAAGTCCAAGTCCGAGTGGTTTGGTCTCAGTCTGTGTTTTCATGGTGAGGTGGTTCTGTGGCTGCAGCTCAGTGACTGGGGTTGTTCTACCTCTGTTTCACTCAGCAGTTGGAGTCTTTCAGGTGTGTGGTTATAGAATATCCACAGATCAATTCCTGCTCACATGAACAAACCTGGGGAAAAAAAGCTTTAAACTTAGGATTTTTAGGTTTTTCCCCATTATCTGATGGAACATTCAGTTATTGATGAGGATATTGGCTTTTTGCAATGAAACCGGACAGGTTTTTTTCAGTTCTGCCACCTTTATGGCCTACTTAAGGCTTCCACTTCTTAGTCTGCTTTATCATTATTGTGTTTAATCTTCTGAGGAAAAGTGTTCTGCCAAACACTGAGCTCTGGGACGGAAAACCAACATGCTCTGAATTTTAACCCAGCAGCTTATTTCACAGTCATTATATTCTGAATTGAAAATGGTTTCTGAGTTGAAAGAATGGAGCTGAATATTAGGATGTTCACTCAGGGACTTCCTGGTGCTTTTGGGGGAATGTAGATGAGTTCTTGGCTGGGGATAGAAAAGCTGTTGTGAGCAGGGGCAGATCTGTGTCCCCAGCGAGCTGGGCTGGGGCTGCCCCGGCCTGACCCGGCTCTGTTGGTTACAGAGGGGGAGAAGATGCAGCTGCCCGAGGACGACGAGAACCTGTGCCGGATCTGCATGGACGCGCTGATCGACTGCGTGCTGCTGGAGTGCGGCCACATGGTCACCTGCACCAAGTGCGGCAAGCGCATGAGCGAGTGCCCCATCTGCCGGCAGTACGTGGTGCGCGCCGTGCACGTCTTCAAGTCCTAACGCCGCCCCAGGGAGCCTGGCCAGGTGGGAACAGCGGCCCTGCTGCTCGGGAAAGGCTTCCCGTACCCCCTCGAGCAGGGCAGGGCTGGGCAGGCCTTGTGTGACCCTGCTGGGGACTGTTGAGGCAAACTGTTTACAGCAGGTGTTGCTCTCTTCTGAAGAATCACCTCCTGGCACACTCAGCAAGTGCTCAGCAAACACCTCTGCTTGAGCCTGTCAGCCTGTGGCGTTCTTAGTGCATTAGAAGCAATGAATATATCAGTTGAATATTCAGCTTTGCCCCAACTCCAGAATGTACCTGTCCCGACGCGGTGCCGCGCTCGGGCACGGCTGTGGGAAGCACTGCCATGAACTGCACCTGCACAGAAGCCCTTAAGCAATCTTGCTTTGTGCTGATTGCTCCTTCTGAATGTCTGTCATGACACACGTGCTGTCTTGGCTGTTCTCTGTCAATGTACAAAACTCTGTCACTTTGCAGGGCTCAGGGGCTGCACAGGGCTCTGCCAGGTGGGCTCCAAAAACCAATTACTGGGTGGTTTTGAGTTTAGGAAGAAAATATTTTTTTTAAAAGGGGTATTCTAGTAAACCATTAGTGTGGTCCTTAATCCGCTCATGCCTGTTGTAACTACTACTCTGTGATGATTGTACTCCATGTGCCCACAGCCTGACGTTACTGTGAACACTGAGCAGGGTCACCACCTCCTCGCTGCTAACCTGGAATGTGTGGCATTACTAACCTTAACTGGGGAGGGGTGAGTTGGGAGCAGGGAAAGGAAACACAGGTTTTGTTTAAAACCTCCTGTTCAGAGACTTTGAGCCAAGGCTGAGGCACAAAAACCATCTTCCCCATGGCTGCTGAGGGCCCTGTGTTGCTGCCAGTCCTTGGGCCAGGGCTGAGCTGGGCTTTGTGCCGTCAGCACAGGTACAGGTCCTGAGGGAGCAGGAATTGTGATGGTCCTTGTGGGATACTGTGAGGGATGAGTAGCTTTTGCTGGGGGGCCAAGACCCCTGTGGCCAGGCTTGGCCATGGCAGTGGTTGGTAAGTTCTCTGTAAAAAAAGAGGTGAGGAAGGACTGTCTGCCCAGTACAGTTATTCTTTGAGCTGATTGACAAAGGGACAGTTTCTCTTTGATTTGCCAGGTGCCAGCAGAGGACCTGGGGACTTGGACCTCTGCCACACTGGCACTGGTCTTGTTTTTGTGAACAGTTGGTGTGAAAGAGAGAAAGGTGCTCCTCCCTCCTCCCCCTAAAACAGCTCCAAGCTCTCCGGGGTATTTTTCAGAAGGGAGCAAACCTCTCAATGGCTTTATTTTTTAGAAGTAACTTTTTAATGGTACTTAATTCCTGGAGTCTGTCCAGCAGGGCGGCTAATGAAGACAGACATGCCCTTGGTGTTATTTCCATGCTGCTCATTAGCCACTCAAGCTTAATAAAGATTGGTGATGGGCTCTACCAGCCTCTGTCTCTTCTTTTAACCAGCCCTGGCAGTGCTGGTGATTTCTCAGGCTTTAATGCTGGAGATGTCAGTGCTCCTCCAGCTTGCCCTGGACAGATCCCTGCTGGGGGAATGCAGAGGGGGGTGTTCAGGTCCTCCTCAGTCAAAAAGCATCGGAATATGCTCCCTTTGGGACAAAGACCAGCACTCGGTGCAGCCACTCCCCACCCCCAGGGGAACAGAAACGCACAGAACCAGCACCTGTTTTTGTACAATTGTTTATACAAATTCAACAAAGGTAAAACTGCATCAGGAAGGTCTACGAAAACAACACCATACAACAATGGCACTTATGAATGCAGAATTTTACAATCAGGAAATAACCATGTTATAAACCTTAAATGAGAACTCAACTCACACTTCAAAGAAAGAGAGACTACGTTTGACCATTTATTCTACTGCTGGACTCACTGTATAAATTAATTTTATATTGAGTACAAGAGCTCATGCTACAGAGTGAAACCCTCCTATGTGCAAAAGCTGAAATTGGATTTTTTTTTAAAATTTTGAGAAAAAGGTGATTTCTATACAGATAAAAGTGTTTTACTTCAACTATAATTTACACCTTATTTCCACAACATGCTTATGTCACTTCTGAAGTATACAAAGCAGGATATAAACTTCCATTAAAACATGCTTTAAGTTGAAAGTATGAACCTACTTTTCCTGACCTGGGCACGTTTGTAGATAGATACTGTCTACGAAGTATAGGTTAAGTTCTCGCCTACCATAAGTAAAGATAAAAATTGGCAATCAAAACCAAAACACTGGTAATGCATTCAAACATTGCATAAATAATTTTTAAACAATTTTTGTACAAAAATAGTTCTGCATAATGTAAGATGTAACAAAACAAAACGTGTTAAGAAGGCAGAAATGCAGTGCGTGGTCCACTTGAATGACACCAACTTTTTTTTTTTCTTGTTTTAAGAAATGAAAAGCAGAAATCAAATTTACACTACCAAGCACATGCTGTGGTACTTTAAATAACAGTATTTCTTGGAGCTCAGTCCTCTTCCGGGTGTGAACAATTATCACCAGTAACAGTCGCCTTATGAATTTGCATAAGAGCCAGTGCAGGACATCCCAGGTGGACTGAGTTAGTGGCACAAGTTGAAATTCTTAACATGGGTAGTTTCACGTTGTTCTCTCCTCGACAGGAGTTGTAAAATCCAATCGCGGCATTTTCTGATATTCCAAGTTCCCAATTGAAAATAAAATCCCTACGTGTTCTTAGTCCCTTCCCCCCTCACCCCAGTATTTACACGAGTCCTTTCACTAACTCAGTTTTTGCAGGAGTTTTTCTTCCACTTGCCCAAACTGGACACTTACGGACATCTCCGCGATGAACTGCTCACAGCCCTCCTTCGTCACTTGCTTGCAGTACCTCAGGTCGATCTGGCAGATGTTCCCACAACGTTTGAAGTAAGACAGGCACTGGTCAGTGACCTTATTGCAGTCTGGGGGAGAACAAGGGGGAAGAATTAACAACAGCCTGCCTTGGTTTGCTGTCAAACACGAGGATGGTTTATCCCTTTGTGCCGGCAGTGGAATCCCCAGGCAGCTCCACCACCCATCCCAATCCCCACAGCTGTTGTGTAACCCGAGGGATAAAGCCAAGAGGAGCCAGATGTGCAGAGCAGGAGCGCTGGAAAATCCCCTGTGAGGATGAGCGTGGTCCAGCACAGGGCTCAGATGAGCGTGTACAGCACAGGGCTCAGGGATGGGCGTGTACCACACTCAGCTCCCAAAAGGATGGGACTGTCCTGGCAGGGGGAGTTACGCCGGGGCAGGAAGAGCTGGATCAAACCCTCACACCAGCCCAACACCAAGGGCAGTTCCCCTCTCCCTGCATCCCTTACCTGATAAATTAATTTCCGTTAACGAATCCCGCGTGGTGGTTCCGACGGCAGTCAGCAGGTTAATAGACTGATCTGTCACGTGGTTACAGTAACTGAGATTGAGTTTGGAGAGCAGAGGCATGTGCCTGATGATGAGCCGCAGAGAGGCGTCGGTGATGTCCAGCCCCGCCAGCCGCAGCTCCACGATGTTCCGTAGCTTGCTCCGGTTGTCGATCTGACCTGCAAGGCAGAGGCAGCCCTGAGTCCCCGAGTCTCACCCCACACCACCAACATCTGCAGGCCCATGAAATGCACCGTGACACACAACACTGCTGCCCTAGGTCAACCTCAGATGCTTTGCCTGTCTGGAGCTTTGGAGGGGACATCAGCAGGAACACTTTGTGTATTTTTGGAACAGGCACGTGGACAAAGCCACCCCCTGATTTCAAAACAAAAGGGATGAAAGTAACTGCAGGGGCCCAGCGGAATTACAAGTCAGGAATAAGCAGTAGCTGTGCAGGGCATGCCAGAAAGCAGATCTGATTTGCTCAAAATTTCACCTGAGCTGAAATCCGGGCGAATGGGGCATGACCCACAGAACTGCTCCTTCCCTGAACTGGAAGAAAGTGTTTCCATACTCTCTAAAGTACACCCGTTGCAGCCTGAAGAGAAGAAAGTCAGACAGAAAACCAGCACAGTGGCTCAGACGATGGTTCAGCAGCCAGAGAACATCCCTGTCACCCCAGGGCTCCAGTCAGGAGGGGCTGCAAGTCACTACCTTGACCAGCCCGTGGGTCAGCACAGCCCCAGCACTGCTCTGGGGGCTCCTGCCCCTCTGCTCTGAGGGGACCAAGCAGCAGAAGGTGCCACAGGGGCCGGGCTGGGGCTCCCACACGCCCCTCCCTGTTACCTGGGCGGTTGTCCGTGGGCGGCGACAGGAGGTCTCTCATTTGTGCGTCTTTCAGTCCCTCTGCCCACTGCACGTCCAGAGTCCGCAGCAAAGGACAGCTGGAGCTGCAAAGTGCCGACACTGCTATCCATGAGCACCCTGATAACAGCAGGTCCCGCAGACCTGCAGACACAGAAGAGGTTGGAGGGTGTGACCTTCCCCGGTGATCTCCACTATCCCGCACAGGCTGCTCTGACAACACTCCCAGGGCTCGGGGGCAACCTGGACCCCGTGAGCCTCCTCCTGCCCAGCTCTGCATCTCTCCCACCACCTGGAACTTCACACTGGGGCTGAACCCCATCACCCCTCTGCTCATCACCTCAGCACAGGCTCCTTCCACCTGCTCAAGGCCTGCCTCAAATTATTTTAACCAAACATGTCAAGTAGTCACAAAAAATAATTCTGGGCCCATTTTACCCCGCTAATGCTTCATTTTTACATCTCCTAAACCCCTCCCAGGAGAACCTGCTCCTCTCCCAGGACACCCAATCCCTGTGGAGCTTCCCCAGAGGCTGCAGTTTAGACACAAACTGGTTTGCTAAATTTGGTGAGCAGAACACATCACTTACCTGGCAGTCTGTTGATAAGCCAACTCAGCTGCTTTTTAGATATATTTGTCCAGCTAAGATCAAGGGTTACAGGCTGTCTCCTAATAATGCCACTAAGCATAAGTGGAGTGATGGATTTACAATGGTTTAAATCTATTTTGGTCCATAATCTTTTGTCACAGCACCTACCCAAAAAGAAAAAAGCCAACAGCACTTAATTTGGCACTTGATTGGATTTCTGCAAGGCTTCAAAAGATGTCATTAAACAGCAGGAAAAAACTAAGTATTTAAGTGAAAATAGCAAAAACAAGGCCTAGTGATGTTAAGATAAACACCCCACACAGTGTTATGTAAGTTTAAAGTTTCTCCATTAAATATAACCTGCAATAAAGCATGGAATTATTTCCACATAATTACAAGTGTCAACAACTTCAGATCCCACTTTAAGTCATCCCAGCACTTAACTGAAATCCATTTTCCAGCCTGAAGACAAGCCACTGCTTCTTCCTTACCTTTTGACTATGAAGCCTGGTTTTAAATTAATACCCTTGTGATTTCCCCTGTGCTTTCCTTACTTAAAACCAGTGAATTTGGTAAAACAGATCCCCCCCTCTCCTGTTCTGTCATTTCTATCCATGTGGCTTATGCATTGTCTCTCTCTATGTTCTCTAAGGGTAACAACATCAAGTTTTGAAATAGTGTGCAGGAATCTTCATTTTCTCATTTTTTTTCCATTAGCAAATGGGAAATGCATTTGCAGCTTTCAGTGACACCAGGCAGCCCATATGGAGGAGACACGCCACAAACATCACCTGGCACTGAATTTTCAGCCCCTCCACTTGGTCTGGACATGTTTTGTTCCCAGGCTGTGCCAGAAAGGAGCCTGTTACAGTCCAGTCTGTCCATGTGTGCAGGTGCAGAACCTCAGATGAGTCACAACAGCCACGAGGCTGCACTGCAGGTTCAGTGAAACCTGTCCCTCTGTGCACTGAGGCTGCTGCTGAGCTGTGCCAGGGCTCACGGGTACCCTGGGCACAGGGGACATGCTGTGAGTCAGCACCATGAACAAAGGACCCCCAGCACACAGGAACACTCCCCTCCACAGGGGGACAATCAGCACAGCCCTTGAGAGGAGCTCCCCGTGGGCACCGCAGGATCCTCCATCTCTCAAGAGATATTTAAGAGCTGAACTGAACAAACATTGGCCATCAGCAAGTCCTGGGGCAGAATGACACCCAGACTAAGCGTGACCCAGACTGGCTGCTCCAGCAGCGGGAGCTCTGTGGGGTGTGACTGCAGGACAGGCTCAGCCTGGCAGGCTGACGCCGAGGTGACACACACAGCTCCCAGCAGCAGCACCACGAGACACAGGACAGGCTGCTTCTGCAGCCACTGCTGGGCACCCCTTCCCTCAGGCTCACCAGAGCTCCAGGGACAGCCCACACACGCCCCTGGGACTCACCAGTGCCTCCCTCACCTGCCCATCCCACCACACACCCTACCAGCTGCTCTCCTACCCTCCTTACCATCTGTTCCAGGTCTTGCAAACTCTCATACAGATGCACAAGTCTCTATGACTGAGGTAGCTAAAGACAGCCATCCAGACTTCCCTCTGCATCACGTGGGCCGCCCCGTCATCCAGGGGGAGCGAGTCCGGAGGGGGGCTGATGGGGGGGGGCCGGATGACGTGCCGCTCCATCTGGATGCACTTGGGGGGCGAGAGCGAGGGCGGGGGCCGGGCGATGCCGCGGGGGGTGCTGCGCAGGCTGGGCAGCAGCTGGTGGTGCCGCAGCTCCCGCGGGGTCCCGTTCAGCCCTTTGCTGAACCGGTGCAGTCTCTCGCTGTTGTTCAGCGCGCGCTTGGGCTCCTCGTTCTCGCTCTCGGGTTCGGATTTGATGGGTTGGTGGTTCTCATTGGCAAGGCTGTTCTCGGTTTTTTGGATCTCCTGGTTAAGCTCCTTGCTGAGCTCCTTGCTCAGTTCCTTGTTGGGAAGGCGCCTTTTCCTCCTCATCTTGAACTTCTTCTTGTCCCTGGGCTCGGCGCCCTCCGTGCTGGGGCCGGCGGTGGGCGAGCTGGACCGCGACTGGTCGCTGTCCTTGGCCCGGGGAGGTGCCTCTGGCAGCTCATCCTCGGGTTCCTGCTTGAGGCGCCGCAGGGGCTTGATCACGGCAGTTCGGTCATCTGGAGCCTTCCACGATCGCCGCTGGAGGGGAAGAGACAAGGGCTGACCATTGGAGCAAGAACATTCCCAGCACACTTCCTTTCCCTTCCCTTCCCTTCCCATGCGGATGCTCCACGCAGGGAGCCCTGCCCGGGGGTCCCACCCACTGAGGGAACATCCACTGCCCAAAGGTACCGAGTTCAGGTGCCACCATGGATGAGCCTTCATTCCTGCCTCTGCAATCCAGCATTTCTCCATATCCCAAGTACCACATTTTGGAATCCACAGGACACTTCAGAGTGTCCCTGTCTGGCCCGAGAGCCCTGACTGTCACACTCAGGGCCAAATTGTTCCCAAGGCAGCTGGGAGCAGCCCGTGCTCCCTGCAGGCACCAGAAGGTGACACTTCCAAAGCTCCCGGTGTGGCACATTCCCGGATCAGCCCCAGAACAGCTGCCAGGCGCCACCACGTGGACAGAGATGAAAAGGTTTCCATGAAAAATTCATTTTCACCTTTTTCCTACTCTGAGCACCTTGTAAAGACTTCTCAGCTGAAGTGGGTTTTCTAGTATTTTGAATAAAACAACAGCCACAGCCCAGCGTTTTCAGCCCCTGAACATCGACCCAAGTGTCACTGTTGCAGCCACTGTCCTGTCACAGCAGCAGCTTTCACAAAGGAACGTAAAACATCTCAGTTCCTTTGGGAACAGCCTGGGATTTCGGGATGAGCTCTGAGCCAGCAGGCAGGAGACAGGAGCCCCAGCCCGTGCAGGTACCTGGAAGGGCTGCTGTGCCTTACCCTCTTCCTCATCGTGGGTTCCTGCGACTTCTCGAACTTCCTCTTCCTCCACAGGTGCACCTCGTCGGACTTTCTCCTCAGGATCGAGTCCACCGGAGCCTTTTTGGAATGTTCCTCCGATTTCCGCCGCGGGGGCTCCTCGCAGTCCCCTTTCCGCTTTGCCGCGTCCGGCACCTCCTTGTTGTTGTCCCTGTTGATCTTCTGCTCCTTCAGCAGCGACCCAGGCAGATTGGAGGCGTATTTGAACCCCGGTCCGCGCTTTTGCTTGTAAGCCAAAGAGACACAAAACAAACCAACTTTATACCTTATGCATCCCTCAGCTCTTGGAGCTGCTGGTGGGTCAATCTCTTTGTAACACACACAGTGATTAGTGAGGAGTTGAAGTTTCAACTTCACAAAGTTATTTTTCTAACTACACACTTGCAAGTGTCTGTCTTGGTTTGCAAAGTTTCACTAATTCCAACAGACACTCCAGGTTTTGCATAATTGCTTCTGAATTTTTCATTTACTGTAAAGAACTTTCCTGGTTGAAATTAACATGCAGCAGTGCACAGAACTAACCTAAATATTCCCCAGGTTCTGGGTGAAGTGTTGGTACAAGAATATAAAAATCATTTAGGAATAGAAATCCATGATCTTGTTTCCTTCAACTCATGGAATCATCATGGAATGAAACACAGAACCCTGGAATGCTTTGGGCTGGAAGGGACCTTGAAGATCCTCTAGTTCCATCCCCCCCACCATGGGTGATTTAAGCACAAACCCAAAAGCTGGTATTGGGCAAAATTATATCTACAAGCCAGAGGGAATGCTTGAGATTTTGTATCTCATTCCAGCACCACTTATTCCCATTAAACTCACTTTTCCAGTTTTCCCTGCGTGGTTGCACTTTGGACACTCCCAGCAGTTTGGTAGCTCATCGTTAACCACACCATCCGATTCCTTCACCTGTGGGAGACACAACCCTGTTCACAGTCGTGCTGGAAGATCAGGATCATTCCCAGGCATTTGGTACAGCAGTTTCCTTGGATCAACAGCTGCTCTTCCAAGGGCTGAGCAGACACTGAGCAGGGCAGGTGCTGCTCCATCCTGCTGGTGCTGAGCCAGCCCCGGGTCCTGCCCAGCCAGCTCTCTGATGATGACAGGGAGGAAGGCACTCCAGCCAAAGGGGCATCTGACAATGGGGTCAGCCCTGGGCTTTCTGTGAAGGTCAGTGCCAATCCCAGTGAACACATTCTGCTCTTGGAAAAACACCAGACAACACCCCCAGCCCAAACCAGCCCCCCAAGGGCCAGGACTGCAATCACAGCACCTCCAAATGTCCTCCCACCCACACGGTGTATTTGCACACCCCAATCCCCATCCCCTCCTGGGGAGGCACAGCCTGATCCTTCCACAGGCAGGATTTCTCCCATACACATTCTCACATACATTAATCCTGTTGGGCATTTTTAGCAGCAAAGCTCCCTGCACTGTAATCAAGTGTTCCTTAAAATACTTTTCTTTCTGGATCAGAACTAGCAGTCCCAGGCCTGCAGCCCTTCAGCCCATGTGCCAGTGGGAACGGTGGCTGCCAAGTCAGCTCGAGAACAGGCACGTTTGTTCACAAGACTGGACACATGGAGGCATTTTTAGGGTTTCTCACACCCCCAGATCCCCAGCCACCGTGAGGGAGAGACTCCACTACCTCTGAGCCTGACATTTTCTGAAACCAATCTTGGTGTTTTATGCTCAGTGCTGTTACACTCCAATAAAAGCAGAGTCCTGCCCCACGCAGCTGGAAAGCTGCTGGCTTCTGAATTTCCACAGAGGAGCCTGGATTGTTTCCCAAACAGGAGATGGATGTTTCAGAAAAGACGTAAGATACACCCTCCACACAAACACAGGCTCACCAATGGCACCTTCCCATTTAAGGGTTTAGTGATACAGTCAGAAAAAAGAACCTTGGGGGGAAAAAACCAACAGCAAAATATTAATTTATTACTATTGTAGACAACAAAACCATGCTGCTGTCCAGACTAACAGCTGGGCACTGGCAGCAGCAGAGCAGCAGCAGCAGACAGGAACAGGCAGGGGCAGAGATCTGCAGATTTTTCATGTTTCTGAAACATTTCCTCCTCTCCTCCCAGCTCAGGGAAAAGGTACTGGCTGTGCAGGAGCAAGCCCTTGGATTGAGGAACTGCTTCCTCAAGTCCCTGAGCCAGACAGCAGCCATTCTAGTTCCACCATCCAGTGAGAGTGATGACATGTCAGTCTCTCAGCAAGTCTCCAGGAGTTAATAAATGAGTAAATGAAGTGGGCAGAATTTAAATACTGGTTTTATCACAACTGTGTGCCTTTGAACCTTCTTTCCCATGGTAGGTGTAAGATACTCCAGGAGTTGTTGTATACATCTCTGCCTCAGGGGAACAATCCCTGGCCCAAGCCCAAGTTGGGAACAAGTTATTTCCCGCACTGAATATAGAACAAGGGCTGCTGAAGGGAAAGCATTACAGCTCTGTCCCTTCTGTGAAGTTCAAGGAGCTGAACAGATGTGAGGAACTGTAAGCAAACTAATTAGACACACACAAACCTGCCACTGAATGTGTCCCAAGCCTTTCAGGCTGGGTGGGAGCCAGTTCTGAGTGTTTGCTGCAGACAGAGGTGGGTGTCGCAGCCTCAGCGTGAGGCGTCACAGAAACCCTCCTGCAGCACCAGGGCAGCCCCTCAGCCTGGGCAGAGACAGAACAAACCCTCCTGCAGCACCAGGGAGACCCCAGGGTGCTGATCCTGCATCACTGAGGGACAGCCAGGAATTCTCACAGTGCCAAGACTGAAGCAGGCAGTGAGACACACCTGGGCTGATGCTGTGCTGGGGAAGGCCTTGCAGTTCCTGCTGTTCTGACAAGGCACCTAAATATTCACCTTCATTGTTACCACTATATGCACCTATGATGGAAAAGCACCAGCAGCACCAGCAGTTTGAAATGTAGGAAGAAAAACTCCCCACTCTTGGTTCAACTGGAACACTCCATAACAATGGAAGGCAACGTTCACCCCAACATCTCCAGAGCTCCCTCTGGAAGCAGCACTGTGATTGTGAAACGCTCCCAAGATCATTTTCATAAGAAACTTGTTCAGCAGAACAAGTGTGTTGGTGGTGTATTGTCAAGGAAAGAAGCATGTCAAAACTTCCCAGGACACTGCTCAGCACATGAACATCCCTGCTGCCCTCAAAGCCATTCCAGCACAAGGAATCCAGGGCTCTGGTACCCAGGACTCCCCCAGCAAGGGCTGAATGTGCCAGAGCACAAATGTACCTGAGCTACCCCTCACTGAAATCCTCAAAGAGTCATCCTCTGACACTGCTGTTTCATGGAGAAACCCCACCACAAACAGGTACAGCCAAATCAGGAAGCTGGAAAAGGATGGACTTCAAAGCAGGAATAACCTGCCCAGGAGAACAAACTGCAAGTGCCAAACTACTCCGCAAGTTCCAGAGATGCATCTTGGACGGAATTCACTCCATGTGAAAACAAGCCAGGAAAGGACATCCTCTCTTCACTGATCCAGTTTGTTCCAGTCTCCCTGACCCCGAGATGAGCTCAGCTGGTTAGAACATGGTGCTAATAAGACCAAGATTGTGGGTTCAACCCCAGTATGGGCCATTCACTCAAGAGCTGGGCTCCAGGATCCTTGTGGGTCCCTTCCAAGTCAGAATATTCTGTGAAATGTGCATTTGCCAGATATTTAACTGGAGGTGACCAACAGTTCCCTTGGTACTGCTGTTTCCCAAGTGGGACAGGAAGGGACTTTCCCCTGTGGGCAGCCAAAGCAGCTGCCCCAGGGCTGGGGCTGCATCAAAGGCTATTTATGGGCTCCCTCTGCTCCATCCTCAGGGCTCAAGGGCTCCAGCAACATGTAAACATGGCAAGAGATTGTGTCTGGCAGGAAATCATAGAACCTGGGAATAAAGAACAAGAAGGGATCCAAGGAAGAGACTCCGGTTTCCTTTTGCTGTTCCCCTGGGCAGTCTCATCTCTCCTTCCAAGACACTTCTGAAATCCTACCAGTGCCCTCCTTCCTCAGTAAATAAACAGCATCAGTTACCCACCATTTCAGCTCAGCAGGAGCACCAAAAACTCAAAATACAAGACACACAGGCACACAGTGGATCTCCCAGTGCCTAACTGTCACAAGCACCCAAAGCAACACTGTTCCTCGTTACCACAGGAGCACTCACAACACCACATGTGTAAGAGAACAAACAGCACTTGCCTGATATCATAGGCATGACCCACATCCTGTACAACTGGCCCCAAATGTAGTATGAGGAGAGGAAACAACACTTGAGCTGCCACGAGACAACAAGTGTGTCCTCTGGACTCAGCCCTGAAGCGTCCCTGACACTGCAGAGCCAGAACTGGGGGAGCACAGGGCACTCAGCGAGGACTGGAACAGCAAGGCAGCCAAAACGAAGGAACCTCGGAAAACCAGCAGCTCCCTCCCCTGCCTCCCCAGCCCCTGAAGCTTTGCTTTAGGCAGAGCCAAGCAAGCACAGCTCCCTTTCAGAGCCCAGCTGGGGCAGGAGCTGTGAGCACCAGTTCCACAGATCAAGGAGACTGGCACAGCTCTGGTTTGCCAAATCCCCAGTTCTGCTCTACTAAGTGACAGCCCAGAGGTTGGTGCAGCACCACGTACAGGGCAGGGGACAGGAAAGGCCAGGAGAGCTTCACCCCAGGCCTGCAGAAGGAACAGACATACCTCTCCTCCCCGAGATCCCAGAAGGGCCCAAAAGCTGCTTTCTGGGGCACTGTGTGTCAGAACACATTTGCTTTGGCAAATCACTTTAACCATAAACAAATCAGCAACAGGAAATGGCTGATCAGCTGAAAGAAAGCAGCTCTGGGGAAAGGAGGCTTCTAAATGCTAATGCACAAAGATATGCCCAAAATGACACTTTTGTTACCAGCAAAGAATCCAGCTGCTCACAGGGCTCGAGTCAGCCAAGGGTGAGCACTCCTGCAGCCTGACACCCGCTCAGGCTGCTCTCCAGACCTGCACTCTTCATGCTCCAGCACTTGCTCACAACATCTTTGCATCCAGCTGCCACCCAAAGGCACATCTGTGCCTGGGCCACACCAGCAGCAAACTGCTCCTCTGCATTGTGGGACACAGGAAGGAGCTGCTGGCACAGAGCTGGGACTATCCATCTGGGACAGGCAGATCAGTGTCCTCCCTGTCCCAACTGAAACAACTCACTTCCTTAAACAAGAGGCAAAAAGAAGGAAAAGAAAAACAAAACAAGCCCACAAGACCTTTGCATGCCCACACCCCTCAGGGCCATCCAAAGGCAGTCTCGGCTCACAGGGAATGCTGCTACCTCAGGGATCCCCCCTCCCAGTCAGGGCTGCCTCTCACCCTGCTCCTCACACCAGCTCTTCGCTCACTTAAGTGTCCAAAGATGAAAACCTGAAACCTTCTCAATTTCTGTGCACAACTTTTACATTAAGGTGATAACTAATTCAGCTTTTGTTTCCAACATGTACCACATCCTTGTACTCACCTTAAGGCATCCTGGGTGTATGATTTCATTACAAATGGAGCATTCCATTAGCATGAGATTAAACTTGCTCTCCTCCTCTTCCACAGTGTCCTCTTTCCCAGCTTCTCCACACACCAGACACACAGCAGTATGAGGCAACACTGGCTGTTTACGCATCAGAAAGAATTGATCAGGACATGGAAGACATGAAAACAGAAGAACTCAATGTGCAGTTACAATATCCTCATTTCAAAGGGGAGATAAGTAGGGATTAATTATGCAAAATGCCATGAAGGCAAGAAAAACTGGTAACAAACTGAGGCTGGATACCCAGACCAAGCACCACAGGAAATGTTTCCCCCAAGTGCCCTCCCTGTAGCAGCAACAGAGATCCATGGAGCTTTCCAGGAATGGATGAAAATGCATTTTTGGTGGGTTCCTTGAATGTGTGAACTGACACAGACACTGGCATGCCAATAACTTCACTGGTGTCCAGTGGGAGGGGTAGAAGCAGCCTGGACATCCCCACTCACATCCATTGGGGTCCACAGGCCGAGCAGTGCTGTGGCAGCTCCCTGTGTTACAGGCAGGGCATGCAGATGGTGTGGGACCTGCTCAGGGCTCACAGCAAGCCCTCAACAGACCCAGGAACACACCTTTCCTGACTGACAGACCATCATCCAGGGCCCTGCTCCCAGCCTGAGCACTGCAAAAACCTCTGCACACTTCAAGAGAGGATTCTCCCCTGCAAGTGGCACAAGTGAGATCACACTGATCTTTCCTGGCTGAGGCAGAAAGGGAACTGCAGCATCTCACAGATCTGTCACCCATGTCAAAGCACTGAATGCCACTCTAATTAAAAAGCTACCTTTCAGCTAATGATTAACAAACTTCTGGTTTGCAGCAATAACGTTTGAACCTCATTACAAAAAAGAAAAGGAAGACCCTAAGCTGCCCATAATGGGAAGTACAATCGATGAGGCTGCAAGTCCTTAACTACTACACGGCCAGAGGCAAAGACGTGGCTTTTCATGGCAAGGATCTCTTGCAGATGGAGTGAATGAGATCCCTAAGTGGACACCTGCACAGCAACCCAATTTTTGGCAGCAGCAGAGCATTCTTCAGCAGGTTTCAGCCCGGGAGAAGCCCAACTGTCCCAAGCCAGGGCACAGTGCTCTGCCCCACACCTGACCCATTAGCCATGGCAACACTTCCCTGCCTCCTCATGCCAGGACTTACCCATTTTAAAAGCAATTTTCAAGTCCTGTTTAATTCCCACCCTTCCTCCAAGCACAAAACAGGAATCCCCAGCATTCCATTCCAGCAGCAGGTACACCCCAGAAAAGCCAAGCTGTCCAGGGCTCTGTCCACACAAGAGCCACCATCCCAGGAACAGGGCAGTTTCTCTTGCTGGGAGCAAGGGTGTCCAGGGTGTTGCTTGTCTAGGGAATCTCCTCTGTGCTCCAACAGGCTCTGCCCCACTGAAGGGCTGCTGGAAGAGCAGCTGTGCTGTCACAGCTTGTCCTCCCAGCACAGAGCCCCACATTCCCTCCAGAGCCATTCCATGTAGCACTGTGTGTCCCAGGCACTCCTGCCTCCCTTCCTGACTGAGCTGGTGATGCAGAGGAGGTTCCTGCTCTCCAAGCAGCACTACAATCAGCTCTCCTAAGGCTTCTGAGTTTAATGAAAGCCTGTGTCTAGTTAATATTGTCAATGTTATTAACCAGAGGAAAGCACAATCCCAGAACTGCAGGGATCATTACTTCCACAGAGCCTTGCTTCCACATCTTTCTGACAGGATTTTTTTGGCTGGAAGCTGTTGGATAGGTACCACAATATATTGCCACTGAATTGTTAGAGAACAAGAGCAAAGACAACAGGATTGCTTGTAGAAATGTAAAGCACCTCAAAAGTTACAACAGTTCAACTTGTTAATTTTCTATCCCTTTGCTGCTCCAGAAGAGTTTTAATAGTCCCCCTGATATTTACACCAACCTATAAAGGACAGAGATGGCATTTTCAATGCATGGGGGACAGGACAAGCAATCAGAGTCTCCTGGCTAGCAAGCCCTGGGCTTCAGCCACAGCTTCTGGAAAGCAAACTGTAGGCACCAAGAAGAAAAATAAATCTTCATTGGGAGAAAGAGGATGACTACACTCAGGTAGAAGAGAACCCAGATCATCTGCAAAAGGCTCAGCCTGTGTGAAACAGCTTAGTATGAAAGTTTCCTTCATCAGTGAGGATGAGAAAGCTCACTGCAGCCCTAATTTAATCCTTCCACTAAAAAGGCAGCATGATTTCACTATTTCTTGCCCCTGGAGAATAATAAATTCTTCATCCATGCTGTTCAATTCATGCCACACTCCAGGAAATCAAGTGTTCAAAGAAAAGACACTGGAGCTGCAAAAGCACTCTGCAGAAAGGTGGATATTCCGTGTACTTTACTGAATGATCCAGCAGTGCTGAGCCCAATCCCCTGTGCCAGGAACAGTGCAGAGCTTAGAACAGCACAGAGAGCTACCAGGAGCAACTACTGCAAACCTTAAGTGCTTATCAGCTGCTTATCAGTGTCAGGCAAAGTCATTTAATGCCTCCACTTCAGTCTTCTCATCAGAATTAAAGGGAAAAAAACAAATACTAAGTGAGAGGAACTGGAACAAGAGAAATCAGTAGGGATGGGGTGATATTTCAGCTATGAATAAACAACATTCCTTTCTTTAAAAAAACAACAACAAAAGAAAACCGAACCCTAAACAACAGCATAAACAAGACCTTCCAAAGAATGAAGATAAAAGCTAGAGCTGATTCTTGGCCTTGAAGGAGGCACTGCAGACATGAGACTTGAGGAGAAGCTCCACAACAGTCAGCATGGCAGCAACAGATTCAAAAGCTGCTTCAACAACTTAATGGAAGATTAATCTGTCAATATTTGTTAAATAGAAAGCTATCACCTGTGACTCAAGAAGCTTCTAAGCAATGTACTACAGGAGCCCAGGAAACAGACTCCCTGCTTGCCCTGTGCTGCTGCTCTTTCCCTGACAGCCATTTCCAGTCCCTGAGGAAGACAAGACCCTGGACTGATGTCTCATCTGGATCAGACCCTCTGCTCTCTGCCTACATAACAGCAAATAAACCAAAATTCAGATCTCAGGTAGCCTGGGGCCACCAACACCACAATCTTGGAGGATGCTGGTCAAAGATTTCTCCACATCTTATCTTGGTTATGTAGTTAAGATGGTAGGCAGTTTTCCTCAGGAAATTTCGAGATCCAAGTATGACTCTTCACCATTTGAATCAGAACTTCCCACCCTTCCCCTTCTCCCCCAGTCCCAGTGTTTCAGTGTGGTGTGAGTGCTGATTTCTGATGTCCTGATAACCCCCCCTTCTACACTGCTGCGCTAGGAAGTTTTAGTGGCATTGTGGTTTAAGCCTTGGAAGGATTCTGAGCTCAGAGGGAGGGGCTGCCCCCTGCCCGGTGCCCTGGGCAGGGTTCCCCGTGCCCGCCCGGCGCACTCACCGCGATGCACTGCCTCATGATGCAGGACTGCTTCATCCTGCCGGGGCCCCCGAACTTCTTCATGTCCTTGCAGAAGTGGCACTCCCCGCACTCGGTGCGCAGACACGCCTCGCACTTGCGGCATCGCGTCCTCCTGCGCCGAGCGCCCGCCGCCGTCCGGTTGGCCGCGAGCTTCACCGCCGCGGCCGTGCCCAGCTTCCCCTTGGGCCGCCCCACCGCCCTGTTCTGGAACAGACACACACACACACATGGTCAGGCGCTGGTCCTGCAGCCCAGCCAAGCCACGGAGCTGCCACGGCCACGAGCTGGGGGTACCTGGGGCAGAAAAACAACAGGTGTAGTGCAATTATACACTCATAGGTGATTAACACTCAGTGGAGTCACATCATCGCTCTCAGAGCTAAAGGAGTCCTGTTAGCTTTCCAATGAAAGATTAATTGTAAAAGGACAAAGAGAGCAGGACATAAATGAGATCCCAAACCTAGAGCAAGCCCACTTCAACCCTGAGATCAGCTCAGTTGGTTAAAACTTGGTTGTAATAATGCCAAGGTCATGGGTTCAATCCCCTGTGTGGGCCATTGACTTAAGAGTTGGACTCGATGGTCCTCGTGGGTCCCTTCCAACTCAGAATAGTCTGTGATTCAACAGGATGGAAGGGACAATCAATTTACACAGGACCAAGACCCAGTCAATATGCTTGGCTTAAGTCAAGAGATTATCTGTGCCAACACTGAGCTCTGGGTGAGGCAGCGCTCAGATTCGTGCTCAGGTTAGGCCATTACGTCTGCTTTCCTCCAGTGGAAGTGGAAGAATCCAAGGAGGCAGCAGAAGGAATTTTGAGGTTACATACAGCAGAGAACACCCAGCAGTGGCTCAAGTCTCAGCAATGTCCCCAAAAAACCAGGAGAGCATCAACTACTGCCAAGTGATTAAGTAGGAAATAGAACACAAATGCTACAAAACCCTTCCAAAGTAGCTCCCCTCATATCCAACACCAGCAAGTGCTCAAAAATAGAACACCAACTGATGCTCTGCAAAGGCTAAAAAGGGCATCCCAGGTCTAGATTTCAATGACCTCTAAGACAGAAGCTAAAGGAGCATGAAAAGATTTGAAATGATTAGGTTAACTGCAACATATTCACTCTGGACATCCAAATGTCATGTTCTCATCAGAAACTCCCTGTTACACACAAGAACTTGCAGCTCAAGCCAAACTTCACTGAATACCATGTAATTGTATGGGGCTAATTATGCAAGAATTGGCTTGGCTCATTCTGACCACTGACAGCTTTCTCCACAAAGATGATAATAACAGGACTGCACAGTTCCTCTGGTTTAGCATTTATACAACTTTTGCACTTTCTGCACATCTCAGCACATGACCAACAGACCAGCCAGTTTCACTTTCTGTTCCAGCTGAATTCTGGGCCATCACCAGGGCAGGGGCAGGTTGGCTGTAGGAAGCCAGGAAGAGATTCCACCATAGATTTGAAAAGAAGAGCTGTGGAAACATTCCACTTGGTTCTACAAAAGCCTCCCTAAGTGTCCTGCTATACAACCCTGAAGAAAAGCCACACTGCAGAGTATTTCATCTTCCTCCCAGCTGACTTAGCAAAGCTCCAGTGACTTTCTCTAAGCTGCAGAAGAGTGCTGATATTTTAACAGCCTCCATCCCAGGAATCTCAGTGCTGGGAGCACCAAGGAGCCCCGAGCGAGACCCCTTAAGCTTTCTCTCCTACAGACCTACTGTAGGTGGGAGAAAACACAGGCCATGAGGTCACACAGCTTTCAGCAAGTTTTTAATTCCACTTTTCCGGAGCAGATTTTGCTCTGTGTGCAGGTTGAATCTCGCTGTGCTCTGTGAACTCAGACAGCACAGCTTCCTTCCCATCCCAACCACACCAGCTGCCTGGATCTCAGATCGATGTCAGACACTCTAAAGAATAAATATTTACCTCCTAGACCAACTTTGCAGCCTCGCAAGGATAAAGTCGTCTCTGGCAGGACTGGCTTAGAGGCAACCTAGATAAGAGATAATTTTCTTCCTCAGCATGAATCACTCCTCCATTCTCTTTATTAGTGTCCCTCCACTAGGAAGGGGCAGCAGGGACCAAAGGCTGGATAACAGCGGGAACAAGTTAAACCCAAACACGCACAACAACCTGGGAGAGCTCCCTCAGCCAACAGCACCTGGAAGATTCTGCGTGGGCACCTGCCTCCCTCCCACTGGGATGGAAGGGGATTAAGTTTAGGGAGGCAAACAACAGCTGACACCATCAGAGTGGTGTTTGTAAAATGCAATCACTTTCAAGGAAAAATCAAACTCGGTACTCTTCCAGCTGAAAGAAAACTCCTGCTTGTGCCACAGTGAAATGAGCCAAGTCCTAATCCTGAGGACAGCAGGGTAAGTGCCAGGACACTGCAAAGATGCAAGAGGTAAGAAGGCATCAATTGAACACAGAATCCTAAAGAACCCACAAAGCAGGAAGGTGAAGGTTCAAGAACAAATCTGAAGCCAGACCACAGCACACAGCTCAGATTTCCTTACAGATCCCCAGCACAGGGCAGAAGTGCAGCCCCAGATCTCACTGCACCCAACACTTCTCACCTACCCAGACCTCCTCCCTGCTCCTTAACCTATTCAAGCAATTGTACTAATTCACCAACCTACCAATCCTCAATCCAAGCCACGTTTTCACTCCAGGATGTCGAAGCCAGCAAGGCTGGAGAGGCCTTGCAGGAATTCCCACTAGTATCCAGTTTCAAGGGGCTCCAAAGTGGGCGCTTAAAAACCTCCACAGAAGAAAATCTGGTCTGTGGGTTGCTATCCCAGAAAGGGGCTGGGATTCAAGGGGGTAGAAGGAGCCTCCAACATGGCTTGGGGTTTATTTAGCACATGGCAGACAGCCAGATAAATTCCAGGTTGATGTTAGTGAGGAGATGCTGCAGGATTTCCAGCTCAGCCTGCAGTTTTACCATTTAGCAGCCCTGGTAGTGAGATGAGGTGGATTTCCTTCCCAGCTCACGTCCCCATCTCTGCACTGCAACTTGCCACCCTCCCAGCACAACTCCATGGATTTGTCTTGCAAACAAAGAGCCAACTGGTAGGGGGTGGCAGGACTCCTTGTCCTGGGTGACCAGCAAACAGCAGCTCCACGGCCTCAGGCTCAGCAAGCCCTAAACTGGGTTCTAGGCCAGCCAAGTCTCCCTCCTTTGTGGCAGATCCCACCATCTCCTTTCCCAAGGAGGTGACACCCCAGGCACAGCCTGCGCCTGCTGACTCTTAACCCCCAGCAGCCACCTCTGAGAACTGCCAAGGAAACAAGGATTGTACCACTCTTGAAGACTGCTTTTTCTTAAACCTTATCACAGAAACCAGGGCCTGAAACACCACCCCCATCCAACCCCTACGTTCTCCAGCACTTCTACAGAACTGTGCTCATTCTACTATGGCCACAGCAAGCCTTCAACAGAGGCAGGAGGATGCTGAAGTGATGACAGTCCCTCTGCCAGGCTCCCAAGGGCTGTGCAAGCAGCTGCTGAAACATATTAGGATTAATATCCTAAATCCCTATTACACTGAAACCTAGAAAGCTGGTGGACTTGCTCTGCCTTCTAGGCATGTGAACAGGACACCCTGCTGGGCTTTTTTCTTTTGTCCTCCACAGATTACTATTGTGACACACAAAGGTAACTTCCTCCTGTCCCTGAAGCAGACACAGCACCTGAGTACTGGGAGTAAGCCTGGGCCATCAAATGGAATACACTATGAACTATAAAGCCATTTACAAGTCATGAAATTGGGCTCACCCTCCCCCAGCACAGTGCTTAAAGACACCCACTCCCCACACAGGAAAGGGGACAAACCAGCCAACTCATTTTCTGAAGTGCCGAGCTCCTGCAGACCCCACCAAATGCAATATGCTCCAGGTGTGGTGGTCATCAGCCATTCCAGTCTTTCAACAGGGTCGTGCAGATCTCGGAATAAACCCAGGTACAACACTGCCAGCTCTAAATCAACCCCCAGGAAATGCTACCGGGAAGGCACTGCTTGGAACATCAGTTTGTCTTGGCTATGGACAGACCCCACTGCCCGCTCCCAGGTCCCTCAGCACACCTGGGTCAGAAGGACCACAGGCACTGAGGAAGGGCCTCTACCCCGAGCACAACCCTAACTGCAACACAAACACAGCCCTGATGTTTACAGCAACAGATTTCTAACCTTCTCAGTTACGCAAGGAATAAAATAAAGACCTCTGGCAAACAAAAATACCAAGAACATCAAGTTTTGGAGACAACACTTCAAGAGCTATCAGCTGTTAAATGCATCATTAAGTAGGTGCTGATGTTCCCCAGCTGCTGTCCCAACACCAACTGGGCTCTGTTGGAGATGTCACCAGGCAACTTCACATACAAACTCTTCTGCTCTGGAGAGGAAGATCAGCTGACCCTGCGACAGAGTCCAAGAGGAAGGAGGTCCTGGCCCTCAAAGCAAGGCTGACAAAGTCTTCAGCCCAGAAACAATCTCTTCTGCGAGTGGCCTTTACCAGGGCACAGGTCTTATTCCACCACAGTTTCAATGACCTGCTTAAACTGCTGCCAGCAGCACCAAACCATTATTTCAGACTCAACATCTGGGAGAAGGACACAGGGACACACAGAAGGCCCTTCTGAAGGGCTCCTCTCGTGGTCAGCTCAGTGAGACCCTGAAGCACTTCATACAACCTGAGCAGCTCATGTAGTTATCCCTGTGTAAATCTCCCCCAGACAAGCCATCCTATGTGCACATGTTCACTGCTTCAAGATGCTGTGCCACACAAATACATCCCTCCCATTTGCAAGATGGGCGATTTCCTTCTGTAAGATGTGGACAAATTTTGGTTATTCTTATTTACTGTAGTTTGATCACGCCCACACCCAAAGATGAGGATCCAGGACTCGCCAGGTGCCAGTCCTGCACTTGGAGCTTTATATGGCACTGCATCCCAATGCAATTGTTTTAACAGAATTAGAGTAGCCCAATTTAATTACCAGATCTTTATACGAGCTGATAAACCAATAACAGGGGAAAATAATAGTAATGAAAAACAAAACAAAAAAACACAAGGCACACACATCAACCCACCATTCCCAAGTGAAACCTCACCCTAAACATGGGTCATGGGGTGACACTGGGCACTGGAGACACCCACAGGGTGGCACAGCAAAGGCTTCTGGTCAGTTACTTGCTTGTCTCTTCCCACTGCATCAGAAGGACATTCTTCCCTTCAAACAGGGGGGAAGTTCTGGAGGACAAGGCTCCCTGTCTGCTGCTGTCCTTGCTGTCCCACTGCTGTGTCCCTCTCCCAGCCATGCAACTTTGGTCTCCCTGCTAAGAAACCCAAGCAAACTTACAATGACCAGCACTGGTGTAGCCCAAGGACACACACACCAACACACCAGAGGTGTCTGAAGCATCCCGTGATTAACTCTCCATTAACTCTGAAACACGGGGACTGGCCCTGGCCCCTGGCAGGGACAGCCTGTTACACACCCCCTGCCAGGCACTGCACAGAACCTTAAAGGGTGCAAAAGACCTCCAAGATAATCGAGTCCAACTGCCATGTTCACCACTAAACCACGTCCCCAAGTGCCACACCAGATGTTTTTTTAACACTTCCAGGGACAGTGATTCCACCACTTCCTGGGCAGCCTGGGAATAGATAATCACAACCCAGTCAACAGTTCTTTGGCACTGCTACTAAACAGCTTCCCTGCAGCTACCAAACCCCCACATCTCTTTAGCAACAGAAACCCTTGTCAAAGGAAGAACTTGGGAGGAAGAAGGAAGGACAGGATGATGTAACTGCAGGAATTCAGTGGGGATGAGGAAGGAGCTCGATTGAGACAGCAAAAATCACACTGACACCAATAACATCTTTAAAAGTTGTATGAACTGCAGAGCACATGCCAACATCATGGATCTATCATGTCTGACTAAAGCCTCTCTGCCAAATGTCTGCACACAAACCCCAAGAGAGCTATTTTCCTCTAGCAGTGACTACTCACAGTCATCACACTCCATAGGAATATGGTCCTGCTGGGGTGGAGGTGTCCCACAAGACAACTCCGAGGTCCCTCATTAAGCAAGCAGAGCCAGAGGGAAAGGGAAGGTGCTGGAACTTTTCCAAGCCCAGCCATCCCCAATCAGGATTAATCCTCTCCAGATGTCCACTGCCACCGTCTCCTCCACTTCATACCTACAAAGTTCCTTGTCCTCCTCTACAAAAAGCATCATGGCTCCCAGTGACCCCTGCCAGGTGCCCACAGAGCTCCACTATGGAATCAACAGTAACATTAATTTCCTACAAAAAAACCGTTCGTACTTGGCAGTTTCATCGGGGCATTAGTGACACTCCAGCAGCTTTTCTGCCAACACAGCTATGTTTTTTAAGGAGTGATAAACTGACACATCAGTGCCAACACCAGTGCCCCCGTTCATTTCCCTCTGGTGGTGAGGAGGTAGAAGTTAGGCCTGGAGGGTGAAATAAGATATACTGGCAAAAATATGCTTTTGGAGATAAGCTGCATCCAAAGCAGGAGCTCTTAAAGACACCAGTAAGTTACAAAGACTTGGGGCACCCTGTGGGAAATACACTCTTCCTTAGCACTGCTGCAGGACAAATCCCCCTGCCCCAGCCAGGAGCAGTTTTCTCTGGTCACACACACTCAAGTGCCACAGTCAGAGATCAAATTTCTCCCTACCACAAGCACCTTGGTGGGCTGGGGCAGGGCCAGCACCAGGCAGGACACGTGCCCTGGCACCCACACACTGCCAAGCCCCCACAAGTGCAGTAAATCCTGCATGCTCCGTGCTGGGAAATCCAACAGTCCTTTTGCCTTCTTACTTTGGACACAAACTAGGGAAAGAGGAATGAAAGTCAGGAGAAAGTCCTGAGTGACAAAGCCTGCAGCTGAAGTTGTGCCGTTCAGCTACACCTGTAGAGCTGAAGGCTGTCACCTGTTACGTACCAGGGGCTGTCGCAGCAGAAAGAGCTACAACATCCATTTGAAACATCCAGTGTAGAAAACCAGAGTAACTGACCACTAAGGGAGGCTTGTATGAAAACACAGCTGGAGCTACACCAGGTGTTTTACCACTGCAACAGTTCTAACAAAAAGGAAAACATTCCACAGGTCTTTGGTACATAGGTCACAGTGTTACAGTTTAGGATCAGACCAAGACTCCTAAGAAAGATTCCCAAAGAAAGATTTCCCCTTTCTTGCATTAACTTTTGTTTTAAACTTTTAAGACACAAAAAAAGCTATGAAAGCCTCAGGTTTTAGAAGAGTTGAAGAAACCCAGGACATAACCAACTTTCCAGATTCATCCAGCAAGAACCAGCACCTCCAAGTAGCAATTTCACAGCTGGTACAATGCAGCTGAGACCAATCTGCTCGTCCAACCATCAGCTCTTTTAGAAAAGGGTGCAGTGATTGCACCAAGACAGAGAGGCAAATGGAAGAGCCCTGGCATGGGACAAAATTTAAGAGAAGGAAGGGGACCGAGATATTTTAACAACCAGGTCTGGGCACACAGCAGTGAACTGAGCAGCAGAACAGGCCTGCACACTCACACAACCCCCAGAATTAAGTAAAGGCTTGATAAAGTCACTCATGCAAACCTCGGCTTAGGTTCTTGGGCTGACACCACACCAGGCCAGGGCAGCACAGGAACCCTCTGCCAAGGCTTCCACCCCAGATGTGCCATCCCTGAGAGCACCAGGGCACAACCACCACCACCACCACCCCACTCTCCTCTGGCCCTGCTTTCTGGGTGCAATTCTGAAGCTGAACAAGGTAAAGTTATCAAGAAATAAGGTTTTGGAAGATAAACACAACACCAGACCTAGGTACAGATTTGTCTCTAAAACCAAAATATTAGGCTATTGTAAAGAGCAAAACACTCTGAATTACAAACAAAACTTTCAAGTTTATGTT
>JAOXXN010000212.1:3306595-3331466 GCA_026770055.1 Myrmophylax atrothorax
GCCCCGCGGAGGCTCCGCGGCCCCGCCCGGCGCGTCCCGGCGCCGCTCCCGACCCCACATTGTTCCCGTGCCCGCGGCCGGCGCGGCGCTGCCCGGCCCGGCCTCCTCCCCTCTCCCTTCCCGCTGCAAACTTCGCCGCCCGCCCCGGACCTGCTCCGGCCCCGGCTCGGGCCCCGGCCCCGGCTCGGGCTCCGGCTCCGACTCGAAGTCCTCCTCGTCGGCGCTCGCAGACATGGCCATGGCTCATGGTGGGCCCAGGCGGAGCCGCGCTGACATGGCTGGAGCGGCGCTGCTGGCGGAGCCCCGCTCCCCGCACACACACACACACATGCAGGAGGAGGAGGAGGAGGAGGAGGAAGGGGGGCCGTGCATATTCATGCCAGGCAGCCAGGAAGGGGCTGGCCCTGCCGGCACGGCCAATCGCGGGCCGCTTCCACACGGGCGGCCTGCGGGGACAGCGGGCACGGCGCGCCGGGGCAGCGCGGCCGAGCCCCGCTCGCAGGGCCCGGGGGCTCCAGGGCGATGGATGGGCCCCGCGGGGGTGGAGGAGCCCCGGGCTGGGCCGGGCCGGGCCGGGCTGGGCCGGGGCGTGCCGAGCCGAGCGGAGCGGGGCGGGGAGATGAGATGCGATGCGCGGCCGCCCGCGGGGCGCTCGGCGCTGCTCGGGCTGCTCAGACAAAGGAGAGGCGCACAGAGACATACACACACTCACACACCCCCCCTGCACAGAGCTACCTGCGGCTCCCAGCGCCGCTCGGCAGTGAGGAACACCCTCCGTCCCTGGGCAGGAGCAGGCACCGAGAGAACTTGGGGGCTGCGAGCGGCGGGACCGGTCGGGATGGATGCGATGGGCTCTGCGAGGCGCCCCGGCTCGCGGAGCTGCTCCCCGCGGGGCTCCCTCCTCTGCCGGCTCCCTGGGAGGCATTTCCAGCCCCGCTCCGACCACCCTGCCCCGCTCCCGGGCTTTACAGTTAACGCCCTCCCCGCAGTGTGACATGGTACACATCGGGCAGTCGGGGACCGGTGCGGATCCAAAGGGGCCAGGGGCAGCACCGCAGCACGGACACTGCCTTGGCCTCCAGAGCCTGCAGGTGGGGGGCACAGGCCTGAATCTGAGTGCTTCAGAATTCAATTTCCCACTGGATTTATGGGCCTGCTTTCAGGGGAAATCCCGATTCTACTCAAGTTGTTAGGATTTTGCCTCCGGCTCCTACGCCCACAACACAGAATTAAACATGAGATTAAATATTTGCATGTGCTGAGCAACCAAGAAGCCATAAAGAAACACATCTAATGGTCCTTGCATCAGGATTTTTGCCAAACTAGTTTCAGCTCAGTTCCCTGGTCTGAATTACCACTTGGCACAAACAGTCCAGGTAGTTCAGGAGAAGAGGCAGCAACAGGCAGGAGCTGGCACGGGAGCAAACAGCAGCACAGCCCTTGTGACACCAGGATCCACCCCAAGCCTGGTCACTTGAGTTTAAGTAAGAAAATACAGTCAAACTTTAAAGACATATTTACAGGCAACAGCTGATAAAGCCACGTGAATCATGTGATTATGCCCCTTCCTTATTTTTGATACAGTAACTCTCCATTCCTTGTCTGTGCTCCTGTGCTGGTGCCAGCTCAGACTCAAAGGGTGGCAGGTGATGGTGTTCCCGTCGTGCCCATCCACCAGGCTGGGAGCAAAGCAGAGCACAGTGGGCTCCCTGCAGCGCCGTGGGGTGTGCCCTGCCTGTCTCCTCAGGTTCCTCTCACCCCTCACTGTGTTCCTGCACAACCAGGAGCGGGAGCAGACGAAAGCTGAGGCACGAAAGGCATGTGCCTAAGGCCTTGGCTTTCAGAATCACAAGGTAATATCAGAATGCAGTGTTTTCTGGAGGAGAGAGGAAGGGGGGATGCTTGTCTCATGACAGGCCTCCAAAGGAGAGCTTTACACTCCAAAGCAAGGGTGGCTGACACGACCGCCGCCTCCAGCAGCCGCAGAACAGGTGACATCCGGAAGGAAGACGCCAGGTCCCACACCTGCCCCTGGGCACACCAAGCCTCCACTAGCCCAGTTCCATGTGTAACCTGGCTCACACTTGTTTGTCCCTCCGGCCTTTTGGCTCCCTAATCCAGACAGGAGAAAAAAAAATACCTTGTGACATCCCCCAAGGACAATCCAGCAGTCACACCACAGCAATTTAAATCATGACAGAGATCGTCCTGCTCCTCTCCTCTGCAGTGCATCCCAACACTCCTGATGTTCCACGGGCCCCTCTGGGCTGCAGGTCCCCCCAGGTGTGTCCCACCCCAGCCTCACCCACCCCAGCCTTGCATGTCCAGGCTGCCACTGGAGCAGCACCACAAGTGACAAATGAGCTCTAATTCCGAGGCCTGCGTTAGGAGGGAAGACACACACGCCAAGAATATCCTGGAATGATTTCCAAGCACGAGGTAAACTTTGCCGAGATGGTGTTTAAAAAAAACGGGATAGAGTGTGATATAAAAGAGCAAATTGGGAATCTGCGTGGGGGAAACGACACAATAAAATAAACTTTTCTGATTATAATTGCTCTCAAAACCCCTCATCCTGTCCAAGAGCAGCTAACCATTCAAAGGAATATTTAATACACAGAACTATTAAGAGAGCATTTTCCAGCTCGGTTCTTTCAGCTTGTCTACACCAGAGAACACTAAATTACAACAAATAGCAACCCTTGTGTGAGTAGGATCTAGTTGCCCAGCCTGGTGGAGTTTACAACAGCTCAGAACAGAGTAAGCAGCAGTGCCCCCAGTCCTGTGCCTGTAGTGGCAGAACTGTGTCCATACTCCAGCTTTGCCTGGTGCAGTTCAGTAATAAATAACATCCTTAATTACCCTGCTGAATGAGCCGTAGTGAAAACTGCATGAAAACAGACAGTACCTTCTATTTTGAACTGTTGCTTTGATTGCACCTCACCTGAAGTCATATATAAGTCTCATCAATATCATAATCTTCTCCACAGAAACCAATTATGTTGTCACAAACTGAGACAATAACCTCAAGCGAAGAATAAACAGCAGGAGCAGATGAGTGCCAAAGAACCAGATTTTATTCTCATGCAAATATCCTTAAGTAGTAAAACCAAGATGGGGGAGGACGACTACAACCCCTGTGCTGTACTCACTCACTCCTGAGCATCTCTTGTACCAACAGATTTCAGCTGCTGCTATCACTGCTAAGCAGGATCTGTTTTCCTATTACACACTGGAGTTTATGATTCACAACATGAAGTGAAATAAAGTTTTTTATGTGGCATGAACACACCTTTGATTTAACCTTCCCTTGAAACTTTTTATGCACCTTTAAGGAGTATCATATTTAGCTGGTATTAGAAAAAAATATTTACATGGAAACAATCCTAAAAACAACCTCAAACTGGTTTATATGCAAGTCCTTAAAAAAGATTTTATGATTTGAGCTGCTGTTGCTTTCTGCAGCCCAGCACATATGTTTTTGAAAAGGAAACCCACTGAGATGTTTATGAATCACGATTATTGACCTGTATCAGAATAAGAGAGTTACCCAGCAGCTTCCTGAGGTTCATTGTTTTGGTGTAAGTGTCCATTCACATGAAATATGATCTGAACTGTTGGGCCTGGGCAGATTTCATGACACTTTTCTCAAGAGTTCTAACCAATATTTCAGTTGTATTCTCAACACCAGCAGTGACGGTCTGACAACCTAAACATCCATGATCTTACTACTTCCTGCCATCTGCTTTATGTGAACTATGACACAAGAGTTGTCATCAGGAGCACTGAGTATCCATCACAATCTCGTCAATAAATTGATCAACCTTTAGATCAAATAAAGTAACTCAAGATGAAATAATATTGATTGCAGTGCCTACTGCTCAGGCTTTCCTTACTCAGTGTCCAGCACAGGAGAGGCAAAGGCAGCAAGGGTTGTACAACCACCTCCTGAAGGATGAAAACCATGGGCTATTACAGGGAAGCAGAGGAGCAGCACCCAAAAGAGCTGATGGTAACACACTCACTCCATCTCCCTGTACCCCAAAAATAAAGCACCTTCTCCAGTCCCAACACCCTATCAGCTTAAGAAAGTAATAAGGCTGCAGAATGGTGAAACATGGACTTCATCTACCACACAAGACAGGCTCTTCTCTGCAGGAAGAGCTGTGGCACGACTGGGACTATCCACTGGGAAATTAGGGAAATCCTGCCATGCTTCCTTCTTCCCCAGAACCTTGTGGCACAGACAGTTTCCACAGCACAGTCTGTGTCTCCAGGAGCCATGTTCTGTCAGTAATGCAAGAACCAGTGCAGGAGGTTCCAAGGCAGATAAGCACTGACTGCTGTGCTGTGGAGGAACATGCAAATAGCTGTGGCTGAGAGAGTGGATTAACCGGAATACGTAACCTGCTTTCCTGCAAGTGGCTCAGAGTGCTCTGGCACACGGCACAGAATGCTGGGAGAGTCAGTTGTGTCCAACGTGTGGGCAGCAGCCTGAAAATCCAGAGACCAAACCTAAACAGATGGTGAGCAAAGGGAAAGCTGAAGTGCAGTTTGCCTCATGAGGGCTCATTGCTCACTGCTGTCACCGACAAACTTGACTTGCATTTGTAGGGAAACATCCAGGACTAACAACCAAACCACACCAGGCTCAGACTCACAGCTGCTTTGCTTTTATTGGAATTTATCCATATATTTTGTTTTATTTGTTATTTTTGAAAAGGAGAGCGCTCCTGTCCCTCTTCTATCTGGTCCAGTGCCTGCAGAAAAGCCATGAAGTTGAAACAAGCCCACATTTATATTCTCAGCAGACTTTAATTTCAGTGTGCTGTGGAACTAAAGGGAGCCATCTTCTCGGGGACAGAACATACAATTCAATTTTGTTCTGAAAAGTGCAGGCAGGATTAATGTCCATAATTGCACGGCACAGGCTGTGGGGTGGCATCGCCTTCCCGGGGCGCTGCCAACGCGCCTCGATCTGCAAACAAAACTGTTGCGTTGCAGATGCAACTCAAAGCTTGGATGGTTTCAGTGTTGGGGTAGGGGAGAACACAAGGATGCCGAAATTCTTAAACCAGGTTCAAACCTTGGTGTTTTGCTGGTTTTGTTGGCCAACCCAGCACTGAATGTAAGCAAGTTCCTGGGAATAAAATCTGAGATCTGCCAGCTCATTCCCCACACATTATCTATGACAAAGGTCTTAAGACTACAGTAGTTTTCATCAGCCCTTTTGCTGTCATGAAATAAAGAGAGAGCTGCTGTCTTGAAAAATGGCAGTCGAGACGCAGTTGGGAAAAATTTGTGCTCCTGAATATTTGTGCCTGTGGTAGAAGAATGACAATGGGGAAGAACACATAAATCTTCTCGTGTGATACTCGGAGCATGTAACAGTTGGAAAACAGAGATGTCTGTTCATTTTTTTCCCAATCCATTTAGATTTCTAACCTGAGTCAAAATGGCTCTAATTTACCTGTTTGATGTATTAATCACATAAAGGCATTGGTCAGATTTCAAAGCAAGTGACTGAGAGTTGATAAGAAGTGAAAATATTAAGTCAAAGATGGAAGATTAAGAAGGTGCTCATTCAAGTCCTTGCTATTTATAATTACTCCCTGAAGGGACACAATATTTCAAGTACAGCCTCTTGAGGTGAGAAATAATCTGTCAAGTCACCAGGCAAAGCTTTTAGAAAAATACTGAGGCAATAGGCAGGAGCTCTGTCAGAGTCACAGGATGGGTTGGGTTGGAAGGGACCTTCCAGACTCTGCAGTTCCAGCCCCGCTGGGCGTGTTAGACGTGATACCCACACGGCAACCCCCGAAACTCCCCAGGTCTGCACGGAACTGCTGCAGAGTGAGTCTGGCTGGAGCACTAATGTTTGTGAGAGACTGGAACAGTGCTCAGGAAAACAAACAGGTCAGGCAAGGAGCTGCTCTCCTCAGCAGAGCAGAGCTGGGCAGGACTCCCAGCACCCCAACAGCCTTTCCTCCCTTGCACAGAACCCCAAGTAGGCTTTGGTGCTGCTGCATCAGGTTTTTTTCCTGCTCCCAAGTGTGGGCAGCAGGGAAAGGCCTTAGTTTCATATGTGTACAGTTACTGTGGGAAGTCCCTGAAAAAAAAAAACCATCCCCCAAACCTCAGCTCTGTGGTTTTGTTTCTTAATAGATTTGTGAGGAGCCAGAACTGAATACATTGCAGCTCTCTCCTACCACATGGCACCTACTATCCTACAGTGTAAGAGAACACAAATTATTCAAAATTATTTAAATCACTGATTCCAACCACAATTTAAGTCAGTAAAGAGAAAAACAAATTTAAATTGATTTAAATCCTCATCTTCTTTTGTACTTCAGTTATTTTCTGGGAGAAAAGTAATTATTAGCATCTGATAACTAGCAAGAAATGTCCGATTTGCAGTTGATTATGAACTTTACAACCAGGACATTTTATCAACAGAAAGGATTGACAATGCACACATATTTGTACATGCAAATCTCCTCGCAGACTGTTGTTGACACCAAGCAGAGTTCAGGCTCTGCTGTGTGAGATCACTTCAAACACCTTTAAGCTGGTGCCTGGCAAGAATGAAATGTGACAGTTCAAATCCCCTTTTTGCTCCTGCCCCACTTGGAATGACAGATGGAAAACTTACTTGAATCTCAACCAGAAAAATACCTTGTACACAATTTACACTGAAATGTTTTGCTGTCTATTTACCTTTATCGGTTTTTTTGTCCCTTCCCAGATTTTTTCCAGCATTTTAGACAGACTCAATTTTACTTCAATGCTTAAGTGCTTGTTTTTAGTTGTCAGTATTTGCTTTCTAACACACTTGTATTCCCACAGGAAGTACCCTGAGTGGGTCTCCAAGGACTGGTCTGTCCCAGGGAATCTGGCAGTGTTTTCCCACCCTGCTGTCAGGAATGTTGCTTTCCTGGTGGTAGCCCCTGGGCAGGCTCCTGAAGCTGATGCTGGTTTGATGTTGTGCCATTTCTACCTGCTCAGATCTGTTTCAGACACTGCTCTGGTTAAAGCACTAATTGCTGTAAGGAGTCCCTCACTGCTCCTGCTCCTCTGGGTGGAGCTGCCCCAGCCAGAGCTATGGCAGGAATTCTTAGTAAGCAAGCAAGTAAAAACTGGAAGTACTTATTCAAAGGTTTTCAGGAATGTTCTTTGTCCACCTCACACCTCTCCCCCTGAACTGAAAGAAAACCTGATGTAAAACAATGCCCAACACCTCTGAAAAGTCACATTGGTTTCAAGTTAATCAAAACATTCAGTTTTAGGCTTTTACCCCCTAATTTCGGCATGCAATCAAATTTATTGTGCCCATTGATTCTTAGTCCATTTACTTACTGTTTCTTAAGTTTGATCTAATGCATAATGTTGCACAGAATTGGAGCCATAAATAAAGGAGCCCTGTTATTAAAAACTGGCAGATCTCTTGCCAGCATTTTTAATGTGAAATACCATGAAAAGGGAAAAAGGGTCCTTTGCTGGAGAATGGCAGCAGACACATGAAAGTGCACCAGGACGTCTCTGGATCTGGATCTGGTGGCTAATCCCACCACCTTTAATTATTTAAAATACAAGATATTTCTAAGAATCTGCCCCTGTTTCCACCAGAGCTGTCTACTGGTTTTCTTGTGCACCCTTTGGTTCAGACTCTGCACAATGATCAGAAATCTTATTTCCAGCCTAAATCTATTTATGGCATGTTTATGTTCATTTCTTCCCATGCCAACATTGTCCATCAGCTTAACTAGTTCTTGTCCTGCCCCGATGTTTGCACTCCCTGAAGTGCTCACACAACAACCCTCTTCCCCTTCAGCTCTGCTGTGCCAGGCATGTCCTTCCAGGCTCTGGCCCTAAAATCACATAGGGAACACTACAAGTGCTTGTGGAGTCCCACATTCACCCTCCCCTCAAAACCACCTATAATGGAACGAGAACAGAGTGAGGAAAATGCTCCAACATATGTTATGGTTTGTGTACCAGAAAAGATTGAACTCACTTGTGGTTTTCACCTTGGGAGCAGCGAAAAAAAATCCTGAGATGCTGTAACAGGGACATAAAAAATCCTTGACAGCAGAGAGATGAACAGAGACCTCATTCAAATCTCTCAAAATGCATGATACAGGGGGCATGAAGTGTATTTATGATATTAAAGGACAGATGTGAAACAGCATAAGGAAGTACTTATCTACACAGAGCTGGACTGAACGGCGGGGGACGCAGCCACAGGATGCTGTGGGGATCAAACACATCAACAGCTTCCACAAATTATTAGGTAAATTCACAGAGGGAAAAAAATCCTGACAGGGGACACTGAGCAGAAAAGATGAAGATACAATCTCCCAGCTTAACAGGGAAGATAAGCAAAGGGAAGATCTCTGTCTTCCTGCTTTGTTCCTTCAAAGGGCTGGGACTGGGCACCTCCAGAATCAGGACCTGGTGCTGCAGGTCTGGAGGCTGATGGAGCACAGCTTTCCTCAGCCACAGCAATCAGCCTTTGGCTCTGCCCCCCACAGATCATTCCTATGAGTTAATCCTTCTTTTTCAGACCCATGGATGGATCTGTAGAATTCTGCAAAAGGATTTCTAGGAAAAATAATGGGGTAAGAACTAAACTGCTGTAGGACAGAACTCACTAATGGCTGGAATCAGATGGTGCCACCTCAGAAGGTCCCTTTCAATGCTGTGCCCACCCACCACCCCCCCAACCCAACAAAACCCCAGACTGAGGGTTGCCATCTTCTTTTTTTCCCAGTGATCACCTTTTCTTCCTGGTTCTCATGGCCTGATACAGAGCTATGAACATTATTTGCGTTGCCAAATGCAGAGAAGGGTGTGCTTAAAAAAAAGCATAATCCAATTAAAATTTCAGTTTGTGGTCTTTACTAATTAATAGTACTCCTTTAAATAAGAATATTCCCATTTCCTTATTACACTTCTTGAGTATCTTCTTTTAAAATCAACAAGTAAAAATTACACAGAGAAAGATTATGAAGAGGCATCAGAGAAAAAGTCCCATATTGCAGCATTTTCTACCAGCTACTGAAAATTACAGCTCCATCTCCTGCTCACAGCCAGACCTAGATACACTTGGACACTCACTATCATTACAAATGCAGTGGCTTTAGGTTTGTGCCAGGTAAGAAAGATGAGAATCCAGCTCACAGTCTGCATTTCTAACTCTTCACAGAAGAAGAGAGTCCAAACATATTTTAGTTCTTCATAGCTGCTCTTCATAGACAACTAAAGATCTTTATCACAATAAAAACAGAAGGCACTGCCACAGAGTGTAATTACATGCTGCTGGAGTTGACTGTTGTCTTCCAGAAATAGGAAATGGTTTGAAAAATGCCTTTCTGCTTGGGCCATATTCCGACTTCCTTAAATGAAGTGCTGTCCCTAATCCCTGTGCAGATAAATGGGGACTCTGGAACTCTGGCAGTTCCTGAGCTTGGGCTTCAAGGCTGGGCTTGGTGGTCTCTGCCTTCCTGCACCAGGGACCAGCCACGAGCTGCCACAGCGCAAGATCAGGCTGAGGCCCCGCTCTCCATTCACACCATCCAAAAATTCATGTCCCAGGGATGGGGGAGTGTTGGGGTCACCCATTGTAGGGGTAAGGGGGGTGCTAATGGTGGTCAGAAGAGATCAGGCACGGCAGCATCAGGCTTGATCAGAAGGCTTACAACTTAGAGTTTAATTTTAGTTACAGCTTCACCATTTAGCTACTCTTGTCTATAACCTGCCAGCACACTCTTGGTTAATTAGTTCACTAAGCACACATGGAAACATCCCACTGGTCACAAGGTATCCCACATTCCACAGGTGGCTCTCTGCTCCTTAAGGGTGCACCCCAAACTGCTTGCTTTCAGGGATACACTCTGAACTGCCCTGTATCAATCTCTCCATAAACTACCTCAGACATCAGGGGATCCACACACACTGTCACCCCTACAGCAGAGAAGTTAGTTAGGATGATTTCTTACTCCTCTTTAGCTGCTTAAGAACCCAGCATTTCAAGGCATGGCACCCCATGGAGCTCTTCCCTTCACACAGCTCGTGGCAGGATTCAGTCAAAGGCTGGACTTGATCCTGGAGGTCTTTGATCCAGGACAAGCAGGTTTCAATACCCACTTGGTCCCAAACCCCTGATTCCTTGAACAGGCCTAAATTAGGGCCATTGCACATATTCTAAGATCCCTGGCACTGTTCTCCCTTACTCTATAGCGAAAAGAAAAAGGCAGGTTCTTGCTTCTTCTGCAAGAGAATTTCCAAAGGGCAAAAAAACCCCAGGTGCCTAAAGGAATGTAATTATTATACTAAATAATTATCAATAAATTAGGAGCACAAACATAAAAATCAGTAAATATGATCTGAAGAGGTGCCTGTGAATCACACCCCATCTCTCTATTGCCATAAAATAATAATGGTTCACACACTTCACTAAAAGACTTTCTGCTGAAGATGCCACAGATCTTTACAAACATTAATTTCCCCTCCCAGGCTCCCAGAAGGGCAGCCCCATCTCCATCTGGCAAAGCTGAGGGAGCAGTGCTGTGCCACACACGGTGCTGTGGCAGAGCCCGAGCAGGCCCAGCCCCAGCCTCCCATTCTGTGCACTCCCCACACCACCAGCACCATGGCACCCCCTGGTTTCACCTCCTCACCAAACCATCACTGACTGTTGCTTCTCCTTCTTTTCCCAGTGGGTAATGTCCTTTATCAGGGCACTGCAGGGGAACTGCCAGCCCCAGATGACTTTGGAAAAGGTGGATGGGAGGGATACAGCACAGTGGGGGCACAGCACACACAGGGGCCTCCCCGGGCTCAGCTGAACGTCCTGCCCATCACACCTTGCCCTCTGTGAAGTGAGGTTTGAGGGCAGTGGACACTCCTCCTGCCCAAACCCCAGCAGGTGACGGGCTCCCAGCAGCCCTTCCCAGCCCGGAGCTGTGCGAGCTGCTGGCACAGCACACGAGCAGCTCATCAGAGGAGCTGTGACTCAGGTTTAAAGGGAAATAGTTCTTGCTGCTCCAAAAATCATTCAGATTATCAAAGGCATGTTCTTTCAAAAGCAAGTCAACATAACTCAGCTCGCCCTTCCACAGCTTGGGTTATTCACAGTCACTCCCTGTCCCTATTCCAGGGATCTTGGACTTTAGTCAGTGTCCTCTCTCTCTGCTTTCCCCACCCCATCCCTTCTCAGTACTTGTCTCTCTCCTAATCCTGCTCTCTCACCATTTCTGGTCTCTTCCCCTCTGTTCTTTGCAGTCATTTCCATTTTCTTTGAAATGTTTTGGCATTTAATGCTGGCTTTATTCTTCCTTCTCCATCTGCTGCTCTTGTCTTTCTAAATCTCTTCTGGAGCCTTCTCTTGGGTGAAAGCAAGAGCCATGTTTTCCCTTTATTTCTCTTTCTGGATTTCAGTTCCCTCCTTTTTCTTTCCCTTGGAATCAGACAATCCCCTTTCCGTGGAAGCCCCACAGGAGCTGCTGCTGGATCTCCTGCTCCCTGGGAACACAAGGACCTCAGGGAAGGCACTGAGAGGTGTCTGCCATTTCTCCTACAAACTACAAAAGCAAGACTGCAGAAAGCAAAACTACTGGTAGTTTTGTGCTTGTGGACTCTTCTGGCCATGGAGACTTGCTCCACCAGCTACAATCGACTTTTCAAGGGAGTTTCCCTCTCCCCAGGAGTTTTTCTTCTCTTCTCTATAAACCCTTCTGGTTTATTATCAGGGCTTACAGGGAACAAAGGAGAAATAACCAAGCTTAACTACTAACACTGCTTTTAGATAAAACTCCACTACATTGTCCTGCCCACAGATTTTAATGTGGGACTCAAAGGCTCAATTCTAAGATGCCTTTTCCCAGCCTGTTCACTTGGCCTCTGTTCCCAGGAAAGATGACAAGGACATTTGCCAATGAGAAGCACAACAACACATTCCTTTTGGGAAACAACAGCCTTATCTGCACGTGTACCTTTCAACTAAAATGTAAGACACAACACACACTGATCACAGAGCAAGCAAGGCAGATATGAAGAGAATGGTGAAAAGATTTCTTATGAGCCAATTTTTTTTTAATTTCCAAACTTCAACCTAAAGTCGAACTTTCTGTGCAAGTTTTCCTCATATTTGTTGTTAACTGATGTGTTTGCTGTTGTCTTGCCACTGGAATGATGCCTTCTAAAAGCTTTCAGAAAGGCTAAAGGAAAGTTAAAACCCCCCTTGCAGCCAGCAAGAGGGATTTTGCAAAGAGGGATAAGATTTAAGTCACAAAAATTACAAATCTTTTACAGTTGCAGTTATGTTGCCAGTACAGAGAATAAAATAGAAGAAATGAAGCATTTATCAAGGATTCCAAAATAAAGTGAACAAGAACATTAGCAAATGCCAAGGCTTATAAAAGCCTCAAAGCACCAAAATCTTCCCTTCCATCACAAGCTCAAAAGAATGTCAGTTGTTTCTTAGTTTTAATTGCTGTTTCACACTCCACCTTTCCTCTGGTCACAGAGATTTTGCTTTATTCAATATACCTGACTGAGGAATGAACAGCTGCCATCAAGCCAGTGCAGAGGAGAACCCCACACCTGCTTCTCAAGGTCCTCCACTGTTGTTTCTAAACAAATGAATGTTTTAAACACAGAGCCCATTCCCATGGATTTATCAGAGGCTAAAAGGGAAATGTGTATTTAACAAGATACAAGTTATCAGAAATGTGCTGAGCTAAAGCCCAAAAAGAAACCAAGGAGGAACATGATGTGCTCATCCTGCCCCACTCTCCCCTGTTTATGGTCTCCCACTTCCCATCTGAAAACAGCAAATTCTCGAGGCTACTTGTGATGAGATGCAAAGCCACGAGAGATGCACCAGCACAGAAAGTGAGAACTGAGTGGATTATTTCTCCCTTTAATTATTTGAAAGGTATTTACAATGGTAACAACAGATTTCAGATTGAAGCCTGATTTAAGCTGACTGACCCTTTCAGTGTTTCTGAAGAAATAATGTATTATAAAACTAATTCAGTGAAAAATGGAGGTAAAAATAGAAGCGATGAGACATCTTCTAAATAAGCAAAGCTGCTTTTGCAGCATGCTGAATAACTGGAGTGTGGTAAACACACCACTGTTATAAATAACATCTAGCCTTTTGACATTATTCTTCAGTTAATTATTTCATATTCTTTACAGGCATTAACAAAGCAAACCTCAGAGCTGTCCTACAAAGTGAAATGAATTACTCTCACATATAGGAGGGAAAATTAAGATATAAGGACAGGAAACAATCCTTCAAAGTTACAGTGGCACATCTTACAGAGAATTCAGGAAGTCTCACAGTGTAGGAGAAAAACCACCCTCTTGTTCAGTGTTCACGAAGTGACTGGTTTGTGGCATTTACACACCATTTAATTTTAGACAAAATGCATCAACATTTTTAGATCTCCCCATAACTAGTAAATGACCAAGATGTATTGAAGTTTTATACTGATAAGTAAGGCCCAAACAAATCCTTTCTAAATGGAAACTCTAACGATTTCTCCTTGCTGGGGCACTTTTTCTTTCTGCTTCAAGACCTAATCACAAAATCATTAAAAATAACAATTTTTGTGAAGAAAGCTAGAAGCTGCCAAGGGATCATAGACAGCACTTTGTCAGATTATAGATAATAAACACCAGACCAGAAGAATAATTAATAAGTAACTGTATCTCATTACCTTTGTGGTCTTCTTGGGCCAGCTGACCACGGGGACACCCGAAATGGCAAGATTTTGGTCATCATCAGCATGTTCCTTCAGTATGTTCTGTTGCAAATGAAAAGGCCTTTATTAACCAGAGAAACATTCCTGCCCTGATGAGTGCAGAGACCCACAGAAGACAACAGCCCACGCTGGTGAGACTTGAGAACATCTCTGCAGGTCCCTTTGGCTCCCAGACTCCCAGTTCACACTGAAACTCTCACACCTGTCAACATCCCAGATGTGAAACCTCTTGCAGAACAGGCAGCAAACCAGCCATCAGCCCCCTCAGGTGTTCCAGACTCTCTAAAACTGGTGTGTCCAAGGCTGGTGTCCCACCACTATCACCTCTCCCTTTACACTGCAGCTCCCCTACATCCCAACCAACCCCACCAGCAGCTTCTCTCCTAATCAAGTCTCCAAAAGGCCTGAGAATCACCAAGGTTTGCCACCTTTATTTCAGCAGTCTCAGGCACCAGGTGTGCAGGTCAGAGCAATGCTCAGCTGCCTGAACACTCAGGTGAGCCAAGACACACGAGAGTGCTCTGGAACCTTTCACATTTTTGCACGTGACAGTCCAAGAGCACTGTTGTTCCCACAGCCCTTCCCTCCCCACTGATGGGCAGCCCAGAGCTGCTGGAATCCAGTTCCCTTTCTGTGATCAGCATTCAGGTTCCTGAGTGTTCCCTAGGAAAGGATCTGACTCCAGACAGTGCAGCACTAAGGGAAAAACGACTGCTCTGCCCTCCTTTCCACCCCCACCAAGCCTTTTGCTGTGCTGTTCTGGAAAGCTCCTGAGTGGGCTGCACTGGCTGACACAGCTCCCACCACTGGGAATCACTCCCATGACCAGCAACTCCACACGGGGGGGTAAAACACTCTCTGAGTGTCCTCAGTTGTGCAGCTGGGAATAGGCCATGATGGCTTCCCATGACTCCCCATGTACTCACTAAATTAACCACATTTGGTGTTCAGGTGGCTGAAAAAAGAAGAAATGAAAGCAAAGAATGAGTGTTGGGAGGAGGATTCTGCTGTGCTGCTGAAAACTGGAGCCCAAATCAGCACTAACAGGTTAAAGGCAAAAGGAAAAAATGCTCCAACGGAACAAACAAGAAGTGCAGGTTGGAAATTAACAGAATATTTAGGAGATAACCCCAATGAAGTTCATAAAGTACATGAAAAAATCTTAATTAGCCAACAAGAGGCAGCAGGCTCTGTCAGTCCCCAGTGCAGAGCTCTAGTAATTAGAAATTTCACACACTATACAAAAAGAGCTTAAAATACAGTAATTGTTTTAATAGGAAGTGCACTTGGAATTCATCTGTAATCATCCAGCTAAAGCCCAGGGTATGATGGCATGTCTCAGTCCCCAAGAGCCCGAGCTTGGATGAGTGTCCCTGGGGTGGCTTTCTTCCTGGAGCTCAGACAACCTGTCACACTGAGCCCAAATCCCCAGCCTGTGCTGAAATCAGAGCTGTGTTACTAACACAGCAACAGCCCCAGCACAGCTCCCTCAGACACCACCACACCAGCACAGCTGTTCTCCATACTGGTTAGGCCAAAAGCAGCACCAGTGGCCACAATAAGCAATGCCAGTCCATGCCCAGGTTATCACCCACCCTGTGGCTGCACCCAGGGGTTTGCAAAGGTGAGGGGTAACACCCAGCTCCCCCCAACCTGGTTGTGGGGCAGAGTCTGTGCTGTACCTGCAGCCCTGTCACACACCCAACAACTTTTACACACGGACTGATCATTGGCAGGTTAACTCCTGGCTGAGCTGGGGTTAAGAAAGCCCCTCTTTTCTCATGTTCTTTTTGTACTGAGAGGGATCACTGCATTAACTGACCTGTGACCACAGTCTGAAAGTTAGTTTTCCATCCTAAAAATGGAGAGGTCTTTTGTAATCTCATTGCAAAACCAAAAATCTCCAGAACAAGGCAGCACTGGAGAGCCATATAACAAAGGACAAATTAATTCCCTTTCTACTTTGCTACTCTTAGATTTGAAAGCCTGTAAGACAGAAAGCCTTTAACATTCCCACTAACAACTGTCAGAGACTCGGAGTTCAATAGAAAGCAGAGTATATTCCAAGAACTTGGCAAGGTAATGAAGGTTTCTTGTTATCATATGTATCACGTGAAAATATTATCCAAGGAGAAATGTAAAGCTATGGCAGCTTCTCATCTCAGGCAGCTGAAAACAAGGGCTGTGTGTGCAGCAGAGCCACAGTCGCTCCGACTGCAGCGTCAGGTGTCGGCACACAACAGGCTGCAGGAGGCAGGGGCTGTTCACCTGCTTGAAAACAAGGCAAAAAAGAAGATAAAGAGGAGCCACAGGGCTCCAGCTCGAGGGACAACACGATGCTCCCCCAGCACAAGGCTCCTTACACTGGGGGCTGTGGTGCCAACAGCAGGCCTGGAGGAAAGCAGCTTGTTAACTGTGTAAGGATTCAGCTCAGCCATTAATTTCACACACACAGCAAGGAATGGCTCCCCTCAAATGCATTCAGTAGAGGGAGTTTTTTTTCCTGTCATCAGGATGAGAAGGGGGTAAGATTTCTTGGCAAGAAAAAGTAAGAACATATTTCAGTAGATATCATCTGTCTTGCACAAGAATCTTCCCCTGCTGCCAAGGAGCTGCGGATATTTGACAAACTCTGTTCTTCAAACCGAGTTTCCTCTGCCCTAATGGACTTTTACAGCCCTTCTGAGGAGGGGCAGCGTTTTTGCTTTGAAGTGGGGAAGGTCTGTGGCATTCTTAGGAGGCAGATCTCGCAATCCTGTTCCCCAACAGCACAAAGGAATTCCCATCCTGCTGGCAACACACAGAAACGCTGTGTGAGGAAATCAGGCTGCACAGGGCAGGGATCCCTGGCAGGGTGCTTCATGTGGGCTGCAGACTGCCATGATCAAAGGTGTGCTCAGCCCTACCTGCCCTGTGATGTGGGGGGCAAACTACACCAAGGAGTACGATGGTTACCTCCCTGTTCTCTTCTTTGTGCACAAGCCCACCCCAACTGCATCTCTGAGAGACTGAAATACCATTTGGTAGCTAAATATGAAGTGGAGAAGCCACACTATGAAACTCTTCCAATCCCCAAGGCCACTATCTAAGTCCAAGTACCTCTCAGTGACTTCTTTTCCTGCCTCTCTCTCTCATCCCACTCAGAAGTACCTCAGTAGGTACTTTTCTAATGGGTCAGCTGCGATTTAATTTTTAATTTGGGAGCTGGAGTTGTTGCACTATCTATACTTCATGAAGATTTGGCAAACAAGGTGTGGCTGAGGCTGCAGGTGCCTCTGACAGCACCAGCACCAGCACCAGCACCAGCACCAGCACCAGCACCAGCACCAGCAGGGATGTGGGGGCAAGGGCAGCAGTGCCTTGTGGTGCTCACCCTGCCCACAGCTGCAGTGCCAGGCCCTCTGTCCTCCTGCAGCTGGGTCGGCCGAGCCCTCTCAGGGAGGGAACCTTCAGGTGTGACCCTTTCCCCTCCCATTCCTGCTCTCACAGACATTTGGCTGCAGAGGTTGTGCCTCCTTCGCCAACGGCTCAGATGCATCTCCCATGGGGTGAACTCTACTTTGGGAATTCTGGGGGCCCCTGAGGAGCTCCTGTGGTGGTGAGCACAGGAACTGAATTCCTTGCTGAGCTGAGGGAAGGAGTGAGCCCCCCTGTGCCGCTGTTCTCCATCGATCCTGGTGACAAATGGGCTCTCAATCTGCAGAGGCAGCGCTTGGCACTTGTGGATTGCCGTGTCCCCACCAGGCAGGTGCAGTTAGTTTGGAGCTCAGATGATGTGCAGGGAATTTACTCAGCCTTAGCTTAGTTTTCAGTCTCCCTTCTCATAAGGAAAATAAATTGCTTTACTGCAGAAAGTCTCACCTAGTTGGCATTAAACAGCTGTGGTTGTATTTACCACCAAGAGCAGCAATCCAGTCACGCAGCCTTTGGCTCAGCCTGGATTCTCTGTGAGCTACCCCGATTAGTTCTGTGAAACTTCACAGCACTGAATAAAATGGTTTCCTTTCTCCACTTTAACTACCCATATCCTGTTTTCTGAAAACATGAATTATCTTCCTAAAGCACAAACACAGACTTGAATGTCCTACAGAAAAGTTCCTGAGTGTATTTCGTTAAGAAATAAAAGTGCTACAATAAACACAGATTTATTTTCTTCAGGAAGAAACTTGTTTAAGACTTTTCAAGCACAGCAAGAGCTTTCAGACTCTGTCAGAGCGTGTTCTTGCTATGCATTTGTTAAAAATAACTCTCAAATGGGTGCACTTAAAGGGTACTTTTAATAGGATGCATTATTAATACATCACATGACTGAAAGTTGGGTTGCCCATGAAATAAACCTTGTGAGTGGAGCCAAATACAGCCCCAGCATGGATGACTTGCACAGCTTCTGCAGGATCCCTCTGGACAGTCCTCAGGGGGAGGCAAAGGGGCTTTTGCTCACTCCACTGCTGATGCTTTCAGCAAAACCCCCAGGTTATTGTTATCTGTACAGGCTGGAAAACCAGGGGCAAAGAAGAGGGAACACGGTCAAGGAGATAAATACCATTCTAGAAAAATGGACTGTGTTTCTTCCTCTGCCATTATGTCTCTATGTGGCACAGGACAAAACCTTTTAAATCAAGTTTCCACATGCAGTCATGAATTGTGTGCTCCTGCTCTTCCTCACACCTGGCTTGGGGTCTGGATGCTAAAGATCAGAATTTCTGCTCTGCAGAAATGTTAAGCAATTACAGGTTCAATCTAATTACAATTATCCTTTACAGGTATCATTGTTAAATAACACTCACTTTTCTGAAAATCCCACCTGTGGTACATAAACCCAGTATCCAAAATTATGGTCACTTTATCTTGATCTCTTTGCACCCCAGTTCCCTTCCTGTGATAACAACAGCTCCTTCATTACCACGTGTGAAGCACAGGGTGAGGATCCCTGGGATCCCCAAGGGAACATTCATTCCCAGTGTTCAGCCCAGGGGCTGGACAGAGGGATGTACCTGACACACAGGGGAGAGCAAGGATGGGATGAAACACTGACCAGCTGCATCCTCACACCCAGGGACACAGGAATCCTACAAGGAGCATTATGCTGGATGAATGCTCAGGGGTTGGAATCTGCCACTTGGCAACCCCTCCATCCTCTGAAGGTAGAAGCTCTAAACACACACTGACACACTTGGGTCTGATTTTTTTCTTTAAGCAAATAAACTGAATAAACCAGATTTCCTGTTACAAGGAGACTGGATGCTTTGGCTCCACTACATTGTTTCCTACCATGTCAGTGAACACAGTGGGAAAGAAGTGGTGGGATGTTGTCCCAGAAGCAAATGGAAATGGGACACACCTTAACAGGGGCTGCCTCAGACAATTTGCTGATGAGCAAAGGGAAGGCTGGAAGGGATCCCTGACCCGAGCACAAGTGCCCCAGCTCCTTCAGAGCACCTGGGAAGGAGATTTGCAACCACAGGAAGTTATGGAGGAATCAGGATATATGGGCTTTAATTAATCTGCTATTCTGTACTGACTCTCACTCTCTGAAAATTGAGGGCTGCCTTATGTGTGGGCCAAGACTGTAAAAAAGATGGGTAAGAAAAAGTTCTTCTACAGTTCTTTAGACACTGCTCAAGAAGATGTTTGAGTTAACATGGTTTTAAAAAGGTCTCACTCTGACTAACCAGTCACAGACTCACCACACATACAGAGGTGATTCCAGGGAAAACAATCCTGCAGCATTTGTGGTGTTTAGATGTGGCCATGGGCTCTTTACCCAGCAGGGAACCATCGAGATCCAGATGTTAGGCTACATCCTGATGGTTACAGTGTGTGATGGTTACAGTGTGTGCTGGCAAGGAGAGAACGTTTGGAAGCAGGAAGTTGTCAAAGCAGAGGGAACACCAAGGTTGGAGCTCTGCAAGATGCACACAATAAACTGGCAGGTGCCCACTGAACACCAGTTAAAGCACAAATCACCAAAAAGGTGATGTGGGCCCTTTTTTTTTAATGTCCATTTGCAGTTCTCCATTTCTGTAGTCAGTGAATCCACTGCTCTGAGAGGAGTAAGAAAACAGATCCTCCCACACAGAGCTTTGCAGCAGATTCCCATCTGGTACCTTGCTGTGCTGCAGGAAGATCTCACAGCACACTGGAGCATGTCATCCAAAGGGGAGCATGAGCACACTGAACATCTGCACCAGCCAGGATGTGCTGTATCCCTTCCTGGATCTCATTTTTAAGTGGAAATTGGTTTGTGCACCAAGCTTGGAGAAGGAGCACTACCATTCTTTCTGCTTCACCACGAACTCAGCCCCTAGTCTTGAAGCCTCATTTTGATTTCCTGTTAGCAGCTGACTGATCCCAAGGCAAGCCTGTGAAACTACAGCCACAGCTTTGGGCACCTGTGCCCACTGTCAGGCACAAAGTGGCTGATTTTCCAAGAAAATAATTTCTGAGCTCCTGTGGCTTCCCAAAACGAGTGCTGTGTATCCAACTTCCAAGCTCCAAGATCGTGGAATGTGGTTTCACTGCACATGTTCAGCTTTCTTTAACTGCCTTTGAGCCTTTCTAAGCAGCTGTTACACAACTCACACTAAAAAAGTGCAGGCTCCCCATTTACCACACAAACACTTTTTTTTCCCCTCAGATTGTGGCTCTCAGAGCTCTGGAGTACAGAAAATATGTAGCTGAAGACCCCTACTGTACACAGACTGAAAATGTAAAGAGCAGTTGTGTCCCTCGTGAGCACTCACTCCTCACACCAGCTCCAAAAACTGTGTATTGTACCAGTGGAGAATAATTATCAACCTATAGAGGGCAATGGAGGAAAGGAAAATGAAAAAGGTGAAAGAAAAAAGAGCAACTGGGAGTGTTAGACAATCTTCCTTCTGAACTGCAATCCAGTATTTCCATTTTGTAGGTGTCAGCTAATGAGGGCTAAGCCAGGAAGACACTAGACCAAAAAGGGCAGATTAAGACTATAAATATGATCAGACTTCTTGAGGTATAATATTTATACAGAAGACATAAGTGCTGAACTCTGAGAGGACCTAAACTTGTGGGCACTGCTCTGGCAGTCAGAAAGGACTGTGTGACTTGAGCAGGCTGCAAACAGCCACCTCCTGGAGCAGAGGTGGCTTTGGGCAGAGGGATGATGCTGGGATGGTGTCCAGGAGCTGGACACCAGGCACAAGCTGCCACCCCTCTGAGGCAGAGCTTTGCTTTCTGCTCTCCTGCTGCCTTCTGTGCCCACAGAACACAGGTTGTGTGGATCAGCAAGGTATCACACCCACCTTCATGTCCTCGAGCAGAGCCTGCGGGTCCTCGATGCCTTCTGGAACACACTTCTTGTTCTCCGGGAGAGATTCAAGCTTTTCCACCAGGGCTTTTAAACCCTTCAGTTCAAATTCTGTGAGGTGAGTCCATTTGGTTGAAACTTCTGTAGCTGGAGACCCGGTGGGTGTTTTGGGATAGTCCGTGGGGGTCGTTGACTTTACGCTGTCGTCTGACTCGTTAGACAAAGTTCTTTTTAGGTACCTCATTACTGTGGCTTTTTGCTTCTGTCCTGCGGCCTCCTTCCCTTCTGAGTGTGTGCTGTTGGGTGAGGAGGAGCCATCCACCAAGGGTTTGGAGTTCTTATCCAAGCTGTCATCCTTCTCCTCCTGGAGATGGGCATCACAAGATTCTTCATCCATGTCTAACCACGAATCTGATGAATAGCTGTCTGTGCTGCGTTTTCTTTTGGCATCTGAAAGTTAGAAAAAGAATGTTGAATTTCTCCCCACTGTGACTCACAGCTGAAACACTTCTGTACCACTGGGGCCAGGTGCTGCCTATTCTAAAGGGCACTGGAGAATGGTCTAGTGAGTATGTGACAGGAATGGACTTTATTCAGCTGATTTTTATTTTTTTTTCTTTGAGGGGGGTGTTTGTTTGTCTGTTTTAATGCTGGTTTTCATTAACATCTACTCAGTTCAAATTACTAGGAAACATTTAGGGAAAAATTATGCTTTCTTCAAAGCTTCAGCCCTCTATGCCTTCAATTAGGAGTAGGCAGAGCTCTTAAGTCACACACAATTAATTTTCCCACAAATCCAAAAGAGACCAGATTCGGCAGCTTTGCAGCTTTAAGAGCAGAGTGAGCACAGAGGGAGGAGGGGGAAAGGATGGGAGGAAGCACGTTAAAATGCTGTACATCATCATTCTCCCAGGAACCCTGCACAGCACAAAATCAACTGCTCAATGCCTTTCCTCTCTGCAAGCAACTAACTGTTGATAAAACAAGAACCCCCAGTTGTTACTGCATGAATACTCATTGCTCTTCTGAGACAGGACTTCAGTTGTGCTTATTTTACAGACAACAAGACAAAACACACTAAGACTGTCAGAATTACATGCCACTGGTTTTATAATGCCATCCCTGATACACTGCAGGTACTTCTTAGGAGAATTTAAAGGCAAGTTTCTGAGTCTAAAGAACTATTAATATTAATTTCCCCCTAAGAACCCCAGTTGTTACCCAACTCTGTGCCATCAGGCAGTGAAAGCAGCGCCAGAAAGCAGTAACCACGGCTCCCTCAAGCACACATCTTTTCTTATTTATTAGGCACAATTTCCTTCCCTAAGTGAGCAACATTGAATGCAGGCTGGCAACAGCAGGAATTTCTGTGGAAAATACAGTTAACACTGGCAACACCCAGTTAAGTCAATGTGAACTTTATTACAGGCTGAAACGGGTATGAGACCGAGCTGCAAACAAAAACACCCTGCGAAGGAAACCGAAGTGAGACAGAAAATGGAGCGAACAATTAACGCCAAGTTCCTTTCCCAGCTCCTCGCTCTGCAGTGCAGTGGCTCTGGATTAGGGCAGCGTGAATCATGCCTAAGGAAGGATTAACGGGACATTAGCGAGAAAGCTCAGCATCCGGTTGGATAACAGGGAGGTCAAACAAACGCTGAGCCCAGTTCCGAGCTGGAGAATTCACCCTGGTCACAGAGGGCTCCTTGTCTCGTGCAGGGTTTGTCCCAAATATTGGTGTTATTTGTCAGCTGGGTACCAGGGATGCAACAGGCAGAGGGTCTGAGGGCAGAATGCTCGGTCCTGCACATCAAAACCCTGCAGGGCCAGGTCAGCTCTGTGTGTTGCTGCCCTCGAGATGGGAATTGGCCACTTCATGTTCTCAGGGACAAGCCAGCATCTCTGCACTCCACTCCTTCAGTCCTGTCTGCATTTTCCTCAAAACCAAAACGGCCATAAAATGACTACCAAAAGGAAAGTTTGAGCTGAAACGCCTGTGAAAAAATGGCAGTCACAGAAAACACCAGCAAGGCTGATTGCAGCCAAATCCAGCTCCATCCACAGGGCAGGGGAACTTCCTCCCTCCAAAAAAGCCTCCTCGTGAAGTACAGAACAGACTATTTTGTGTGCTGAGGTGGTGGCATCAACACTCCAAAGCAGCTCCTCCTCTCTGCTCTGTGCTAATACACCCCCATGCTCCTCTTAGGAAAATAAACAGGATTAGAAAATATCTTAGCCAGAACATTTAAAACCCACTCAGTTATCCAACCTTTATTTCACACTGGTTTTGCCTTTGTCCACAGTAGCCAGCACACGTACCCACCTCAAAGGCTACATAATCAGCTTATGTCATTCTCCCATTTTACAACTGAGGAAACAGATGCTTGGGAGAAAGCACGATTTGCTCATTGTCACACATCAAATCTAGGGAAAAACCAGGAATCAGAATCCAGGCTCTGGGATCCAGGGCTGGAGCCCCTTCTCTAAGCCACACTGCCTTGGTGAGCTGTTTTACAACTGGCTGAGGCACAAAGCTCAGCCTAGATGGGAGAAAATGCCAGTGATCTGGCGTCAAACAGGAGGGTGAAGGCAGAGACACGTCCCTCCACCACCAGGACAGTGTCATTAACAGAAAGTGGCATAAATCTGCACAAAGAAAATCATGTTTCTGTCCTCCTGTGCTGTGGCTCTGCTGAACAGGAACTAATGGCTGAAACTGGGGCAAATCACAAGCGTAAATAAGGCCTGCAGAACGCGAGGGAGATCACGTTGTGGAGGTGTGAATAATTTACTGCCGGCAGTGCTACGAGAGAACAGCTTTCAAGGGACATCTCCACTTTTTGTCTCTTGCTCTAATCTATGGAAACAAAAGGCAGGAGAGGAGGGAACACCACGGCATTCTGGGGGCCAATTCCCATGGGAAACAAGCCCAGGGAGGGGGGCTGCAATTCCACTCTGCCAGCTGCCACCGCGTCCCTGCCACCGCCTGTCTGCACGGGCAACACTGCTGTGCCAGCCACACCTGGGCATGGGCACCCAGCACCACTCACACCCCCACCTCAGCACAACCCAGTCTCCTGTTCCATAAGCCTGGCAGTTAGTTACCTGCTGCCTTGGCTGATTGAGCCTTTGGGGACAGGGCTTGCTGCTAACCTGGAGTGTGCCAGGCTATTCTGGAGCACCAAGGGATTACAGGGCTGGTGCACCAGCAGATTAAGAGCAGGCTGCTTTCAAAACACAGCAACTGTCTGCTGCTAATCTAAAAAAAAAACCAAAAAAAAACAACAACAAAAAAAGGCACCAAGGGAATCAATAATGGAAGGAGAACTTCAAGGTGAGGGAGATTCAATTTTGCGTTTTCAAGTGTTTTGTTGTAATGTAACATGCCACGATTTTTATTTATTCATTTCAAGGAAAACAGAGTCTGACAGAGTTACTGTGCTCTGAGCTGGGGCCCTGCATGAGCATAATCTGCAGTTGCTTTGTTGAGAAGTGTATTTTAAGCACTGTATTACCAGGGTTCCACTGACTTGGAGGTTTGGGGTTTATAAAGTCTCTCTGTGGGAAACAGCTCCTGTGAAGCTCAGCTGTGGCTTCTTCTGAGAAAACACACCAGTTTAGAACCTGTTTCCAAGGGGTTCTCCAGTCTGGGCTCCCACACAACTTAGTGCAAAAAGACCTTCACCCCTTCATCTCAAAGCAGCTCACACAAACCAGGCAGTGATCTGGCTCAGGGCAGAGGAGGAGCAGCACAGGCTTGACCACAGGACAGAGAGTCAGAAGTGCCTTTTTTTCCTACAGCAGTTCACTT
>JAOXXN010000212.1:3335002-3355342 GCA_026770055.1 Myrmophylax atrothorax
GGGCAGCCCCAGGGCCATCAGCAGTGCCAGGGTGCTCTCAGGAGCACAGCCAGTGTGCAGGGAGGGAGGGTTGGATGCCTCCAGCATACGCAATGAGGAGCCAGCCTGCCTGCCTGCCTGCCTGCCTGCCTGCCTGCCTGCCACCACAGCATCATTTCTTGGTTCACTAATTTGTATCCTCTTGGGCTGCTGGGAGAGGAGAGGGTTTGTGTTCCTGTGAAATCAGCAAACTGATGGATGGCCCCTACGGAATTATTTACCTGCTGTATAAACACAGGGTGGTCACGTACAGATGTCAGTCACTAACACTCAAAATAAAGGTGTGGGGTTTCAGCCCCTAAATACCAGCACAGGGTTTTTATCAGAATGGCAACATTCCCTAAGTGAGTCAAGCAAGAAATACATCTTTTTCGATTGTGGTTGTCACAACAATTTGATTAAACAAATGAACACATAAATTCTTGATTATTGGTAACTACACATTGAAGTAGAATCCCTTATGTGGTTTACACTGAGTGTTTTGGTAGCAAGGTAGGTTTTGCCACAGACAGAATAAGGATAGAAAAGCAGGATTTTGACAAGAGATCCTGACAAGCCCTGCACTTTTTCTTACATCTCAGACCTGTTGTTCTCACACAAAAAGCTTAATTCTCCAACACTAGGCATTTGTGAGAGCGTCTCAGGCTTAGAAGAAAACAAAGTGTGTTTCCTTCCTTTCCAACATAGTTTTCCATCTCTAGGAGGTCACTGTGCCAAAGAAGAACCTGGGAAGCTCCTAAAACGCAGGAGGATTTGTGTAGTTGTTGTGATTTGTCAAAAATGGATGCCATGCATCTTGCATGCACTTGTGCTCCCACTGTACACCTCTCTCTCCTGGGGGCACGGAGCTCTGCATTTTGCAAGCCCACAGGCAGGCACAGCTCTGGGACTGCAGCAGCTGCTTTAGAACAGTCTCTGCATATCAAACTCTGCCCCAGCCAGAGGTGCCACCCACCTTCAGTGAAAAGCTGCACTGCACCAGAAAGGAGGAAAAAAAACCCAAAACCAAAACCCCACCCCACCCCAGAACAGCCAAAAGCCTGAAGTCTGCACAGAACCACTAACCCAGCACCTGGAAACTCAGATTCAGCCCTGCCCAAACATCTGTGTGGTGATCAAAACACCCACTTGAGCAGATCCCTGACTTACTGCAATGCCCACATTGAGAACTGTGCCCAAGGTGGACACCCAAAGAACTCGCCTCTGTTCCCAGGGCACAGGAAATGCCAACACTTTTAGCAGTAAAACAAAATGTAACAGAGGGAAAATACACTGTATTGTCCCACTGAATGTATCACAGAGTGGGATTTGAACACTCCATGGCAATACCCAAAAGTCAAGATCTTAAATTCAACACAAACACGGCTGGCAAATCTGAACTGCTGCATCATGAATCCAGCAACGCTGCACCTTTCCAAATGTTCCCCTGTGCTGGTTCTTACAGAGCACACACACCCAAACAAGAAGGGAAAGAAGAAAAAGGAAAAAAAGCCCAAACAACAATCCCCTAAATGTAAGAACATTTAAGCCCAGGGCCTTTTTGCATCAGAGACAATCTTTCCTTTGGTTTAGTTACTTGTCATAAAGAAGAGATCAAGTCACTTATCACTATTAGGGAACACAGGGGAAATTAGCCATGCTAAAATATATGCTAACAAAGGAACTCAAATTTTTCCAAGAGAGCACTGCAGGAAACAAAATTTGCAAAGAATTGACTTACAAACAGGAGCCGCCTTCCACCCCTCAGCCTTCAAAAGGTTTGCAGCCACATGCCTGGGGATATTAAAGACATCATTGCTCAACATTTGTTGACAGATTCTGAGCTTCACCAAATTTAGTTGTTACCAATGTTAATTCAATGTGAAAGACAAGGCAGTAATGCATGCAGTGCTCCCATTATGTATATCAATCTTTAATATTCAATTTGAGTTCCTAATTGCCTCGCTCTCCATGTTCCAACCCACAGCAAATCCCTCCATGCTCTGCAATCCACTGCTTGCCCAAGAAGGCTCTGCTTTCACAAACCTTCAGGAGGAAGAGCTTCTGGAGAGAGAGATACTGTGCAAAGATCTACAGGGCTTTCTGCCAGTAAAGCAACTCCAACAGTGCTTTAAAAACTTTTAAGGTTTGCCTTATGGAAAAGTATAGAGGAGTATTCTCTTTATGACATCCTTGGCCATTTATTAATTATAAAGGATGTGAACTGCATTATGTGCATGTCCATACTCTTTCTATTGTACACTCACAGTCAAATGAACCCTTATGGGGAGGAGGGGAGGAATAAAAGAAAGAAGGAAAGAAATTAAAAATGTTCTGTGATGAGTCTGAAGAGTAATATCTGATACAGACACTGCCAGAGGACTAAATTCCCCACCAGCAGGGAAATACACTGGATCATCTAATAGGCATTTCCAGCTCTAACTTCTGTGATTAATAATTTACAATCCACTGAAAAAAAATTTTAATTATTCCTGTACAGCAAGAAAAAATCCTCTCTGGAATATGATCCATTTCTTCAGTTCAAAGTGAAATTATTTTAGAGACTTATATCCCTCTCTAAAACCAAAAGAGAAGTCCTAAGCAAGTAAGACACAGGCTTCCCTGAAGAAAGTCTTGGTCTCTTCCACTGTGCCCATTAAAATCAATACAAACTCCAGACTTGTGTCTGAGCAATCTAATCACAATATTGAAACACAATTTATGATTATTTAGCAAACAGTTAATCTAGCCACTTGCAATGTTATCTCACATTCCAGGAAACACAATGAATGGCAAACACCACCAGCTGTGAGTGACCACCTTATGCCCTTGTCCCTGCCCAGGTTTTTAAGGCAGTTAAATTGAGATGAGCTGGGAGTGGGGCTGACACGCCCTCCCTTTCCCTGCTGCAGAGCTGCATCCCCCTCTGCCAAACTGAGTCCCTGCACAGCATCCTGCTCTGCAGCTCAACAGCTTGGCCTGTTTGCCTGCCTGTTAATTGGCCTCCATGAAAGCCAGGCTGCAAAATGAGAGTCTCCACCAACTGCAAGGCTGCAGAATATTTGTTTACCTCAATTGCACATTAGGAGCTGTTTCCGACAATAGACATGTTTTTTATTACTCCTTAAAACTATTTTTAAATGGCTACAAGCCTCTTAAAAAGTCTCCCAGGGGTATGAGGAATTAAGCTAGAATAAGCATGACAAGTATATAAACTAAGCAATTTTATCAGGCTGTAAATCAGCATTACCATTTCAACCATGTATTTATTCTTGTCTGAGCTGCTAAGACAATAGCAACTACACCTAGCATAAAAATGACTCTGAATATCAGCAATCAAAGATGATTAAGCATTACATAGCAGGTTTAAACACAGTGAAACCTCCATAAAATTGCTCTGTGCAAAATGAAGAGGGGAAGCACACCTGTATTACACTTTGATTTGAGTGTGGCAAATTACTTTGTCAATCACATCATGTAATTTACTTCTGTGCTGTACACAATGGAAAGATCAATACTGATGAGAAACTCATTTGCAGTATGTTCACACTGGCAAATTTGTGTGAACTGTGTTGTGCTGAGCCTGCCAGAGCAGCCAGTGGCTGGATGGAATTATTTCAACAAAGAAATGACAAAATTTGATTGGCAAAGCAAATAATGTAGTACAAACCAGGATCCTGTTTTCAAACCATTTCCCCCTCAACATTCCTGCATAACATTTTGAGGGTGGGGGGTGTTATTATTTCTAAATAACAGTATTGATTTTTCCCCCCTTTTATCAAACTTCTGTATGCCTTAGATGAACAGCTTCTATTTTGCTCCTGCCCAGAAATTGTTGCTATTCCTCAACAGCTCACACAGTTCTGTTGTTGCACATCTGCCCATGAACACAGGTTTGTGAGCACAGGGACAGGCTGTGTGACATGTTGCCAGCACACAGCAGCATCCAAGTGCTGAAACTGCTCCTGTGAAGCAGTGGAAGCTCTGGGCTTTTGGCTTTCACTGGTGTTTGTTAAAGCATTTAAGTATTTTTGCAAGGAAAATGATAAAGAACTACACTGGCTTCAAAAAAAAAAAAACCAAACAAGTAAACCAAAAATGACAAGAGCGAAGGTGTGATTTGGGATTTCCAAACGTTGCAGTGTCCCTTTCAGGACAAACTGTGACAGGACATTTTTAAAGATGCTCCCAGAACCTCCCCAGAGGATCAGGATGGTAGCAAATTGTAAAAGGCATTTCAGTGGACCTGGCTGGTAAGTTCCTTAAAGGTACCAAAATATTTGACTGCACAGGGAATTTTGCCTCCTGGTATAAAAAGTTTAGAAGGTCAAAGCTGCCCCCAGTTTCCCAAGGAGAAGGGCCTGGCATGAGGCACAACTGAGCAGTTACAACCCAAAGTGTGTGATCTTGGGCTGCTCAAGTCCTATGGCAACAAAACTGCCAGCTTTTATACACCTTCAGGGAAAAGAGCATTTCCTTCTCATCCTCCCCACAGACATCGATGGAATGAACTGATTTCTGGCACTGATCCCTCCTTCCAGTTTCCTCCATGGGAGCTGCTGTGTGCCCACCCATCCCAGCAACAACTCTGCCTCCCCTGAGCACCTGCAGGGTGTGTTTCCAGAAGGCACTGCTGCTTCTGATTTGCAGTCACTCTGAAAACTCTCCTGTGCCCAGCACTCTGCCAGCCCACCGTGAGCCCCTTCCTGCTTCTGCCACTGTAAATTTTTCCTATCCAGGTCCTTTTACACTTTCTTTAGACCTTGATGCTCTTTCTTGGGACATCTATTCAAAGCCAGGCTGAATCCACTCTGTTCTCTGCTCTCTCCCACGCTGCCTCTCTTCTAATTCCCCTAAATTTCAGCTTTTCTCTTCAAGTCTCTGCCACTAAGAACTCATTTTTCTGCTTAATATTTCTTGTCTTCATTAAAGTCACCCCAGGAAACCAACTGCTCCCACCACTGCTGTGCAATGTGAAGATTACCAGGCCCTGCACTCCCTGTGATGTCAGGGGGGCTGAGGGAGGACACCCCTCCTCCCACTGAGCCAGAGATGTGCTTCAGAATAATTTATATTTGTTCAGGTCTATGCACTCTCATTGCAAGGAGAGCAACTTGGAATAGAAACCAACTTGGAGCCAGAGCTGTGCCCCCTTGTAGGGGTGCACAACAGGGACCTGCACTGATGTCCACAATGTGTTGTTTTAAGACTTTTTAGTGAAGGAGAATTGCAGTTTCCTGCCATTTTGCCAGCCCAAATCTCCATTAACAGCACAGCTGGCACCTGTGCCAGAGATGTACCAGCACTGCCCCAGGGCAAGGCCTCCAAAACAGTCCCCATCTGGATCTGCACAAACCTCTGGTCTAATTTTGGGTCAGAATGCTACAATGGCCTTGCTCAGCTTTTTTAACAGCCCACAAAACCAGTGGCACTTCCTTCAGACTCTGCTGCCTTATGGAACTGCAAAGGATATGCTGACTCTGTGCCCTGTTCATTAACCAAGGATAAAATTTTCAATGGAGAGGAGGCACAGTAACCTCCAACCTTTCCATCAGGTGGGTGCTACAGCCAGATGAGCATCACCATGTTCAGATTAATGTCCCACCCCAGCTCTTTGTTCCAAGAGATTCTTGCATAGTATTGAGTCACTGTGGAATAAAATCCTGCCAATGACAGAAGTCCTTTCACACACAACTTCTGTGCAGCTTTGTCAGGTCAGCTGTGGGCAGCAGAACCATCCCAGTGCCACCAGTTCTCCAGGCTCAGGCATCCCAGTGAGAGGATAAGCAGGGGGTTACCAGAAATCCTTGTACAAAGGTCTGTGTGACGTGCAATATGTTTTTGTGCACAAGGGAAGGTGTTTTATGAAAGTTTAACAGGCAGACAAAAGACACAGAAGGGACACATCTGTGGGAAGCAGGGAAAAAGAGATGAGTAAATCCCACTAAAAATAAACCAACATTTGAAAGTCTCATTACTTCGTGTTTACCTCTTGTTTCAACGACTCTGACACGGAGATCCCGTCAGTTGTTGTTTGTCAGGAGGGAATACGAGGGAGAGACTATGACAGGCCCAGAGAACTGCTCAGTTAAAAAGAGAATCAAGAATCCTTACCCTTGTTCTGTCCTCAATTTCATAGATGCGAAGCTGCATGGGAACATTAAAGCTATGCAGGATATTTCCACCAAACACCAGAGAATCTACTGGAGTATAAACCGCGTGTATCCACCCTAGAGAGGGAAAGCAGAGAACTGAGAATGCCTCGTGCTATGTAGTGTTACAGAGCAATTCATCATCAAACTTTAACACCCCCCTGAGCCCCACTGTGCAGGGCATGAGAGGGTGGAGCAGTGAAAGGTTAAATGGGATGCTGACAGCCCCACTTCAGGCCTAGTCATGGCAGAAGGGCATCCTGTGACGTGCAGCCTTACAACCCTCTGTAAATTGGATTCTTCTCCTTATTCACCCAACAGTGACAGTGCTTGCTGAGCACACGCAGGCTTGTGACTCAACCACATCCATGACTAAGAAGTAAATTCAGTCTGTTTGATACACTCAGGCTCTCAGACGTATCTACTGGCACCCCCTGCAAACCATGTCAGCAGTGCTGGTGAACAAGGGCTGTGCCACTGGACTGAGGCACAGCAAACCCTCACCCCAGCACCAGAACATACCTCTTCAGATGTCAGAAAGGTCAAATGACCAGCCCTCCTTCAGAGGTGAAAGTTTCATCTCCTCTGATCAACTTCCTGAAGTAACTGAGAAATCTTTTTCACTGGAAGCCCCAAGTTTAGGGATTTAACATTTCTAGTACTGGAGCTGATAAGACTGTCCCTGATCTGATCCTACAAGGGACTGAATTCATTCCACAGGCTCCAAAGAGTCTTCTATCACAACGAAAATCCAGGCACAGCAATTCAGGCAGCCACACACCAGCTCTTCTGCCTCTGCATTGTTTGCTTGGCCTGCCAGGAGCAGCAGCTCTGGCTATGCAAGTCTGTAGCCTCTGATCTCTGCAGTGGAAAAGGAATTGATCCTGCTAATGATCTGGGACCCACAGAGACCTGGCACTTTTTTTCCCCCTTCTTTTTTAATGAAAAGCATTACAATTTATAAACCAGCAGACAGCAAAGCAACATGGGGGGCAGTCAATTTTCTCCTGACTGTGCAGTACTTTCCATTAAAGCTGTGGCAGCTTTCCTTCACTTCCAGACCAGTGAGGGAGCTGGAAAATGCCATTCAGCCTAGAGGGTTCTCCAGCTAGCAGCCTCAAAAGTGCTCCTCCACAACAATCTTTCAACCATAAAGGCCTGCAAGGCTCTATCTGAGAAGTCCTTGAGCCACAGCAGATGGCATAACTGGGGCTTTCATTTATTGGTAGGAGAGAAATAGGAAGGAGAAGAAATCACCACTAGAATTTTTCCCCTGGAAACACAAGCCCATCCTTCTGGACACATTATTTTTCTGAATTTCAGAATCACAGAATGGTAGAGGTTTGGAAGGGACCTCTGGAGGTCCAACCCCCTGCCCGAGCAGGACCACCCAGAGCCAGCTGCACAGACCTGTGTCCAGATGGCTCTTCAGTCTCTCCTCGGATGGAGACTCCACAGCCCCTCTGGGCAACCTGTGCCAGGGCTCTGACAACCCCAGGGCTGATCCACACGCTGAATGTGACGCACACAGAGCCAGCAGGTGGCTCATGGCTCTGGCAGCTCATGGAATTACTGCATCCCTCCTGCTCCACTCAGGATAATTTCAGCTGCAGTCACTCACAATGATCCAGCCTGTTTATTGCTTCCAAATCAAGAACAACCAACTAGAGAGGAATTTTGTTGTCATGTAAGGGTTGGGTGGCAACTACACAGATCAACACCATAAAAGCTTCACAGCTGAAGGAGTTCAGAACCTCACATAAAATACAACACTCTCCACTAAGAGCAACCTACTAGAACAATAACTGATCTTCCTGATCCAGTCTTTGAGAAGGAGAACAGCTCCAAGGCCAAAGAAGTGTCCCAGCCATGAGAAACCCTCAACAGAAAGATTAACAAACACAAATATAGTTTGAACATCTATTGCTACAGAGCTGCTACAGGTGCAAAATGAAAGTCTTTCTGGAAGTATCCAAGACAACCTCTGGTTCTGTGGATAATGTCTTTAATTCCATAGCTGTATTTAAAGGACTAATAATCTTACAGACATTAGTACCTTCAACTCCCAGTATCTGAAGTAACTAACACAAGGCCCTTCAAGATGCAAGTATTTCTAACAACAAGACTGAAAACAGGGCTGTTAATGACACAGTCCTCAATAAAAAGACTCTGCAATATTGTAGCACTAAAATCCATCAGAGCTGGGGAACTAAAAATAACCCAGAGACCAAGCAACAAACTCAAAATCATTAACTGTAAAGTCCTGGTAAGTAAAGATCCTACCAAAGCAGGGAGCAGGATAATATTTCCAGGCACAGCTCAGAGATGGGTGTGGATGATGCCTGTGGGTACCAACCCTCCCCTGCTGGGCACAGAGCTGAGTCCTGGGGAATCCCAGCTCTCCAGCAGCTCATGGGCTCCCACATGCAGGATCCAGCTCACAGCCCCTCTGCCAGCCACAGAACACAGCCCTGTCAGAGCAGTCACCTGCACATAAAATAGATTTTTGGCCACTCAGCTGTACAGGGTGTTTCAGTCACACTATCCCAAAATAGCTGCCACTTGGCCCGAGGAACGGCCGTGCTTAACTGACACTGCAGAGCAGCAAGAGGTGGATGCCAGGGACACAGGGCAGAACGGGCAAGGGGAGACACAAAAGATGGGAGAACTGACAAGGTAGGAAATCCCAGGAAGATTGGCACAGATGTTACAAAGGTAAAAAAACCACCTTAAAATCTCCTGTTCTAATATTAACAAGGCTGTGTACAGAATAAAACTGGAGGCCAGCACCAGAAAAGTCGAAGTAGGAGGAAACAGGGATGAGCAGAAAACAGGAAACAGTTTCCATCAGGGTAATATATTGTGGAAATGAGCTCTGAGAACAGAGAAGCTTGGATGGCACATTCAATCCATTCCCACAGCTTACATACAGCACGACTCAGAAATAAACTGAGGAGGATGAATGTTCATTGTGACCATTTGCAAACAAGAACACCCATCTCCTCAGCTTCCCAATTAACAAGGTGTTTAAAGAGGAAGATAAATCACCAAAACAGGAGCATTCTGCATCTATGTATGAGACAGAAGGGCAGCCAAGGGGTTTGCTTTAGTACCATCCCCACCACTACAGCCCCTGCCTCACCCTCACCTGTGTCACTGCTGCTCATCAGAGGAACTGACAGGGCTGTGGACATGTGTGATCACATCACTCTGTGCTGAACAGCCTGTCATGTCTGTTCAGGTGTGTCTGACCTCCAGCTCTCACAGCAGAAACTGCCTCACAGCTCCCAGCACAGACCCCTCTGGACTGAGCTCATCATTCCCTCCTCAGGGACTGCTTTCTGTTCTGCTGCTTGCACAAACCCTGGCACTGCTGCACAACCCTCTGTGTCATGGCTCAGTGCAAGGCAGGAGGTAACACCTCACCTCTTGGCCACTGCCTCAAAAACTGTAACATTCTCAGGAAAAAAATAAAAATAAAAGGAAAGCAACACAGAGGAAAATGCCACGAATGTAATTTTGTCCTTAATGCTAAAAAAAAAAAGCACTAGAGCAATATGAGAACAAATGGATTAAGAACTGAAAAAGTCAAAAGTCAGTGGAATAAGATATTGCTAATTTTTGGCTGAAAGCCACAAACAAAAGCACCTGCTAAATATCACCTAAAGCTGCAATTAAATCCTACAGATGAAGGACACACTGTGGCTTCAAGGACTAGTCAAGAACTAGAAAACTCTTCCTTGTGCACAACCAGCCCCAAACCAGCCAGTGCTGAGGGCAGGGACGAGGCAGTGCAGGTGGAACCAGCACACCCCACACCCAGCACAGGCTCAGCCAGGGGGCTCCATGGGCTGGGAGTGCAGGCACTGCACACTGGTGGCTCACAGCCCTCGGGTCAAGCCTCAACAAGACTCTCATCCACTTACAGTTTTCTGATGTTTCTTATTTCTGTTCTCGGGGATCAGTAAGTGTTGTTTCCTTCCCAAAACAATCCTAGTTTACAAAGCCAAACCATCACTGAGCAGGAACTCTATTCAGGAGGCTCAGAAATGCTCTCAGCTGATTTGCAGTTATGAATTATTCCACCACTCCTAGGATACTTGAATATTTAGATGTTATCATGTCTAGTAAATCAAGAAGGTAAAATTAACAGTAACAAACGTTTTTCTGAACAGTTAAAAGAAAGATATGATCTCATTATCTTTCAAATTTTATAAAACAAGTATTATTAAACATTGCAAACTTGTTAGAAGATTTCAGTGGGCTGCAAATTCCTACTCAAGGATGCAATCATCCATCTGAGAGTAATGAAAAAGAGTATTAACTTATAAAGCTATGGGGCAAACAGCCTACAAGCTCCAAGCCCAAACCATGGTGCATCTGTTTCCATTAGTAACTGAACAGATATTTTCCTTTGTGATAGAGAAGTCACACGCATTTCCCTGCAATTCTACAGCAATTCGGGGCGGAAAAGATGAAATATGTACATCTCAAAAATAAGAAGTGACTAAAGAGATAACCTGAGAGTGGGCACTGCCAGCAAATGAAATGCCGCTTCACTCATCTCAAAAGAAGAGTGACTATGTCATCATAGTGCCCACAGCCAAATATATCAAGGAAAGATCATGTGTTCATTTTTGAAGTTAAAAAATTACTAGTTTTGCCCTGCTTGTACAAGTAATACAGCAACTCTCAATCTAAAATCTCATGTAAGAATTAGGTAGAGCACTGCACCAGGAATAGAACCAAAAATCCAACATTATGCTGTCATCTTCCATCTGAAGGCAGACACTCAAGGCAAAAAACCTGCCCTTTGATCCTCTCCAGATTCTCATCCCTTGGTGCTCCCCAGGGCTCAGGAGTGGAGCTTCCATTCATGTCAGTGGAATCTCTCAGAATGGGAAATGCTAAACAGCCACCAGAAATAGCCAGGCAGCTCTGCAGCCCCAGCACAACACCCTGCAAAAAATTTGCCAGCCAGATTTTAATAGCCTGTCATTCTCCTTGCTACAAAGGCTCTGTGCCACCTTCTGGCCCCATCACACAATCATCCATCACACTCTGCCTGGCACAGCAGAGGTGACCTGAGACTGCACACTCCTAATAGGCAGAATCCCACTGTTATCCCCCGAGACAGCACCTGAAACGCTTTGAACCCTTGCAAAGAGCTGCCTGCAGATCTCTCTCTGTCCACTTTCCTTCCCCAAAACATTCATCTGAGAAAGGCCATTATTTCTGCACTTGACTGGAAATAAGAACTTTGGAGCACTCTCAGGTTGCCATAAAAACCACCACAACCAACGAGAATATTTTGTTAAGACTGTGGCTCATTTTTCAGCTCTTGAGAAATTAAGAGAGACTCTACCAGCACGTTTCCATGCCAAAGGCCCCAAAGTGCAGCATAAAGAACATAATGAAAATACAGTAAAACACACAGCTTCTCCTCAGTGGAACGCTGCCAGCTCCAGGGTGGAACACAACTGCTGTAACACTGCACACAGCAACTCAGGGGAGAGGTGGGAAGAGGAACCAGAAAGGAACATCATCCACAACAGGGAAGGAGAAAGACAACATCCATGTCACAGGTCCATCACTTACAATCAAAATGACACAATCAGGGAGACTAAGACCCAAAGTGGATTGAAAAGGTATGAATTTTTGGGCATGCTCAGTTTTGAGCTTGGGTTTAGGTAACAACAGTGAGGTTTAGGAGTACACAGAGAAACTAATGTGGTGTCCAGAGACAGAAGGAAACTGATGCATAATGTGCAAGCTGAAAAATCAAGTGCAAGGATAGAAGTGAAAGTTTACAGAGAATAAAGACTGGATTGGTGGGTGAAGGACAAGAGAAGGAAAGGTTCCAGTGAAGCTTTGCAGTGATGTAAAAGGAGGAAAATACTTAAAGTAAAAGGAGAAGCACTGAAGATATTAAAAAACCTGGTTAACTGGCATTAACTCAGTGAGCAGCATCTCGAGAAGGCTGTAGAGGAACAATCAGGATGGAACAGAACAAGTGGCTGCATACAAGCCAAACCCAGTAATCCTGAGCTGCAGAAATGTGAGGGATGCTGCCCAAACACTGGGTCTGTGTCCTCAGCACAGGGATGGGAGATATCCAAGCTACTTCTCCATAACACCACCACAGCAGACTCCAAACACCTCCCACCTTCTCCCTGCAAGCCACCACACGGTGCAGGAGAAAGTTACAGCACAAATAACACTGGGCAAGCTCTACATTTGACTGTGACTGATAAAATTTTGTCGTGTCTCTACTGAGACATTAACTGAGCCATGAGATGATGCTTTTCCTATTCCAGATCATCAGTTTCCACCTGAAGAGAAGCACCCCTGATAAGGAATTTCCCTTCTATTTGGGATGTGAGTCAGGTACACAGCATCCACTGGCCACCACCCCAGAGTGAGATGTGCTTCCTTGGCCAAATTTCACCTGTGGTGAACGTTTCCCATGAGAAAGACTAAACTTTGCCCATGGTAACATACACAGTGCAAACACCCTGGGGCTGTAGCACTCTCCCTGCACAAGGCCAAGTTCTCCCCCATCCTGGGAAAACAACAGTTAGATTTCTACAGAACAAAAAAATAATCATTCAGTGACACAGGTAGCAACTATGGCTTCCTACCCTCTTGAACCTTAGGCTGGTCTAACACATCTCAAATCTAACCTGGCCATGAACCTCAGCATGGCACCACGTGGTGAATTTCTCCATCAACAGTTATGCTGACACCCATTGTATTACTGGCAAAGGCCTGGCTCCTGGTTGATTTTATCACTTCACCACAGGCTTTACCAGAGTTCTGATCTTTATTCACCAGTGGGAACCAGTGAAGTGGGTGGTGAGAACTTGTAATGGTTCGTGGCTTGTGTGGGGCCAGCAGGAGCACCACCTGATGTCCCTCACACAGCACTCCCCAGAATCCCACCTTACTTTCCCCCTCCCCATATTTAGGAGGAGCTCCTAAACTGCTGCCAGAGGCACCTTTGGTCCATAACAACTCACTGTGCTGACAACACTGGGCTCAGTTCCTCCTTGATCCCACAGCTCAGACTGTGCCTCTCAGTGCCTTGCAGGGTGAGAGGCACAGGTAGAAATTAACTGGTTTAAACTTAATCCTGAAAGGATGATGGCAGTGATGGAGAGGAATATACCCTGAGGCCCTGCTGAGCACTATAATTATGCCTTCTGTAAGAATGATTCCCATTCCTGGCCAAGTGGTTTGTAGTTTCAGGGATTTACCGGATCTCCTGCTGATCCCAGATTCTCGGAGAAACCTTGCACTTCCCACAAGGCTGTGATCTCACTCCCTCACATTTCTTCTTGCAGTCTTCTCTACCTACTCCATCCTCACACTGCTGTGGTCTGACAGCATTTCTAGGACCACTCCCCAAAATTAGGCAAAAACAGGAGCAGAGCAGGATATTTTTCAGCCCTTTGCTGAAATGTTCTCCATTCCCAGTCCAGATGAGCACTAATTCCTCTAGACTTCCTGTGCCCAAACCCACAATTAGAAGGTATTTCCCTCTGGATGAGTTGAGGCTGGTCAAGAGTTTATCAGGCTCAACTGAAAAGATGGGACCCACTGGTTTCACAGACACCAATAAACAGAACCTAAACACTATGAACACTTCTAAAGCTCATAAAAAACACTTCCAAACATTAACTAACATGGTATGTGCACAAACCAGAGCAAAGAGGTCGTAGGAATTGACCTGTTTTACACAGCTGTGCTCAATTCACTGACCTGGAACAGCCTTTAATTAGGCATTTCCAGACTCTTAAAGCACAGACAGAAATAATGCCCTTTCACATAAATAAGAGATTGCAAATAAGTTTTCCAAACAAAACCCAGTAGAGCAAAACCCCTCAAATCTATGAGGTGCTTACAGAGAAATTATTCATAAATGCCTTTCAAATGTGGCACCAAGCCTCAAATGTCCAAGGTGCTGGCATTTCTGGACTTGGGGCTGTTTTAAGAAAACAGAAACTACAATCAAAAACCCATTTGGAATCACTTTGTGTCAGCCACCATGTCACAGCTGTGTCCTGTCCCAGCTCCCAGAACCTGCAGCACTCCAGCTGCTGAGCAGGACTAGACTGACACACAGAAAGTCTTATTTGGAGGAGGGTTTTCACAGGAGGATGAAGATAAATACGAAGATGCAGTAATGGGATCTAAGCAAACAGCACAGCCACACTCAAACACCCAGTTCAAACAGTAACAGCACATTCTGACCTGTTCCAAGGGAAGATCTAATTCCTTTACTGGATTAACTCCTCCACTCTCAAAGTCATTTTGCCTGTCACATCCCAGGCTGTTTCTTACCAAACACATTTGTGGCCTTCAGCTGATCCTAACAATGCTCCCCAGCTGGGAAGAACATTGTCACTGTCTCTGCATGACCTGCATTCTCTGTCTCTAGGGTTAAAAAATAATAACCCTATCTCCACAGAGTCATTAATTCTAGAACTGAAAAACTACCAACCTGTCCTTCTGCCATGCAGAAAGTCTCCCTACACTTATCTCCCTGGTAAGATCCACCAGACAGAGGCAACGTGTTAAATCATTATAAACCAACTCATGGTCCCATAATAGTCACAGAAAGCAAAGTCTGATACCATCTTAAATGACAAGGGTTACACATTCCAACATCCTTAATCCAATTTAGGCAGGAGCAGGAAGGGCTGAAGCCACCAGCCTTCAAAGCAGCAGCTATCTGGTGGCTTTGCAAGACAAGTCTGGATCACACAACACAGCTCCTGAGGTGGGCAGGGGTGGAAAGCTGAGCGTGGCTGGGCTGCTGAAACATTTCCAGAGTCAGCACAATCTCCACAAACAGAAATCTGAAGAGTTATAGCCATAGAATTGTTTCCCCAAGAGGCAACCCTGAGGGAGCACAGTGCCTGCTCTTCCATGGACTGGAATCTCCCTGGAGTTCCATCAGGGAACCCAGACCCACCTCTGGCTACAGACACCATACAGACACCAGTTACAGAGCTGCAGGTGAAACCTGCCAGAAGGGACAACACAAGGAGAAAAATCTCTCTCCCAGAAAGCTTACAACAGCAGTCAGTAGACTCTGATAAGAAGTGGGGACAGCCCCAGAGCCCCAGGTCCTCTCTCCTTTCCTTAGAACTGCATGAATCATCACAGCACATTTTCTATAAGTTAATTTCTGGAAAACTAAGTACACTCAGTCCTCAGCCTTTCTTCTGCCACAGCAGAGAGGTCAGTATGGGGTTTAGGGGTGCAGAATTGTTTTGCAGAGAACTGTTAGTCAAGCACAATCCCAGAGACTCCAAACAGTTATTTAACAAGTGATACCTGAAGGAATGAAGAACGTGTAGCCCTGTTTCAGCTCAATTCTTTGGCACCGTTCCACCCTGTCTCCCAGAAAGATATCACTTTGCTTTCCTGAGAGAACCCATTCTTCATAAAGTTCTAGATTCTGCAGAGTAGGTGGAATCAGCCAGAAGATCTAAAAATAAAAGGAAGATTTAACTATTACCAACAGTCAACAAAAATAAACAGCTCAGAGATTCCACCAAGGTGATCCTGTGTTAGAGAAAGGAGCTGCTTTCTGCAGGACCCCCATGTTCTGCAGGTGTTGTGCACAGAGGCACACACAGACAGCAGCAGCAATTAGTCCATGTCCTGGAAGTGGCTGGACACTTGTCAGTTGTCATCGCTCTTCCACAAACATCTCACTCAGAAGATGCCTGTGGTTTACCTGCAGTTCAAAACACTGTGTTGGTCTAGCACAGCTTCACCAAACTAGGCAGAGAAACAGGATCTGCACCACAGATTTATTTCAGTTCCCACCAAACACTGCCTATGCTACAACTGGGGAAAACATCCTAAAACAGGAAAGATGTGAAATACATACTGTGTATTTTAATGCTTCTGCACCCCTCAATATTTCAGTGCTGGCATACTGTGCCTGTGCACATTACAGGAACATGGACTCTCCAACAGGAACAGAAGCTCCAGCTACAGGAGGAGACTTGTGAGGGCATTCTGACCCAGCAAGGGTACACACAGCCACTTCTGGACCACACAGCCTAAAAGCATCACCACCAGCAAGTAACACATTTGGTATTTCAAACAAATCACTCATTTGTTTCATAACCATGAGTGGTGTCCTTCTAGTTCAGCAAACTCTGTGTGTATCAACAAAGCTGCTGGAACAGACTGATCCCTTCAATAAAAAAGAGAAAAAAAGGGAAAAAAAAAGAAAGCAACCCCTCCAGTGCAAAACAGGCACAGAGAAATAAAACAAATATAAGGTTCACCTACCTTCCCCCCACGGAAAACGTGATACCACACTGAAGTGCCACCAAAATCAATATGAAAATCAGTGAAGCATCCTTTCACACTCATCAAACAGTACCTGCAAGCAGAGTGAAGGACAAAAATTAATCAGGCTGAAACACTATTTTTCACATCTTAATTTGCAGAGGTTAACTGTGTGTGCAGTGCTGCTTCCACCAATTAAGTGTCTGCATTTATAGTACAGTGATTTGTCTCATGAACATAACGAGGCTTCTGCTGAAAACCGCGATCTCCACGTCGGAGTTTGCTGTTCAGACAAGAGGAACCAAAGCTTTCAGAGTTAAGGAAAGGAGAAACATTAGAAGTGAGGCTGTTCAGAAATACTCCTGATGCCACTGCCAGTCCCCAGGGTGATCTGCTCCACGCTCTCCATGCTCCAGAGACACAAAACCTCCACCACGAGTTGTACACAAATTGCTTCAAAGAGCAAAGTTTTGAAAAATCTAATTCGCCTGTAAATCCTCCTGAACGGTCTTTACCTACTTGCCACTCATGCCATTTTTGCAAGGACTGGGGGACAGAAACCTCGTTTGGCAAACCAGCTCATTTTTGTTCACATTTCTAGGCATTTCTGCATCAAAACACATAAAGGACCCAGCTGGCAGCAACGCTGAGGAGCAAATCCGCTGTTTTTTATGCCGTCTGGATACAGGTTTTGAGCAGGCATTGCTGGAAAAAGACACAAGAGCTGTGTTGTGGCTGCAGGAAGCTCAGCCTGCAGCCACCATCTGTAACTAATGGCCGAATCACACCGCCCTCCTCGCTGTAGGCACCTTTGCAAACGCAGGAAACACACACCACTTAACCCACTAACCTCTTTTCCTTGTTCCGGTCTCCGTTTCATGGCTTTTTTTTTTTTTTTGGCTTTGCTTTGGTTTGTTGTTTTTTTTTTTTAAGGGGAGTTATGGAAACACTACCGGAACGGGAATTGTAACAAAAAATTTAAATAATTAAAAAAAAAAAAAGGTTTCCTTGAAGTGTGGCTGTTTCTGCTCGCAGGCAGGTAGGAGCAGCTCAGCAGTATGCAGCCGGCGTGCAGAAGTCCCTGTAGATGATAGGCTGGGAAGGACCTTACCATGTGTCTGCAGAAGGCTGGCAAATCAGAGCCACTCTGGGTCCATAAGAGCCGCTGCCTAGCAACCACATCCCGAGCCGGAGTTGACAGAATGATACGCAATGCTGTCATGAAGACAGTCAATTTGTGGGCTTCAAAAAAGGTCCTGCGCCTTCATCTCACAATTAAAACCTCTCCTTGTGCAATTACACGTCTCTCCCCTTGCCCGCTCTGGAATTTTTTTTGATTTTTTTTTTTTTTTAATCCTTCAGAAGCAGGAAGAAGCTTTTGCTGCCCCTGGGGTATTTCAGATGCTTCAAAAATCACAGCTAGCCAAGAAGCTGTCTACACTCTCAATATGCTCCATTTCAAAATATGAGTCCTTCCCTCCCAAACACTTTTTTTTTTAATTTCTCCTTTTATGTTTTCTCTACCAAGATGTTGTTGCTTACAAGTCAGATGGAATTTAAAAACAATAAAAGAAGCCCGGAAAGGAAGTTGCCTTTCTTCCAGCCAAACTGCAAAAAGTCACAGATTGAATAATTATTGCTCATTAAAAAACAAAAACAAAACCATGGAAATTCTCAGTTTGTGGGAAGTGTGGAGTGTTAGAGGTTCATGTTGTTTTCAAGTAAAAAATTCAAATCCTTATGGAGTCAATTATTTTAAGTTTCCCAAAGGTCAGCTGTAAAATACATCATACTAACGAAAATCTTCCAGGCAGTGCTACCTACCAACAATCACCCACTGAATTAAGATATTCTGAAAGAGCAAACACGGCCTGAGCATTAGCTGGTTTTGGTTATTCCTCAGGAGTCAATAATCTGAACCTGAAGCAGTCAATCTGCTTGTGTTCAGACAGGAAATAACATAATCCTGTCAAATCAAAGCACTTAAAATTTAGTTTTGTGAGAAACACCAAGGCAGGTATAAGTGTGAACATGCAACTCTTTCTTTCCCTTGTTTTTCCTCATTTCCCCTGTTTTCTCGAAACTCCTCTTAACAAAATTTCCATTCCAATAAAGGTGGGTTTAGTGCAAGAGCCACATATGGTGATTAATAAAAACCTACAAAGCCTTTGGAAAACAAACCAGTTTTTCTTTGCACCCACAGGCGAGCCATGCCTTAATTTCTGCTGTTAATCTCCCAGGCCTGCTTTTGTCCCAGCCCAGCAGCTCGCGGGCAGCTCAGGAGCCTGCGGGAAGGATCCTCCGCCATCCAGCACTTCCCTGGTTGCCAGAGTCTGGCACAATGCCTTTGCATTGACCTCTACGGCTTCCTCTTCCAATGTACACCGCAGTCACATGGTCCCAGCACAGCTCCATGCCACAGCTAATCTCAGGCACCGCTCGGATCCAGCCTCAGCCAGCGGCTCCTCATCACCAGCAGCTGCTAATTTGGAGAGCGACTCAACTTTCTGGGGTTTTCCATAGAAATAATTAAAAAAAAAAGAGAATAAAATAAAATAAAAAAGCCATAACGCAGCATCCATGTTAAGAGAAATCTAGGAACTACATCCCACTGCGTGCTGTGGTCGCAGAGCTCTGGGCCAAGCAGGTACAGCAGCTACAAGAACACAATCCCACGTCGGGCACGGGGAGCCAGCCTGACCAGAGTTACATCCTCAAAACACAGGCGACGCAAAAGATGCCCCAACTTGAATATTTTCACAAATGCTACCACATCCAATCCCTGCACACTCCACTTTATCTCCCTGCACAGCCTCAGTCAGGGTTTTAAAACATGCAGCTGGCTTGTAATCTGTTGTGGGGGAGCTTCCCTTCCCCACTGAGGAGTTTGGTTTATGCTCTCCACAAGCCTGAAATTGTTCAATTTAATGTAGTTATTCTGGAGGAAGGATTTGTGGTGTGGGGAAATGGAGAACTTTCCCCTCCCCTCAAAAAAAAAAAATCCCAAAACATCTGGGGAAATTTGTTAGAGAAATGATGCGAAGAAATATGGAGTAACCTGCAAACTCACAGGGAAGAACAAACAGATCAAAAAAAAAAAAAAAACCAACAGAGAGAGGGAGATGATACAAACGAAGCTAAACCACTAAGCAAACACAGCGAGCTGGGAACACAGAAACACCACAGACACCGCTCCGTAAACCAGCGCAGAGACCACACTCCCAGGCAAACCCACAATGCACTCGCCACGCATCACTACAAACCCGCAAGCAAACAGAGAAACAAAGACAGCGAGAGCCGCGCCGGGATGCGAAGGCACGGGCGGGCAGGGCGGGCGGCGAGCATGCACATGGGCTCGGGGAGACGCGAGCGGACGCAGAGGCAGCAGCAGCATTACCCGGGGCTCAGCTCCTTCTCTCCCGCAATAGGCACCGCGCACCATACGGCTCTATTCCCTCTGGCATTGCGAGGGCTCCCCTGCCACTGAGCTCAGCCCATAAACCACTCCCAAACCCCAGCAGAGGCTTCTGTTTTTTGTTCGGGCCAATGAGAAAAGTATAGCTCACTCTTCCTTCCTCCCAGGAGCAGCGCCGGCTGGTTGAAATCCCTAAGCCTGAAACCGAATACCACAAACCCATGAACCAACTGCAAGTGCCAAAGCGGGGAAAAGGAGCAGGCCCCGCTCTCTGCGTTCGCTCCCTCCTCTCCCCCAGGCGGGAGAGGTGCTGCCAGGCGTCGGACGAGGGAGGCTGCGGCGGTCCCCGCCGGCACCCCGGGGTCCCCCCTCTCCCAGGCCTCGCCTCACAGCATCTGGAAGCGGGAGCTGGACGGACACGGCAGGAAACAATAGCTACCT
>JAOXXN010000212.1:3355442-3376014 GCA_026770055.1 Myrmophylax atrothorax
CCAGCGCGGGGAGAGGCGCGGGCCTGGCTGCTCGTCCCCGGCGGGCAGAGCCGCTCGGGCTGCGGGAGGAGGGCGGGCGGCCCCGGCAGCATCCCGGCACCGCGGGGCCCCCGTGCCGGCGCGGGCAGCACGAACAAAAGCGACCTCGGGGCGCCTCGGCCCGCACCGACAGCGCTCCCACACTGGGGCCCTGCAAGTGGAAGCCACGAATTGCGCCGCAAGACAAAAGAAACCATTGTCACCCGGGAGGCACCGGCCCGGCGGCCGCCCCCACCCCTCGCTCGGGTCGCACTGGGGAGGGCCCGGCCCCGCCGCTGCGGGGAGGGCCCGCTGCGAGGTACTGGGCTTCTCCTCGGGGATGAGCTCCGGCTGCTCCGCAGGGACGAACCCGGCTTCTCAGGGATGAGCCCTGGCTGCTCCCTCTGGGATGAGCCCCAGCATCTCCCTCTGGGATGAGCCCCAGTATCACCTCGACGATGAACTCCAGCTTCTCCTCAAGGATGAACCCCAGCATCTCCCTCAGGGATGAACCTCAGCATCTTCTCGAGGATGAACCCCGGCTTCTCCTCAGAAATGAGCCCCAGCATCTCCCTCAGGGATGACTCTCAGCACCTCCTCAAGGATGAGCCCCGGCTTGTTCCTCATGGAGGGCCCCGGCTCGCCCGTCAGGGATGAAGAACCCCGGCTCCCCCTTTCCAGAGGCCCCCCAAGCACCCACCTGTGGCCGTCGGGCCAGCTGTGCCCGTGGAAGGCCCCTCGGCCCCGTGTCCGTGCCCCGGCACCAACCCCTTCCCGCTCCTGGGCAGCGACACCCAGCACTGCCAGCCCGGGGCAAACAGCCCCCGCGGGCACACACCGTGATCGCCACACCCCGCCCGCCCCGGGCACTTCACACGCACATGAAAGGGCTGCTCCTGCCCCGGGGGGGTTACGGGCCGACGCGGTCACACAGGAGCAACACCCGAGATAAGAGAGGTCTGCGCTCTGCAGGGTACCGGGGGGTTGGTGAAGCGACCGCAGATCACACCCACAGACCGCGCTAGGGCTGGAGTACGTGATAACCCTTCCCTCGTCCCACCCTGGCCCGGGCCCAGCCCAGGTGGAACACCGGGCACGTGCGGGGTGGGCTCACAGGGCGGGATTTGGCACTAACAGCCCAGGTAGATGCTCCACAGCTCTGTGCCCAGCTGCCCTCCATGCCAGGCTGCAGCGTGTGTAAGGGGGAGCTGGAAGGTTACCTTTGAACTTTAAGAATTAAGAATTTTGACTGGAAACCTTAATTTCTGAGGAGCACTGACCACCAAAAGGAAAAGAACCAAGCGAGCCAGGCCCATCTGCCCCTGGAACAGCATTTTGGTGTCTCTCAGAGCAGGACTCATTCTCCATCCTGTGACATGGCTCTTCAGCTCCAGGGTTGCCACAAACTGTTGGAAACGATGGTGCTTATTTGAGTTGCACATGTGATGCTGCAAGTACTCCAGTCTCTACACAAAGGAGGATTGGAGGATTTGAAACTGGTGCACTGATGTGAAGACATCACATTTTATTTACTTTGCAAGCTTGAAAAGTCTTAATGAGAGCTTGCACTTATTGTCCAATTTTTCTGGACTGAACTGTACTTACAGAGCAGTTTTGTATCAAAAGCAATCCACAAATGATATACAAAGTGCACATAAGTCTCTCACGTGCACAAAGCAGTGCGTTGGGGGACCTGCGAGCTCCCTGGATTCAAAGGGCAATCGCTGTCTCCAGAGGCACACCCTCAGCTTCTAATTAGACCACAGCTCAGCAGAGCATTTTAGCATCTGTTTAAATCCATCCCTACTTAGTAAAGGAATGAATAGAAAGGAATGAGGGGCTGAATAACAGCCTGGGAGAGGGAAAATAGGGCTGAGGACATGCTAACAGAGCAGCATCCTTTTGAGAGCAGGTAGATGGTTCACACAAGATCCCCCATCCTTGATTGAAGGACAGCAGCAATGTAAAGACCTATTATGAAAGTGTTTAGATATTTCAAGTAAGAAGAATTTTGAAGGCAAAAAGGCTGTTGTAGTGACTAAAGCTTTCATTTTCATTCACTCCATAGCACAAACATCAAGTTCTTAGAAGTGCCTGTTACTATTTTTACAGCCATCAAGTCCTGCACCGTAGCTATTTCATTGCCACTGTATTGCAAATGATCTTGCAAGGCTATAAACACAAAACCTAATAAAGAGGATAATAATTTCAGCAGGCTGTTCCTTTTGATAAATGAGAAATCAAATTAGTACATTTTTTTTGTTGGTTTGGGTTCAGCTGTATCCAGATTGCTTCAGTCCTGGGTGAATTTAAACAGAAAACTAAATCTAAGCTTGTTTTGAGCTACCTGAAAATGGTGCTGTAACAAGATTCTGCACCTAAAAGCTGATGTGACAACAGCACTGCCTTTTCCTGCTGCTCTGGCTCCTGGTTACACAGCATGTTCCCACTCTCATCCAGGGCCCCATGTCTGCAAGGCTCTTCTCAGCACCCTGCACCCCAGAATGTGCAAGAGGGGAGGTAGGAACAGGCTTCCTTGGCAGCAGTGAGCTGCTCACTCTGCTCACCCAGTGTCACCTGCTGCAGTGATCCCACTTCCATGTTTTTTTCACACTTCTGCACTGCCCTTCTGTTGGCAGAAGCATTCATGCAGCCATGTGGTGGTTTGGGTGGCCTGAAATCTAACCAATTTTTGTTTATTTCTGAGTCAGTTTTCAGCCAGAGCAGTGCACGATTCAGTTTGCTCTGCAGCTGCACAACATGCTCTAGCAACAAGGATGATGACAATGGGGGCACAGGACTGTTATTTCAGGGGCAGTGCCAGCCTGTACCAGTTTGAAGTTTGCCACACTACCACCTCAGCAAGCCATCCCCTTAATTTCTCACATTGCCTTACTGCCGACATGGAAAGCTTTTTGACATAAAACCATTTTCCCGCTTCATTCAGTCCTCTCATCTCCTGTGAGGTAAGCAGTCACTTACCTACAGGCAGAAAAATAACCTCATTACCCAGAGTTTTTTTGAAAAAGTTAATGGTACAAGTGCAAGTGGAAGGCGGGGCGGTCCCCAGCGCACGCAGGGCTCCTGGTAACGGCGGCAGCGCGGCAGATGGAGCGCTCCCCAACTCCACTCCCAGCACGGAACTCGCCGTGCAGGAGCCAAGACAGACATTTGTGTCTGGTGGTGCCATCTGTGTCTGCGAAACCGCAGCGCTCGCGCCCGAGTGCTTTGTGTTTGTAGGGAACACGGTGAGGTGGGGATGGCACTGCAAACTCGCAGGATTGGGGGAATGCTGAGAAGGAGAATGAACTGAAACGATCCCATTCCCGAGCAACAACAGGCAGTAATAAAGTATAGGAATATTGACAACTTGCATAAAGGGATGGGCAGCGTGGAACAAGTGACAGCACTGACATTTAGCTCCACAGGTGAACACGATCTCCTTAATAAGGGCCTATACCCTCCAGGTACTCACAGCAATAGCTGGGACTGGTATCTCTACAGGAAAGGGCCAATCTGAATTCCCAAAGGTGGAGAAAGCTGTATCTTGAGGAGTTCATCTTTAAACTGGACCAGTTCATGGAAGAGAAATCTCTTGAGAGTCACCAAGCACACAGAAACCACTCCCACCTCAGGACAGCCCCTGCCTGAACTGCAGACCGTGGAAGCTCAGAAGGTAATTTTTAGGGGCAGTATCATTTTATGCTCACACTGTTCTTACAGTCCTCCCAGGGCATCAGTGGCAGCACCCAATAGCAGACAGGTTACTGAGAGCCACAGATCTTTGTCCTGATGTGGTACAGCTTCTCTTGTGCTCCCAGACTAACACTGTTTGTTACTGGTTTTATCTTTGTGGCTTCTTCAGACTGACGAGGGGTTTGTGCCAACAGTGCTGTAAATCATCTTTCTCTAGTCTTTATGTGAGCTGATGCTCACTAGCAACATCCTCTTCACTCCAGCTGCATCACCCTCGCCTGTAACACTCACGCCTGGTAACTCCTTTTCCCACATCAAACTCTATTGTCACATTTCAAGCGCTCACAATCCTTCACTGTTTAGCTTCCCTGTACCTATCACATCTACCAGTTTATCAAGCTGTCAACCTCCACCTCCCTTTGCCAGTGACAGCAACCTCAGTGACTCTGTGTCTGCTTCTTCATCAGGCAACTCCCTCTCTACCAGGCCACCCTCCACACACAGGAAAAACTCCACATCAAAATCTGTTGGATTGCTACGTCTCTAAAATCTCTTTGAAACCAACCATCTGGCATTTCGTGATGCAGGCAGTCAACTGCAAGCATATACTCTGCTTTTTCTGCTAAATTCTGTTAGTCATGTTGCTACCTTATCCTTTAAGCCTTTTCTGCCTTGCTTTGTTTACTTGCTGCATCTTTTTCGGCATCTGGAGTGTGCCTGCTCTAGGAAAGGGATTGTTTTCTTTACTTCCTACCTTGTACAATCCATGAGTTCTGAAGCCCTGAATCCTGACTCAGTTTCTCAGCTCTAGCAGATTATAAATAAAGTTATTTAGCTGACTAACTGCTTGAGGAGCAAGTGCTGCTCTGCCACTGGCTTATTGTGTGACCTTAGGCAAGTCACTTAGGACATTTCCAAATGCATATGTGAAATGGGGCACTCCAATCCCTATCCACTTACCCTAACAAGCAGTTTGATCCTTTCAAAATGATGGAGTATCTTTAATTTCCACTGAATCAGTGGTGCTGAGCATTGGTGCAGGCACTGGCCCATGTTGTAGGACCAGGCTTCCCACAATGCCTGTCACAGAGGCTCTGCTGTTAGGGGGACCTTTACCTTCCAAAATGTTTGTTTTCACAGAACAAGAGTAAATGCTGCATAGCACTTTCTGACTGCACACTCCTTTGTGTCTTTACAATTTGGAAAGGGTTCTGAGTGATTTTCAGAACACCAGAGGTTGGTTCAGCAGCAGAGCCTGGGATGCTGCCACCATTAGCTCTGGCCAATAGAAAATGCTCCTAAATCAGAAACAGCAGTGAAGGGCTCCCAGGATTACCTGGTGTTCATCAGCCACACAGGTCAGGACATCATTCACAGGAACCCCCATTTCAGCTGCACTAACTCCTGTAAAACTTACAGTGCACATCTTAAGGCCCCCAAACAGTTCCTTTTTCCAATCATCATACGAAAAGCTTCAAGAAAGACATTCAAACAGCAGCAAGAATGAGGTGAGGTTACACTTGTCCAAAACCTAGAGCTGAGATGGGCAGAATCAGGACAAACTGCTCTTGTTTTTGGTTTCAAATATACCCTGAGTGGGCCCTATGAAATGAAACACAGCCTGTGTAGTCAGTCCAATATTTGATCTTGCTGTTGAAAAAGCCAACAGAAAAGTAAACTGTCATGAAGGGCAGTGACAGAGGTTCTGGGGAGTCACACACTTCAAGTTCATTCCACAAAACATCTCTCAGCTAAGAACTTCTGAGCCATTAGTGCTTTAGAACCTGGGAAGGCTCTGAGCCCAACCTCCAGCAGGACCCAGTGTCTGACTACACTGTGTGACATATCTGCATCCTGTGAAGTGATTTCTTTGGGCAGCACTTTCAGAGGATTTACTGTTTAAGGTCAGTCTGCCATTTCAAAACAGAGTTGCTCAAAACTGAAAAATAAAAATGCACTTTTCAAAGAGATTTGGTTAAAGACTGTATTCAGCAAACTGTAAAAGGAATCAATCAAGGCAGTAAAAAGCAGAGCTTTTAAAAGACTTAAACAGACTTACTTTTTCACTTTGGGGTATTTCATCTCTGAAATAGCATTGGTAGCATCTGTCTGTCGCTCCTTCAAATGCTGTGGCCACATATTATCCACCCAATCGACTAGGTCCACCTGAAACCCACCAAAATCAACTGTTAGTTACTGAACATGTAGTAGGACTTGCTCCTTCTGGCTAAAACTCTTCAGTGATCAGCAAAAGTCCTGTGCACCCAACTCACTGAGGTGCAGCACCTCATCACCACAACTCGGCCCTTTGCAACCCAGAGTAAGGTGAGTTTTGCAGTCAATTCACTGGGGGCAAGTTCTCTCCTACAGACACCTGTGAGCACCTTCTCTTGTATTTTGTCTGTATACAAATGCATTTTTGTAGCCAGCAGCCTAGAAGTTGTGTTTATAAACATTAAAATGCAAACATGAAAGAGACTATACTATCCCCATACCTTACATTTCAAGGAACATTAGCACCATTGTTCTGGCCAAATTCTGCTTTGAGTAATGATATGATCTCCTCCTGTGCACTTCATCATTCTAAAGGGGTATAAAATTGATCAAAGTTTTTGTTGAAAAGGCAAACTTTTAGAGAGTGTGGGCAGGAGAAAACAGTGAAGCCAAACAACTGGAAATTCACTGCAAGGTGAGGAAGAGCTGGAAAGTGCAGGTGGCTCAGGGACATGAAGCACAGCTCCTGCTCTGGGTGGGAGCACACTGAGAGGTGTCCGACAGCCCCAGCAGGGACAAGCCTGTGACTCATTCCTTGCTCTGTCTGCGATGGAGCCTGTGCTGCAGATCTGTAACACTCCCTTCTGGTTATGCAAGTGGATCACATGTGCCAGGTTTCAAACCAGGGGAAGGCAGCGGGCGCCTCGGGCAGCCCTGGGCAGGGTGCAGTGCTGCGCTCAGCCACAGCGCGGCTCGGAAATGCCTCCCCAGGGGCTGAGCCCCCACTCGAGGGGCAGTGGGCACTGCGGGCCTGGCCCACACCTTGTGACACAGCTGTCCCCTGACTGTGTGCAGCAAGCACTGAGAATCCCGATTCAGCCACGGTTAGCACCCCATTTAGACTCCTGACTGCTAATTCTGTTTGAAGGCCTCGCCAAAAATGTTATTTGTATGAGTCAACTCAAGTGTTTGTATTCCCTGAGGATTTTCACAATAGGGCAATTAACATGTGTAATTCCTGCTGGGGCTGAGCCCTTTCCCTCCGTCTGCACCAGGTAGTGCTGATGGCACACGGTTATGCAGCCAGGAGAAACAGACCGATCCATGAATATCACAACTGTACGTGAAAACAAAACTGATGGTTACGGCCCTGATTCTGAAATAATTCCCACATCCTGATATTGCAACCCAGAGTTTACACAACAGGGAACCTGAATCAAGTATTTCTGCCTTAAGTGGGCTCCAACAGCTCTGCAGAATTCAGTGGAACCACTTAGACAAATACAACATTAGACAAGGAGCTGACTTTTCTGTGCTGGACTTCCCCAACACCCTCTCTTCTACTCCCATAGGAATACAAACCTCTCTTTCAGTGAGATCTCAAATCCTGATTTTACAAACGATTGTGCACTCAGGTCATATTAAACAGCCATGAAATACACATTTACATGTGGTAACAGGTACCTCACTGCATTTCTCATTTCTAAGCACCCAGGAAATATGCACAGATGTTTTAAGAGCTTGCTGAGCATGATGTGTTTGGGAAAACCAGGATCAGCTGAACACCAGAAACTCCCCAGAGCACTTTCAAATTGCCCACTCAGTGTCTGAATGACAGCAAAAATCGGAACAAACTTCTAAATATGTGTTTAATATTCGATCTGTGATCTGTGTGTAACAGAACACAAAAGCCTAGTGAAGAATTACTTCGACAAATCAGCAATTAGAGCTGCCATATATTTTTGATCTGTTCAGGCAGAAGTGTGGTGTTTATGTTGTCTGCACAGGCAAGAGATGCCCCCAGCAAAAAAAGCTGCTGTTATAGCTAAGAAAGGACTTAAAATCAGGGGAATAATATCTGAAAACAAACATCACAGAGCTGTAGTTTTGCCCCCAGGAGGGCCTCGAGCATCCAGTGCCACGAGCAGATATGGAGGGAGTGAGCAGCACACGTGCTCTGCTTTGAGGGGTCCCTCTGTTCCCTGATCAGCCAGGAGTGATGCCAAAACTCTCTGCTGAGTGTCCTGAGAGACACCTGGAAACCCCAATGGCATTTCCTCCATCCCTGTGTGTTACTGAGTTGATGCTCTGCCCCTCTCCTACACATGGCTCCATTTCAGTGATAAATGAAATCATGTGTACCAGTAAGGTCACAGTTTCACTGCCAGTGATTCCACTGGGAATAAAATCACAGGAGTCTTCCCCCTTTAAATAAATGTGCACAAATCCACCTCCCCTTTCCTCTACTGCCACTTCTGAGACAGCAGTGATTACAGATTTAATTATGTCTGGATTTCTAATTTTTCTACTCGTGTTTTCAACTTTTTTCCTTTGGTGCCCCCTGAACATTTCTTAGTTAGTAGGAGGGTCCATATATAATTCAATCTTCCTGACAGTTTAAACTTCCTTAGAGGAGGAAAAACAATAATAGGTACTTAATTTTGGATGGAACTTCCCCTAAATACCTTGAGAAGAACTGTGTATCCGTGCAAATTGCATGATTAACAGCTCATCAAGTACATAATTCCTGTAAATTAAGTTCCACTGTCAAGGAGCCCAGTTTTCTACTTGGCTGAAAATGAGATCCTGACACTAAAGGGACAGAAGTCCCAGGCACTTCACATCACCTTGGTGATGAAATAAATTACTCCAAGGCTTATTTCTGGCAAGAGGCTGAAAGCAAACCCCAGCACGGGGGATCCCTTACCACGTTGGGGCGCTTGACGATGTTCTCCAGCTTGGTGTGACTGAACTCCAGGCTGATGACGTTGTAGAGCTTTTCCCGCTGCGCCTCTGGGGTTTCGTAGTATCTCACAAACTGAGACATGCTCATCTCAACCCCCCTCTGTGTGTTCACATCCATCACATCCACGATCCTTCGGCTTCCTGCAAGCACAGAAGAGTCTCAGAACATCTGCCTCGGATTTGATATATATATACACATACACATAGATACGTATATTATAAATTATTATATATATGTGCATAAATCTTCAATAACTGCAGGAAAATGTTATTAGACCATGAGAGACCAGACAGGTCCTGAGCGAGGAACTAACTTGGAACTGGACTTTTCACCCACTATGACACTGAACAGGTCTCCTGGTGTCTCTCTGGTTCACAGAGATGGAGAGAGCAGTTTCCTCCTCTACATGAACTGACATGAGCAGAAGTACATCGAAAAACTAGGAAGAAGTGATATAATATGGTAGCAGGGGGCAGGCAAGACAAATAGCTCTCCAAGTCATACTGTAATTTTCTAAACATCCATATGTCTCTCAAGATGCTTTTACTCGTGTACAAAAATTATCTATAAAGAGGAAACTGCCTTGCATCCCCAGAGACTGTAAATTGCTGAACACCTTCTACAGATTGCTGAATATTCCCAATTCCAGTCACCACCAGTGGGGATGAAAGCAGTAAATGCCACAGAGGATGAGCCCCCACTTTGGATCTCTCAACAAAAACTACAGGACAGACTTTCAGCTCCTCAAGTGGCAGACATACAAGTCTCATTAGCACCAGAATGTTGAACAGCAGTTTTAGTCGAGCCTTCAGCTTTACACAGATTAATCCACAATCTTCTCTTCGGCCAACTGGAAGGTTTCACCTCTCCCAGCAATTTCATCATCCTAATTAGCAGTTCATTTGCGTGTGAGCGATCGGGAGCCCATGAGAGACTGTCTCATTTCCAGGAGAGAAGGATTCCAGCAACCAAACTCACAAAAAAATCACTCCAAAACCATTTTCACCGCTGAAGAAATCACTCAGAATAAATTGCATTAAACCAAAATGGAGGCTGATATGCACCATCAGAGGGAATTATTAATAATTACAGCACCTGGCCTATCGTGGGCTTGGGAGCTGTATGTCAGCAGGAGTGATAGCTTGGATTGCATTACTCCACTAAAGACACCCTTAGCCCCTGATAGCAGTGACAGTGACAGATGTGATAATGATGCTGCAAAGGAACTCAAGACCATAAGACTCTGAAATAAAAAATAGAAATGTATACAGTGTAAATCTGGAATAGTCCATCAAAGTGCTCCCTCCAAGGCCAGAGGAGGGATCCCATCCCCAGGCTGGGGTCAGGACTGCACAGAGTGTTGCCACCTTGAGGCAGGATGGGGACAGCTTAGTTATGTGTGAAAAAGCACAGAAATCCTAAAATTTGGTATGTGCACGCTTGAAACAACATATGTAAAATCTAGTTTGGGGCTGGGTGGCGTTTTGTTGGTTGGTTTGGTTGGTTTTTAATGGTAAACTTTACTATCTATGGGAATGGTGTTTTTTTCAACTGCACAGGTTGGGTACTGGGGTGAAGTCCTGCTAAAGAGCCCCAAATAAAAGCCATCCTGATTTCTGCTTCCAGAGCCTGAGGATCACAGAAATGGCTCCAGCCCAGAGGGGTTAATACTGAAGATACTGAAAAATTGTATTTGAAGGGCTGTGTGGCAGAGCCTGGGATCTGCCATATTATAGTCTAGGTTTGATCTCAGCTTTGCAGGAAGCGACCTTGTGCAGCCTCTCAATTATCCCTTCCAAAAGAAAAATCAGCAGTTACCTGATGAATTAAGAGTATGAGAGCCAGTTCAATAGCAGGTTTGTTAAATGTGCACGATTATCAATTACAGGCAGAAGAGCTTAAGATTCGAATTGATAGTCTCTTGACTTCCAAATTAAAGAGTAATTTGAGGGGATGTTTTTCTCTTAAGCCACAGTACTGTCAAACAAGCCCAGAGATAACGATTCCTGGAGCACTGCTCACAAGATCTGAGATGTGTAATTACAGGTTCACAGCCTGGTGCTCACTGCCCACTGCCGAGCAGGCCTGGCTTCCTGCCAGCTCCCTCTCCTCTGGCCTGAAAATATTCAGCTCTTTCTTCTACCCCCTGTTCCTGGGACAAGGTTAAAAAATATCATCCAGAACAAGGGAATGAAGCACACAGAGGCTCCAAAAAACGGTAGCAGGATGAGAGATCTGAGGTCAGGCTGGATTTCTGAGCAGCTCCAACACACATTTTACCAGTTCCAAGGTATCTCTCGCCCTGTCCTCCAAGAAGGGACCCTGCTCAGCCAGGCCTGGCAGCCCACCGGGTCCCAGCAGGAGCTCAGGGATCCTGGCAGCCTCTTTCCTGGTACCAACCCCATTCCTGACTTCAGCTGCACATGGATGAACAGACACAGGTATCCCCAGCTGGCAAAGAGCACCTCTGACTGCTGACCCAGGCAGCTCCAGTGCCCCATGCCCCACCTCACCCCTGGCTTTTCCTGCATGTTTTTCCATTATAACTTAGTGAGTTCCAATATACCCCCACAGTGTGGGATTAAGAGGCACGGCCTCCTCTCTGGCAGCAGATGTGGCTCAGAGGCAAAGTGGTGATGCTGGACTTCACTGGGAGGGATTTTACAGGCTAAAGAAACATCCTCCTCTGCTGCTGCTGCTTCCTCAGGGAGCATGAGATTCCCAAAGGATCACAAAGACAGTAACTAAGAAACAAGCTAGTGCCATCTTTGACAAGGGAAACACACTACAGCAAGGATGAGAGGGAAGAATCAGTTGCAGGGATGTAAGATGGAAAATAAAATCTATCAGGAAAAGTTACAGAAGAACTATCCTTCACTTAAAACCATACCAAGTTACTCCAGCCCGTGCATTACTAAACCCCACATTAATATTAAGGGAGGGAATAGCATATATAATGTATGTTCCCTTTATTTGGAGGCCTAATGACCAAGATGCTGTGAAGATGTATTAGATTGAATTGCACAACATTCCTATATGCTGCAATATCATTATTTTTTTACATAGAAATGAACACCTGAAGGAAACATGTCTTGTGCATCAACAACCAGAAACCAATCCCAAATGCCAAGGGACTGGCCTGCCGCTCCTTTCTAATCTTTATGCTTCTTACTAGGAAAAAAAAATCCTTGGTTTATAAAGCAGGATTTTTGGCAAAGCCTCAGGAAATCTGCTAGCCTCACTAGTGGGTTAATTGTACCTAAAGACTAAGGCTTTGACTTGCATCCCAGTTAATCCCCCCGGAGCTCCCGGAGATGGAAAGCACATATTCTCCTGCTACCCACAGGAGACTATTATGATATCCCCTGCTAACTGCGAGGGATGTGAATCCAAGCAGAAAGTCCTTGCTTAAGTGGAGCTACTCCCGACATTCCCTGCATTTCAGAGCCAGGGGAAAGAACAACTGAAGAGACACATCCCGATCCCATCGCTCCCAGTGCCACCAGAGGGCACAGAAGAACAAAGGGAAAGGAGCCCGGCTCGGACATCGCACACAGCTCTCCCCTCTTCCCACCCCTGCTCACCCAGCACTGCCTGTGTCCCCAAGTGTCCCCAAGGCATCCACTCTCGCTTTGCAGTGCTCTGTGCCTTTCCTCCTGTCCCCCTCGGCTAGGTCGCTGCCCCCCAGGCCGTGCCAGCCTGGAGGGAGAAACAGGAGCCGTCCCAGTGGGCTCACAGAATCTCCTCCTCACCGAGGTGTAAAACTACCGGTCCCTGACATGCCCCTTCCCCTCTGCGGTCTCTGCGCTGTATCATTTGGGATAAAGCCACCAAATAGCCATACCCCGTGCCAGGAGCTGTTTTCAGGCAACAAGAGGTATGTTGAGCATGTCCACAGGAAGAGTGTGAACCAGGGAAATCCTTAATGCTACAGGACTGGGCTGGAGACACTCAGGGCAAATCATGTTTCAGTAGCATTATACAGAATCAATTAGTATCCTAACACAAATCACAAACTGTCATTTTCAGTAAATTTCATGTTTCAAACATTTTATGGTATCATTGTATTCTACATTATCAAGAGCATCTCTGGTACTAAGAATCCTACAGGAATTAAACCATTTTGTTAAGTGGCAATGGCTGAGTTCTTAATTTTCCCAAAGGTAAGTACAAAGGAGCATTGATTGGATCAGTGCAATCCATTCGCCCTTTAGTTTTAGGAAAGCTGCCTCTGTGGAAGCACCACACCCCAACACGGAAAGGCAAATTTAGTTTTTTATGGCCTCATTTACACTGTACATTCAAGCCCTACTCCTGCTCCACTGGGAACATCAGTGGTGGGAAGAAGAGGGTGGCTGTGCCTGGGGCACCTGGCAAGGGGTGACAGGTGAAGGGATGGAGCACTCCTGCCCACCAGGGAGAGGTTTGGGGACATGCCTGAGATGATCCCAAAGCTCCCAGGTCACTGAAGGTCTCAGCCCCTGGTTCTGGCTGTGCAGCTCCGTGACCCTCTCTGGCTTTGGCCCTTGCACTCCTCTGACTTTGGGGCAGATTATTGAAATATCACGATGGTATTTTCCTTTTTTCTGGTTTTCTAGTTCTCTGTTGATAGTGTGAACTGGATCAGCTCACCGAGGGGTTGGGCATGCACAAAGGACCTCAGGATCGAGAGCAGCACAACTAGCAAGGGTGGAAAGCCCAGAGCCAGGAGGGAGTCACTGCCTCCTCCCTCAGGCTGCTGTTCTGCCCCCTAAAAAGCCTCAGCAGCAGCATATAAGGAGCAACACTACGGCCTTGATTTGCCTGGTATTTGGCAATTAGGGAATTGAAAAAGACCTTCAGCTACCATTCATGTTAGCAATGGACACGTGCATTGCACCAGCAATCCTGCAGCTCCTCTCTGGCCTACAGTGGGATTCAAAGGTATCAAAGGGTTGGCAACACTCCCACACATCTCCTACCCACACTTTAATGAGGACCTCTGAAAAAAAGTATAGCTGTGATTACACCAGACCTCCAAAACAGGCTGATAAAAGCACTACACTTGAAGGTCATTTTGAACAAAGGTGAATTATGACACTAAAGCAAAAAGACTACGATAAAATATTTAGGATTTTGGGTGCTATTCCTCCAGAAGAACACAGCTCATTTCTGGTTTCGATGAGCTAAAGCAGGGGATGGTCATTGCAAAAGAACAGTGGAGTTATTGGGAGTCATTCTAAAATAGTTATTCTGCTTAATTTCCCCACATGGACAATTAATCTTTCAATCCACCTGTAGACAGAGGCTCTGAGATGCCCATGAACACACAGCACATCAGTTCAGTCTCACTTTCACGGTCTGACATCATGGAAACACGTTCTTTTGAGGCTGTTTTCATTGTAACGTTCATTCAAGGCGGGTTTACTGCTGTTTATATCTGGACATGAACATGACTGTTTTTAGCAAAACTGTCCCACTTTAACTAAGGTTTTTGTGAAGAGTTTGACTGTGTGAGGAAAAGGACAAACTTAAAGAGAGCTCAAACAGGAAGCTGAGCTCTAAAAATAGAACTGGTTCTACTTCCAAAATGGCAAGTCAGCGGACGTGCTAAACATAGGCAGTGAGTGTTATAATATTGCACTTTTACTTCCAAGAGCAAAAAAGAAAGTATAAAGAGAGAGCATCAAATACCTTCTTTATATTGGTTTTATTGCACAGAAGCCCCAATCATGGCTCAAGGCTCACTCACCAGGCACTTCTGATGCAGAGAGCCCCAGTGGAAACTCATGACAGAGATGGAAGCTTACATCCATCATGGTTTAGCCCAGCACTGGTTAGTGCTGAGAGCTAAACAAGTATTAAAAATATAAAAATAATAAATATATATATATACTCCTCCCCCTCTCTGTGAGGGAGGATGAGTTTTCTGCCAGTTCAACTTTCTGAACCACCTCACTGCAAGAAAGAGCAAAGCCTGTGCCAGCACACAGGCAGAGGATGGGAGAGAAGTGGGGAGAGAAGGAAGGGAAGGAGCAGGACACCAATTTAGACTTGCTTAATTGGTGTGGCAAATACAGCAAGTTGTTGGGTGCAATGGGCAGCACAGGGAACAGAGACACTATTCCTGGGCATGTAATAGGCAGCAGCAGCAAAAACTAGGGATCAGTTTAGATGATAAAAAGATGGTCTGTCACCAGAGCTCTGTCCTGGAATTAGAGGGAGAAGTTTCTATTTCCAGTCTATCAGGAACACTGGGTAAGTTTTAACCTCTGTCTGCCCCAGGTCCTGGTTTCATGATACAAACTGTTCACCAATACTCAAGAAGCTGATGAGGCTTAAATAATGTTTTTAAGCGGGGTCAGCTCCCTGGCTGCTTCCCAGTGCAGTTCCACAAACCCCAGGGAAGGGTGAACAGCAGCCCCAGCACAGGGGGAAATCCCACGGAGACACCACCCACAGCCCCAGCTCCCTTCTGCTACTACACACTGAAGCTTTTCTTCTTAAACAGAAAGCTATTCAAGAGGCACAAACCTGGTGAGTGTTAAATGAAGCAACATCCTCTGAAGTCTGCAACACACCACTTTAATAGACAAGAGACTTCCACTTTCCACGGGCACCGCTCCACCTTAGCAGGTGGATGCCAATGTCCCAAGGGGTCCCTCAGAGCTGCTGCAAACAGCTTCCATTTCCAACAAATTAGGCAGAGACCTCAGACTGGAGGAAAATCACTAATGGAACCTTCACTTGAAAAAAAAAAATCCATTCAACAGCTCTGAAGGCTAGTTACTAATTTTAATTCTGCCCAGGAGAGGACACAATGCAGTTCTGTGATTCCTCCAAGCCCTGAGCAAACATGGAGTGGGTCAGAAATGGCATTATGTTGTCTGATCGATGTACAGGACTGTCCAGGACTGCTGGTGTCCCAAAAGAAGGGACAGATACCCTGATAAACAAACAAAACCCCACCTGTCAAGTCCTACAGGTCCTGCTTACAGCAAAGTGTGTTCATCTCTCTGTTGTTATTGGGTCATGGATGGCAGGAGTATCCTGCACATGCTCAAGTCTGGAAGGATTTCTCTGTGCTTCCTGACAAGCTGCTATGGGATTAGGGAGTAAAATGAGCTCTGTACAGTGCAGCAGCCTCGTCAGAGAGAGAGGGATACAGGAAACAGGAGAGGTCGCTCAAGGGAAAAGAAAGAAGAAAAGACAAAGACAGAAGGATGAGCCATAAATCTTGGGTGCTGTACTTGGGAAAGAGAAACCTGCCAGACAGAATTGGAATCTATCACTATCAGCATTTTTTTTGTTTATTTTCCAGATGTCTCCTCTTTGTAGTACTCAAATTTGAAAATAAATGCAGCAGCCAGAAGTTGGGCCAGCTCATGCAAACAGTACCTACAAACCCCTTTGCTGACAGACCATTGGTTTGACTCCATCTGAGCTTACAGGCACTGGGAAATCACCATTTTCAGTGGTAATATTTGTTTGCTGATTTTAGCTGAGGTCTGACTTAGCAGATTTCCCAATTCAGAGCACAAAGCACGTTGACAGTCCCAACAGTGTGACTGTGAGGACATTTGGAACTTGATTTTAAAAACAAAGTGGTTTTAAAAAAATAGTGGGAGTTTTTAAACCAAGTCCTGGTCACAAAACAATATGATGGAGGAACAACCATTTTTAAGGCTTGGATCCCAAACATGTTGCTGTTTAACACCTGAGACAAATCACTGGGCCCCTGACATATGCTGCTTCCTCATTTTCCATTTTTCCCCTTGGAAAAGTCTGTAGGTACATAACTCAGCTCCCTTAAAGCACAGGTTTGGGGTTTGTATCCTCAGATCAGTGGCAACAGCAGCGACATGAATATTTTACACTCACTTGTGAGGAACATCCAAGTTCACCCTCATCTCCTGCCTTCAGAGTGCTCCTGGATCCCCTGCTCCTCTCAGCTAGTGGGGAGATGTGTCTCTTGTGGATCTGAGTCCCTTGAAGAATTTAGAGTGTGACTTGCAGGGCCCAGAGACTGAGGTACCCTCAGTCTGAATGCTCACAGCCTGAAAAACGTGTTCACAAATTGTATCTGATGGAACTCCACAGACAGTGGCCTTCCAAACCATGAGAACAACGGGGACGTTTCAGTAACTCGGTTGTGGTTAGTACTCCAACAGTCCCACTTACACAAAAAGGTAAAAGCAGAACTCATAGAGCAGGCCAGGCACTGTGGGGCACAAACCCCCCATGAGCAGTAAGAGCAGAAGTCTTACAAGAAATGGAAATACTTCACCCAAGTGCCTCCCCTCCCATGAGATCAGTGATGACTCCTCTCCCCTAGAAGAGCCTGGTTTACTGTGTTTTGCAAATGCATTATTTGGGCAGTAGGAACAGAGCACAGCCCTCAGTGCTGCCTCCTTGCCCCTCCACACGAGACTCCTGGTGGCTCAGCAGTGACTCCTGACTCAGCTCCTCTGCTCTCCCCAACGTGGCACTGCCATTCACAGGACAAATCCCCACACCGGGGGAGAACCATACATCTTAATCAAGACTCACATGCAAGTCTGGGGGCAGACTTTTGCACTTCCTTTGAGCAGCCACTTTAATTTTGGGAAGTGCTCCTTACAACAGAGCCTCTCTAATGAGCCTCCCTCCTAACTCCTCTCCGTCTCCAATTTCACAACTTCCTTGAAACAAATGGAGCGTTGCTCTATAGAAAAAGCAACACTGGGTCCCTATTCAGCAGAAATGATGGAAAGTTTTCTGAGCTGCAGTGTGTGGCTGCTTTGTCCTTCTTTTGTATCTACACGGCTAATTTTCTTTCACAGGATGGAGAACTGTACATTGATTAAGACAAAATTTCCCCTACTTGCCCACAGACCACACTACGAGCCTCTCGACTCGCTTTGTAGTTCGATGTGAATTCAACCATGATACAATTTTCAGAACAGATCAATTTGAGAGGGGCAGCAAACACGCAGGAGGAATGAACCAAAAAAATCACTCGAAAGCAGCCACTCAGGGACACTTCCCTGGTTTGCTTTCGGCGGTTTTGAGTAGCTGCTAACAAAAAGCTGAGCGTTTGCACAGCGGCTCGGGGACCATTGTGCTGACACACCAGAAGAAATGTATGCTAATGTAAAAGGAGTGTTTTACACGGTCTCTGCCCTCCCTCCTGCCTTTGCCCATCTGACCTGCAGTCACCACCACCACAATCTTCTCTTCTTTGGAGACACCATTTACAATTCTTGATTCAGTACTGAATGAGGTTTGTACATCTGTATATGTACACATCTATAAATGTGTGTACAGCTTTTAACAGATATATAAAAGACATTTTATAAACTCAGAGTAATCATTAGCCACAATGTTTGCATCTCTTTCCATTCCCTTTTCAATATCACCTACTTCAGGGGGGTTCTTGCATTTCTGTGAAGTACTGGCATGTATATTCTCATTTTACCAGAGTTCCTGGGGACTACAGCAGTGTATGTATTTAACAGAACACAAATGGCTGGATGGAAGACGCAGAGCCTCACAGAGCCTATGGCTGTTAGGTACCCTGGATGAGCAGTAATCCCTTCTGTCCCAACTGGATCTGAATTATTTACATCAGCCTACTGACATTAACTGGGCAGGGAACTTGTTCCTCCCTGCACGAAGAGGCCACGGCTCACCACATTCACTACATCACTTACAGTTTACAGGAAAACTACAAACTGAAACTCCCCAAATTCTGTTTTTAGCACCTGAGCAGATCATTTCACCTTTCAGCCTGGTTTCCACCTGAGAAAAGAAGGCCATGCTATTTACTGTGCACTGTTAACCATGGAATTGCAGCTGCTCCTACAATGAGCAAAATCCCAAACCTCACCAAGCTTCCTTGGGGCTCTCCCTGTGAAAAACACCTGCCCAGCCAGGAGAATGCTCCTCTGCAGGTCTGATTCCACCCACTGGTGTTAAAGGAGGTTCAATTGCTCACTCAGTGCACTGTGATGAAGTCCTTAACATCTTACTCGCTTAGTGAATAAACCGTGAGCAGATGTGTAAGAGCAGAGCATCTCCCCCAGAGCTTGTCAGCAGCACGAGGGAAGGCTGACCTGCACTTGCACAGCCAACCCCACCCCCCATTTGTAGGACTTTTTCCTTGAAAACGTCTGGGATTTAATGCTGTAAATTATTCTATTCTCTTTCTCCACTGACACCATGATTATAAACTCATGGTTGATGCACAGACCTTCACACGTATTTCTTTAAACACCCCATTTGCAACTGAAATTTTTGGCTCAGCTCCTGTTCTTTTGGTGTTTCTAATGAGGCAGCAAACCCCAGCAGTAGTCAGGTATCTTTTCAGCTACTCCCAGCAAGGAAAGCAACAGGATATGTAGAGTCTTGGTTTTGCTTTCACCCTTTGTCTTGGAGATCAAAGCCCGCTGCCAGGTCTTTAAAGATTTGGCAGAATTGCAGAAATCAAATATTGAAATGATCTATTAGGTCCCATCTTGTGCATCATCTCCTTGGGCCAGATGAAGATGGCTCTTTGCAACAGTTACGGGAGCTTGGTCATGTTTGCTTTTTACTGCCATACCTCCATGCACACATTTTATCACAATTAAAATATTTGGTGCTTTCAGCTTTACTTGGATTCTTTGTATAAGAAACACCAAAGCCTTTCAACACAGTTTGAGAACACAGCAAGTAAATGAAGGGAACCAAACATTTCCTTACCCATCATGGCCCAGGCCAGTCTGCAGCATCAGACTTTAATAACAAATTCTGTGACAGATGATACATTCCTCACTGCTCCTACACTTATTTTTTTGAATTCTATAAATAAACCCTTAGTGAGTTGGTTAAATAAAATCAATCAGTGAGTTGATGTCAGTTGTTAGACCACCCCATGAATAGTCTAAGTCCTGTACTTGCACTGTTCCCACTGATACAATGCCTGGCTGGGCACGGTGAATTCCATAGGACAATGCTGCTGATCCTACAGAAGTGACCGCTCTGGTCACAACTTTAACCTCTTCAGCCCAGGGATCACAATAACCCAAAGTTTCTTTTCTTCCTTACAATCCTCAGCATGTTTGAAATCTCCCCTTTTGCCTCTTGCTGGGGTTGCAAGCTCCACTTTGGGGATGTACAATAAATACCTACCCTGGCACACAAAGATCCACCAGGGCGGGGAGGGAGGAGGTGAAGCACATCACAGACCCAGCAGCACCACTTTGATTTGTTTAGTGGTTTATTTAGTTTATTTGGGTATGAGTGCAAAAACTGGGATTCAAGAGCCTCAGGCTGCCAGCCTGTTGCAAGCAAATTGAAGAGAGGTGAGCTAAAAATTAAAAATAAAAGCAAATACATCCAGACTGGCCATTACTGCTTGGAGAGAGACACTGTGCTTGTGCAGGGACTGCACATCCACCCAGGGAGCTGCTGGGCAGACACAAAGGCAGTGCAGCCATCAAGAGTCACAGGGTGAGGTACTCAGATGCCATAAGAAGCAGATATTCTTCTAAATTCAATCAGTGCTGACCCAACCAAACCACTAAAAAAAAAAAACCAAACCAGTAAAAAAAAGTAATCAGAGAAAGGAGCTCAGACTGACAGACTGAGGCACACATCCGTCTGGGCTTCCTCTTTCTCTCTCCTTTACATGGTTCACAGCTCCCCAAACTACTCTGTGCTCCTGCCTTCAGATTGTGTGATGTCCATGAAGGATAATATAAAGACAAAAATCAAACAAGTGACAAAATGGAATGCTTTGGCCTTCTGACATCAAAGACTAAAGCAAATTATTGCATTGAGCCCTTGAATCCAGGAGGGGCAAAGGCTGGAGGTGGTGCAGAGACCATGGCAGCCCTGGCTGTCAGCACCTGGCTGAGCAAGGCAGTCACTTTTCTCCTTGCTCAGCCCTGGGCAAGT
>JAOXXN010000212.1:3376114-3387358 GCA_026770055.1 Myrmophylax atrothorax
ACTTTTCTCCTAGCTCAGCCCTGGGCAAGTCGTTTTTGGTACAGAACATTCCCACAGGCACAGACAGATGGAGAGCTGGGTGAACAAATTGGGAAAACACACTTTTTCTTTTCTGCCCACCTATGACAGACACCCCTGCAGAAATAACACCAAACTTTTAGTGCAGATGTGGGAGATGTTTAAGGACACTTTGAGAGGGCCAATGACCCTCAATCAAATCTTACATCAGGTTACGAAGAGATGACAGTGATTCTGCCCTTCAGAGCTGGCAATCAAATCTACCTCACACAATGAAATTACAAAGCTTAAAAGTTACTAAATTACAACAGTTTTACTTCTTTCACGAGCTGTCTCAAGTTCCTAAGCAGGCCAGGAATTCCTCTCCAGGTCTCCATATGTATCCTTGGCTCACAGACACCTCACACATCACACAGTTTCCAACTGCTGAAATGAATCCATTGTCCCTGGTTTTAAGGAGCATCCAGGATGGTCCCTATGGAGGGGGAAGGCTGGTTATACTATCCCAAGTGTGCAGTTTCAAGGGATGGGTCTAAAGCTGCTGTAGGGAAGTGTTTCACGCACACGTGGGTGCACAGCCAGGCACACTGAGGTGCCCCCAGAAACAAGAGGCCATGAACATCACCAAACCACCCTACAGCTGGGAGCTGCATCTTTTGAACAAGGAAAACAAAAAATCAATCAAGCAGTGACAATGTTTCTTTGGGAGTCCAAGAAAACACTAAAAAAAGACACCTAAGCTCAAGTAAACACAAACAATAATAAAAAAACCTTTTTTTTTTTGCTCCTTTTTATTGCCCCAGACCAGAGTTTTCAGAGGGAGATTTAAAGCTTGTGGTTATTTCCCTGTGACTTACAGGTGCTGCACTATGGAGATGGAACAACAGCCATGTTAGAAAGAGAAAGTAAGATTTCAGTATGATTTGAGACCAAAGGCTCAGTAACTTCCCATGGAATTTACGTGCTTTGGAAAAACCTAGCACTGAGTCTTTAAAGGGTTCTATAACAAGTGTGTTCTCCCAATTCAGAGAAGAAAAGAGAACAAATGATAGCCTGCAATAGCACCAGCACAGCACAATGATGAGCACTTAAAAACCCAACAAGTTTACACAGAACACAACATTTTCCAAGCCATGTTCTCTCTCTACCGACTCCCACACACAATCAGATGCGGGGAGTTATGATCATTCCATTTCACATTCCCAAACATCCTTCCCCTCCCAGGTTCAGCAAGGCATTGAATAAGTTTTGAAAACACCACATGTCAGAAACAGAGACCTGGAGGTGCAGGAAGGTCTGAGGGGTCTGCTAAAATAATGCTGGGATGACAACAGATTAACATCTCCAGTGACAGGAGATATTAATATCACAAGAGTTTTCATCTGCTTTGTTTGAGCATTAAACCTAAAAAAAAAAAATTATCAGCAATGATATGCCATGGAAAAATTGCTCCCTGGTGTTTCCTGAAGGCATTAGTAGGTAATTTAGAAACGTGGCATGGAGACAGGCACTGCCCCCAGTGCCCTCAGTGCCAGCGTGGCTGTTCCATCCAGCAGAATCCACAAAACCCATTTGCTGTGAGAAGGGCGATTTTTCAGCGTTTCTCACAGCCCATTTCCCAAATATTTCAGATCTTTTGAATCAAAGCTTCCAGCTATGATGCCAGAAGTCATTAACTGTATTACTGAAAGAGCAGGTGAGAACGTTCTTGAGCCCATTACAGGCTCAGTACAATGACTCCAAAGGGAGTTTGCCCAAACACATATAAGAAGAGCCACCATGTGGTATCTGGCCAAGAGCACGTGCAGGGATTGCTGGGCCAGCTGTGAGGAACAGCACACTTTTACATTAATCTCCAAGTTAATTACAAACGTTATTTCTGCTCCATTGTTTCATAAAGGTGATTTTATTTATAAATATGCCCCTCCCTGCTTTGCTTGCCATGTACACAGGAATCTCCACCCCCTGGTACTTCAAAGGACATCAATCTTGAGGAAATGCAACTCCCACACTTTGACTGTTACACAGGAAAAACAATGTTGTTATGCAACACTACACTGTTCCAAAACATCTCAGCTCAGACCCTCAGCTTCAGAGGCAGAAATGGAGTTTATCAGCTGTGGTACAAATTCCCAGAATGCTGCAAACAGGGTTCAGGCAATGACAAGGTCTCTGCATGAGGCTCCTCCACCCCAGAATGAGAGAGATTCTGTACCTACAAATGTCACAGGCAGGGATTTAGGAAATCCATAAAATTTAGGACTTCAAATACCCAGACTGACCAACAGAAATGTTACCAAATAGCACTTCCCACACCACTTCCCCAACATTTTCTGCCAGAGGTTTGGGGCTTTTTTCCTGAACTTATAAATGGTCATAAATTAAACAACATTGCTGAGTTCTGTTTGTGAAGGAAGGTTATCAGAGATAACCCCTTCTCTCACTGATAACCCCAAGTGAGTAGAAACGAGGCCCAAGTTCCTCTCCTTTGTTTTTCTTAGCTACATCTTTTCCAGACTTGATATTCCTGATGATTATTAAACTCAGAGTTATTTTTTTTTTAATTGGTCGTTCAGAGTGCAGCATCTGAGCTAATTTTAAAGGTGAATTCCTGCCACAACACAGGTGAATAAACCCAGTAAATTCTAACTACCAGGAATGCAGTTAAAAGGTTTCCTGAAGGATTGCAGCCAACACATCCAACAGCCAGCTTGTTCCATGGAGTGCAGGATCACTACTCAGTAACAATTTCAGATAACAGTAAATAGCACACCCAGCTGCAATAAAAGCAGATTTCAAAGAAACACACAGTATAATCTCCTACTCAAAATATAGCTTTTCTTAAAGAACATCTACTTTGCAAAGATTGCCAGGAAACAATTGCTGATGACAGTCACCACTTCTCTGGTTTGTGTCTTACCAAAAGCCAGGCAGTTTGCAAGGCTTTGTGCTCAGCCTCTCTTCACAACCTTCCCTCAAAGCACTGACCTGGCCTGACACTGATAAATACTGTGGGGAGAGCACAGGCAAGAGGTGATGTGGCTCCAATCACACCTTTTGCAAACAGATGCTCTACAACAGATTAAAAAAAAAAAAAAGAACTGAATCAATAGAGCTGCTGCTTTCCAGGATCACAAAAGTGTGTGTAGAACACCTGTTAAGGGCAAAAGCATTCCCTCCTTTCCAAATGGCCAATTATCCAGCATGAGATCGGAGTCCAGTCAGCACAACTACTAATTAGGGTTCTCCCAGCCTTTCTAATTTACAAATTGCTTCTCCATGCCTTCTCCCAGATCCTGAGAGTTACCACAAATGTCTACAAACACAACTGGACAAGTATTTCAAAGCAATCCCGTTCTGCATGGAGTTAATCCAGGGCATTCAAAATAACTTACCCACTAATAGCTTCACGTCCCTGACGGTGAAATCCGGGTCAGGCATTCTGTAATTAGCAAAGAAAGCGACGTTAAATACTGACATGATAAGTGTGGGTACACGTTCGTTACCACAATAAAAGAGAAATAAACGCCGAGTGCTCTTTGTCCCCAGTGCAGGAGGTGCAATCAAGCAAGGCCTCTCGGAAGCGTGGACAGTGCAAGTTTTAATGACACACATGACACTTTGCACTGGCAAGTGTGCAACAGTTTCTGTGCTCACAATGAAAGAAAAAAGGTGTCTTTTCAATCACTTCTTATCAGCACCAGAGTGGGAGGCAAGGGAAGGGGTTGGGGGGGATTTCAATAAAATCCTGAACTTTTACAGCTTGTTCTAAGGTGGTTGTGTTTGCAACTGCTGATGCCTCGTGTATATTCCCCAAGGTGAACATGATCCCAGCTTGCCAAACTGAGGGACAGAGCAGTGAAACAATCTGTTCAAAGCCACATCATCACAGGTTGGATTCCTTGCTTGGAAATAAAACATAAGAAAATAATAAATTAAAGCCCCTTGGTTTTAATGACTGTCAGAAGACAATGTGGCTGTATTTGCTGGGCTGGGAAATTGTTCAATTCAATTTGGGCTAATTCTGAGCCAAATTAAATGGTAGCATAATTGGTTCTGGGATGTTGATGCATTTATAGGACCATTGCTAACACAGGCAATGTTTTAGGGTTTAATGCAATTAGACAGTAGCCTGGTACACCAAGTGTGTGTCAGGGAGAGAGTAGAATTCTGCAGCATACACACTGGATAGAAAAAGAAAACAAAAACAGTAGTGGGGCTTTAAAGCTGATTGACTTCATCTTATTGACAATATTTCACACTTCACATTGCACAAAAGCTGACTAAGGAATTGGAATGAAAAACAGTCCAGTGGGACCTGCCAGCTCAGTGCTCCACCCCTCTCGTTCTGCCCCAGGTTGAAGATAAACAACTTGCTCTGGACTTTTGACAAAATTTGGTTAGAAATCAGAACAATCCAGCCCATGGGCAAATGTTCAGAGCAATAGTTTTTACTATTCAGAAAACACTAATAGGTATTTTCTGTAATTTACTAAGAGGTAAAGTTAAAAAATGCAATTACTGGCATGCATGTATCTTGAGAAGTATTTGCCAAATTCTGCTTGTCCACTTTCTTTTACCCTTATCACCTTGCTCTGGTGGGATGCAGAGGCTGGACAATATCTTTTGTTAGTTCTCTGCCAACCCTCACATCTTTGCCTTTAGCTGTGAGGGCCCCACAGCTCTGGAATTCACTCCCTCTCCGGAATGAAACAGCCTGAATCTACTGACCTTCAGGGTTCACTCCGAGCTCATCTCTTTTTCCAAGCACTAAAAAGTCAGAAGTAGGGGAAGGAGGAACTATTTATGGGTGACAAGAACATGCAAGGTTTGTCTGCAAATGCACAGCTTGCCTGTACTTGGTGTCAGAAACGTAGAATGATTAGATGGGTGATCTTTTTACACTTCCATAAATCAAAATAAAAATCAACCACCAAGATAAATAACAATCCCAACCCAGATGGATAGAGCAATTACAGTCTTTCTAAGAGCTCCACCAGCAGCTGACAATAAACTCAAACTGGAAGAATGCAATCCTGCCTGGCAGTGGAATTGCATGTTTAGCTTTTTGGAGGCTACACCTGGTAGATCCCTTGGGCTTTTGCTCTGCAGTCTCAGACTGTGTGGTACATTCAGGAAGGAGAACGCAGAGAGAAGAATTTCAGGCCTGAATACAGCAGGTTTCAAGGACAAGAACACATTTTGTAGCTGGGTTGCCTTGGGAGGTCCAGCTTTAATTCCAACCCATTCTGCTGTCATAGATGGCAGTTCTTCAGCTCCAGCCCCACCAGCACAACTGCCACACTCAGTCTTACACAATCAGGGCTGGGTTTGCTACAGCACTAGGAGAGCCAAAGATATAAATATTCTTTTCTTGGAGGTCACCAGTCTTATACCACTCAGTGAGTGTTGGTTTGTTTATTTTTCTGCACATAAACCCACAAGAGCAACAATGCAAGAACTCCACAGATACGTTTTTCTCTGCAATTTTCAGACAAATGTATCTTGTGGAAAACTGCTGTGAGTGCTTCTAAAGATTGCAAATATCATAAAAAATAGGTGAAGAATAGTACAGTGAGGTGAGCTGACTCCAAAATATGACTGACTACATTTGAGGTTTTCAGCAGTCTGTAATACACAAACCATGGTGCCTCTTGCCTTAAACAGAAAAGAAATGCAAACATCTCAGTGTGCACTGGGTGCCTTTTAGTAAATGTTTAAGGATGTGCTAGAGAATCTATTCAAAACCTAATGAGGATGAGCTCTGGCCAGCACAGGTATGTGATTAACCACATTACAATGCAGGATGACCATTGTGCCGGTAAGAGACAACATGTCTCCAAAGAGCATTCTCTCTCCAAGTTACAATCCTGGAAACAGCCAAACAGTCCTCCCAAAATCCAGCTTCCATTCTGCTGGGAGGGCACAGGTGGGCTTTCCTGCTCACAGCCATACAAGTATGTGCCATGATGGTCAGAAATACAGAGGAAAGCAATTTTCATTATTATGATTTTTCCTCATTCCTCTCATTCCTTGCCATTTCAGAGAACCTCCAAGCACAGCAACCAAACTGCTCAGCTCTGTGCTGTGCATCTGCCAGGCCTGGCTGCTGACACTATTTGAAACTCATCACAGCAAACTGACACACGTATTTTTCCTTCCCTGTCCAAAGTTAGTGTGTGACAGAGCCTCAGTAAGTGCCTCCAAAACTCCTGCTGTGGATTTACTCCTCTTCCACCTCTTCCCAGTCCAGTTCAGAACTCAGAAGATGCACTACCCCAACTGACAGAGCTGCACAACTCAAGCAAAACATGCATCACTGAGTCTTGCTGCTTCTTCACTTCCAACACGTGTTCCAAAACTGCTGTTTGACTGCTCTGATGATGCTGACAAAGAGAGGCAGCTGATTTTCAATGGTCTCTTTGAGGTGTGGTTACCTGTCTTGAAGAAAAAGAAACCAACACATGACACAAAAAACCAGGTTGCTCTTTACATGATCCTGTTGCCTTGAGGAGTCTCTGAACCCCTGGACCAAGAAAGACCAAACACCCCTCTCCACAGGCAGCATTCCACCAGGAATACTCTCCAGTGACAGCACAGGGCTAACCCAAAGTGGATTGTCAGGTGGCAGCTCTCCAGATTTTGGGCACATCAACAACAAGGAAGCCAATGATGATGTGTGAGCTGAGATTTGAGTGTTGCAATGTCCACAGTGAAATTGCCTCCTTACAGAATCCTGAAGAACAAGCAGCAAGAAGAAAGGGGTGTTATGTCCAGTGGTTAGGACACTGAGGAACAAGGCATCTTTGTGAAGGATCTTGTGCAACACCCACAGCAGGTCAGGCAGCCCGAGGTCTGCAGGCACCACAGGTGGCCACAGGAAGCACCGAACCAGGCTGGTTATCCACCCCTGGTAATGCCTGGCCATTTGCAGCTGAGATCTGAGGCCCAGGAATGTCTGTGTCTGCAGGATGAGCTCTCACTTCCACACTTTGCTGCTGGAGCACAAGCTGAACTGCTACTGCTGGCACAGCAGGAGCTGAAACATCTCCCCGGTTTTCCTCTTGAACTGTGGGGAATTTCACATGAACTTCCTCATACACAGGAGGAGGATCTGGCTGCTGGGAAGGTGCAGTGATCCCTCTGGCTCCTGAACACTGCCCAGGAGAGCTGATGGTTTCTTCAGGAAGAAATTCTTGAAGATTTTATCAGTTGCCCTTTAGGAGCAGCAGTTTAAAACCAGTGCATGCAGAGAGAGCCAATTAAGCACTTCTTGTTCAGAATTGAAGACACAAAACTATTTCACTACGTCACCCAAAGCATCACAGCAGCTTCTGTTTGCTCTGATAGTAAAGGGACACATGGTTGTCAAATACCCCACACACTGTTTCTTCTCTTTCTCTCTTTAAATTTGATTGGGGTGGCCTGATTCTTTTTGATTAGTAATTGAGAGTCCTTGGTCCCCTAAACTGAGGTTTTCCAGCTGAAACCGAGCAAAGTAATGATGTTTTCAAAAAAATTACTTTTCTCTCCTTCAGCTATGATCATTTACACAGTCTTAATTTCCAGAAGTATCAAGAAACATTTATCTAAACTATGGATTATGTGGCTGATGAAGTTTATCCTTCTAATATTTCTCTATTAGACACTGTCACTTTCACAAACAAACTTGCAGGATTCTCCTGTTAAAATACCAAAAACTTTACAACTGGATATTAACAAAAGGCAACCTCAAAAAGACTCCAGTAACCCCACATTTAACCAGACATTATTAAATATTTACAAAGCTGAGACACTCTGAAGAGCCATGATTATAATGGAAAACGACAGGCAGCATCAGACATTCCACCTGTAATGCAGAGACCAACTGAGAGGTCAAAAACTGAAGGGAGTTTGTTCTGCCACCACAGCACGGATTGGGCACAGAAACCTTTGCATTTTATTCCCGACTTTATTTGCTGACTTATTTTTGATTGTGCAGTACCATGCTGGATGCACTTAACTTTTATAGACCTCATTATCTGCCTGTTTATAAGCAGAAAATAATCATTCCTCTTCTCAAGGGTGCTGACAGTCTGACTAATTGCAATCCATTTTGAGATCATCAAAAGAAATACCAGATACAAGTGGAAAGCATAATGGTTATTTTATAAAAGCATTTATTAATCATCAAGATTTGCTTGTAACTTACTTAATTCCCAGTCCATCCTTATTTCTGAAGATGAGGGGAACTCTGAGAGCTTCTCTTTGCACATACTCAAAAGTAAAATCTGTGAAAATGAATTAAAAAATACCCCAAATCAATTACAATGGCATTGGCACCTCAGGTTACATTTTCTCAAACGCTCTCCATTTCCTTTTTCTCACCAAAAAGAACTCCACTATCACCCAAAGAGAAACAGAAAGAGAATGCATATTTTAGGTCTGAACCGGAAACCCCCTGACAGACAATGCTCTCCCAGCTGCTCCCTATTTTTCCTGTTCACTGATGCACATAAAATAGAATCCAGTCAGTTTGTCAATTAAGGTCTGGGTTGAAACACCCAGGCTGTAATGAAATACCAAATTAACAGTTCAAAGATAATCCTGACTAATTTGCTGCAAATCAGTCTAGTACTTTTGGGGCAAATGTGTAGTTTAAACTGTATGTGAAAGTTTAGATATTTTAAGCCATACATTTCTACTTATATATTTTCTCGTGAGCATTATCTGCATAGAGCAGAAAGCTGTGATTCAGTGAACACGTAATTTCTTTTTATGTGAGGGCTATTGTGACTTTCAACAGAGAAACTTTACTTTTAATTAATCAGAACTATAACAGCAGGAGCTGATAGGAATTTTATACAGCTCCTGGCACTCAGGAAATCTGTGAAAAATGGATAGTTTTTGTGGGGAGTCACAGTCCAACACACAATCCAACTGAAAATTAGACATAGATTTGTCTTGTTAACACTGGCCAGCATCACCTTGTTGCTTCCCTCCAAGGATTAGGCAGGACTCGCCTTTCCTGGGGGTTTCTCTATGCACTGTCTGGTACAATAGCAGTGATTTAGGGATTAGAGAGGAAGTTACAAGGCAGCGATTTGGGTGAGCTGTGCTCCAAAACCCTCACTCCACTTGGAGCCTTCTGCCGCAGAGAGCAGAGGAATTCCTGCAGCGGCCACGGACTCATCTATGGCTCTGCTATTCCCCTTTTTCACAGCAAAAAATGATGTCTGTAGAGTGCCCATACGCTGCCCTCAAATGGGAAACGTGGCTCGACTCCTCAGCACCACAAAATGCACTGCCCTGCCCAGCACAGCGCACCCTCCCTGTTTGCATTTGGCTACACACGAGCAGTTTAGCTCCAATATTCTGCCAGTGATGTCCATGATCCCGGCAGAGCACGAGCACCTCAGCCCAAGCTGAGGTATTTCTGTGCTCTAAAACTCACGCTGAAACTAAAAAGGGACCCTGAGGCCAAGCTCCCACGCCTGCACATGTACTTCCCTCTATTTTTACAACTTTTTCTTTGCTGTATTCAGTTAGTAATTATGACAAGTAGAGATATAATGTTCCTACTTAAGAGTTACCAAATCAGAGCACTGTAATTATCCATTTACAGAAACATTAAAATTACAGACACTTTATTGCTACTAGTCTCAAAATAAGTGCAATGAATACTCCATTTAACTAAGGTTACCAAGTAAATATTTCTGTAGTGGAGAAGTCTTCCTTTCCCATAGGCATTCCCATTAAAACCGTTGGCTTTAGGTAAGCAAATAAATAAACCACAGAGATTTTTTAGGGACACTGACCCAAGTCAGAAAGTCAACAAACATCAGGAGTAATACTGGTGGAAGAAGCAAAGGCAGCTACAAAGCCTTGCAGACTAGAGGCCAAGTAGCTATGACTAAGTGCACTCAAGCCAAAAATCACACCACTGCAAGAAGAGTTATCATTAAAAATAAAAACAAGGATATGGGAAATAAATAAATATATTGCTCAACTAATTCCATGTGTTCATACAAACTGACTTTTTTATTCTTACCAACCACTGTCATTGTTTTGTACAGATTCAATTCAGCTCTTGGATTTATAGGGAAAAAAAATAAACCAATAGTAAAAATAAAGCAGAGCAAATAGGAAGGCAGATCCTTTCTTCATAATGCCCCAACAAAGCATTTAAATCCCTTGTGGGGTTGAACAAAGCCGACACAGACCACAACAAAATAACAAAAGACACTCATTTATTTTCAAGATCCCTAGAAAGGAGAAAGCTGCCCAAAGATTTTGGAGCTGCTGAGCCAGGGAAGCTGTGGATTGTATTATCCTTAGCATGAAGCAATGGCAACCACTGGACTGTTTGGATGCTGAGGATAGAATGCAATCACTTTCTGGAAAATTAATTAACATTTTCCAGCTAAAAAATAGGTGTTTGTTTGAAGGAAGAGGGAGGTCAGGGTTGAACTTATCTCCTAAACAAATACCTTCCTAAGTAAGATAGGTATTTAATTTCTCTACCACATCAACTTTTCTAAAAGGAGCTTAAAATGCTCATGCAAAACTAAGCCTAGGGGAGAAAAGGAAATTTTCTAAACTCGATTAGTGGCTCCACACACAGTTAGAGCAATTTCAGGAGGATTACAGCCAAAACTTCTCTTTCCTGAGAAAGCCAGTTTAGACAGGCGTCCTCAGTCAGGCCGAGTTTTAGCGACAGCCATCTGGGATGGGGATCCGTGTCAACAGTGCAGCGGTAAATAAAGGTGACCTGCAACCCCCCCGGCCTGTGGATTCCCGGGCAAAGCTCTCCCGTTTCCCTTCCTGCCAGCCAGGCGTGCGGCAGAGCTGCGCTGTCTGGCTCTGCTTACCGCTCCGGAATTCAAGTCACCTCAGCAAAGCAAGGAACTTTGGGGAGGGCAGCGCTGTAATTTAATATATGATAGGCACACAAAGAAGTTATTGACTTTAAAGTCTCCGAGCCTGGCGAACGGGCTCATCAGTCGCATCCCTTCGCGAAAGGGGTTCTGGATTCAGGAGGGGGCGGAGGGGCAGCAGGAATCACCTCCGGCTAAGTGGGGGCTGGGGTTTCGGCCTCTCCCGTGCCAGGACCTAATTCCTGAACATCCCGGTGGTGCGCTGGGGTCACGGTGGCGGGGCAGGGCGGGGGGAGCTGCCATGGATCACCGCGCTCATCCCAGCCCCGCGGCGGGGCTAAAAGCGCCCTCCGCGTGCGGGAGGGCCGGG
>JAOXXN010000212.1:3400545-3424683 GCA_026770055.1 Myrmophylax atrothorax
ACTTACTGAGTGGATTTACTCTAAGTTACACTGTGCAGAGCTACTGTCTCCTCAAGATGCATTTACTCCAGTCATCCCTTTTCATGTTTGCTAGCAAAATCAAATGGAATCCTTATTGGTATTCCAGTGTTAGTGTCAGCAGATACTACTGTGTTTTGCCATTCTGCAACACACAATAATTGCAGAGCCAAGATCCTGGACTAAAGGATAAATGATGCTTAGTTTCCCTTGTGTATAAAACCAGTAATAAGATCATTATTTTGACTTATCTGTTTTTAATTTCCGGTGAGTTATTCTGGCTCATACACAGCAGCTCGCTCTCTCTGAGTTGTTTATAACTCTGTGAATGGTGCAGACAGTCTGTGAGAGCCTGGCTCAGAGCCTCTGTCTCTGGGGTGAATAGTCCTGTCAGGAACACAGGGAGCCAGCCAGGAGTGCTGATTCCCAGTGATGCCGTGACACCCGTCTCACTCTTGACTTTCTTCTACAGCACCGGCTACTGATTTCAAAAGAGATGTAAGCCTGTGATTTTAATTATAATGCAGAGCTTTATTTAAGCCCTTCTGGTCTAATAAGATGTGGTGGCATTTTAAATAAGTGAAATGAACTTGGTCAGGATATTAAACTGAAAAAAAAAGTTGAAATGCAGGTTCTTCTATAGGGCAAGTTGTTAAATTTTTTGCAGTAGGGTAGAAATCAGGCTGCCATGACTCTGAAATCCAGGACTGTGGAAGGTTTAACGTGGTTGTGTGCCCAAATTCAGTTATCTCCTGAAAACATCTGAATGCCCACCACTTTTAGGCTTATGAGAGCTTCAGACTCGAGTCGAAATGTCATGTGAGTCCTTTAATTTTGTCAAGAGCTGTAGTAAATCTGCCAGTCATACCTGTAGGATGATCTGAAGTTAAAGTTAGCTCTTCTTTGAACCAGGGATTAGACCAGATGACCTCTTGAGGAGCCTTCCAGCCCACGTTACGCTGTGATTACGCAGCAAGGCAAGGCATTTGCAGCAGGGCAGCTGCACAGTGGAAATCTTGCAGCAAGTGTTCAGGGGAGCTTTGAAAGTGGTGAGGGAGAAGGTGCTGAACATGCTGTACTGGAAACTGTGCAGCCACCACCGACACTTCCTGCCCTGAGCAGGTCTCCTGAACAGGAAAATATCCTGCCTACAGCATCAGGCTGCACCTGTGGGTTCAGGCTTGGTGTGGGTTTGGGTCGTGTCAGGTGACCTCAGTGGGGTGCTGTTCCTGCAGGTGTTATCTTACAGGAGCAGTTGGAATTTCTTTATTTTGAAATTGCAGCATGAGCAGAGGGAAGAACTCCTGTCACTCTGCATTGCTGTTAGAAAACAGGCACAGGGCCTTGTGATGAAAAATGGAGCTTTTTGTTTTAGGTGCCTGGCTCAGGCTTGGCCCAGGAAGTAAACTTGCAGTTGAAAAGAGTTGGCAGTTTTGCTGCTTGTTTACACTGACAAAGTTCCCAAATTAGCTTTCTTGAGAGTCTGAGGAGACAGAAAACATGAACTGGTTTTTCACTTACAGGTCAAGCTTGGGTTACTCTGCCAGACATGAACACAAGGAGTTCAAAATCAAGTGTTTGATATCACTGCTACATGGAGGCATTGATTAATGGAAACATAAAATGTCTTCGATGTTTGGCAAATTAAAGACATCGGTTCTTAAAAGAAAATAAAGTCTTCAATGACTTTCTTTAGTGTCATGGTTATGATAACTTACTACTAAGATAAAGGATTAAAGTGCCTTGCCATGCTGGATGGTTTTGAGTCTATACACACCAGAAGAAGACTTACAAGAAAAATATTTGCTAAGTATGAAAATGAATCTTTGGTGGTGAAGGACTGGAATTGTTCTGTGAAAAACACAGGAAGCCCAACATCCCACGAGTATGTTGGGACTTAACAAGCAATCCTGACAACCAAATGTTTATCCTCTCAAATGTGAAGTTTCCCACGACAAAAAAATGGTATTTTTAAATCTTTACACAAGAATTGTATATGCATTAATATAATTTCTTGTAGAGTTTCCTATAGCACTTGGAAACTGCTCCGTGGTTGGCTGGGTGGCGAGGCTTATGACGATAAAAGCTTGCAATAAAGGAATTAAAAAATTGGCACATGGCCTTGAATGCCTGTTGTAACATGTCTGAGCAAAACCCTTGGTTGCCTTTCATATATTTAGTGCATTGGTGATTAAGAGTTCTGGTGTTCTGGAACGTGCGTAGGAAGGTGGGATCCAGGACGAGGTGCAGCTTGGCTCAGCTCTTACCAAACAGGGGTTTGAATGGTCCTGCTGCTTTTGCAGCTGGCTTTGGGTCCTCCTTTCCATGCCTGCCTGCATCCATATACCAGCTCTTCATAAGTCTTTCTTCTTATCAGCTTGATGTGCTTATATTTCATATTGCTGATAGGTTTTTTTCCTCTGCATTTTAAACATATTTTGTCTGTTGAACAAGTTCCTTTGAGGAAGAGCACTGAACACAGAGACCTTGGTGCATTGTTCCCTCTTTGGAACTGTGCTTTGTCTGAAAGGTAAATTTATCAGGAAAGAGTATTTCAGGAGAGCTCCTGGGATTAATGTCACTCACCAACTGCACATGCATAAAACTACCTGACAGTTTTAAAACCTGTTAAAATGCATTCTAGTTAATTTTCTTTATTCTGAGCTGGGTTTATGAGTTTCCTGGTGCTGTTATTTATTGCTGATTTCTGCTCCTGAAGCTCAGGATATGTGGAGATCTAAGGTTATAAAAGAGCTTGGCTCATACAATAGTGGAGGGCTGAACCTTGGAGCACTGTATTATCCTTTCTTGGAGACATTGTCTTTCTTCAGGCTCTAACAAGCCTGTTTGGCTGCCATGGGCATTGTGGACACTTTCATGTTTTCAGTCTGTGTTCTACAATCTGCTTAAATACTTGAGTGAACGAATATGGCTGAGAGGCCCCATGGAAAGGTGATCTTTGTCACGAGAGGCTTCTGCTCTTCAGAACTTAAAGCCAAATATATAAGGAGAAAGGACCACCAAGGTTGTGATGGGCAGTCTGCTGCCTTCACAGGCTTTCATGTTATTATATGAGACTTAAAAGACTTTATATGGTGTTCATGCTACACAAAATATTTGCTAATACCACGCAAAATTTATAATCGATAGTGAAAGATCAAAAACTGCCTCAACAGTGTAACATGAAAGAAATGTTTCACTTTAGGAGTCCAGGTATGTTGTTCACAAAGTTCAGCTGTTTGGTTGGGATGAGCTGGAGGTGTTGAGGTGGTTGTGCTGTAACAGCTTTTCTGCATATTGAGGGTTTGCTCTACAACACAACAGTATGAAAACGGTGGCCTTTGCTCAGCCCTATGTTTGAACCTGATGAAACGGGTGCAGATCACATGAAGAGAAATGTAAATGCAGACTTACTTTGGTTTAAACTTAAAATAATCTCTAGTGAAATAATAGGTGATGTAGGTAACTGCATCTCTCTCTCCCCTTCCTTTCCAGGTGGCCATGGTGGAAGTTCAGCTTGATGCAGAACACGACTACCCTCAAGGGCTCTTGATCGCCTTCAGTGCCTGCACGACTGTCCTTGTTGCAGTTCACCTTTTTGCACTCATGATAAGCACCTGCATTCTCCCAAACATAGAGGCTGTCAGCAACGTGCACAATCTCAACTCCGTCAAGGAGTCTCCTCACGAGCGAATGCATCGGCACATTGAGCTCGCGTGGGCCTTTTCCACTGTCATTGGCACTTTGCTCTTCCTGGCAGAGGTGGTGTTGCTGTGTTGGGTGAAGTTTCTTCCTCTGAAGAAGAAAACTGATAATACCCCGCAGGGCAACAGCTCTACCATCACATCAGGACAGGCAGCAGCCATTGCATCCACGTCCATTATGGTGCCCTTTGGATTGATTTTCATTGTGTTTGCAGTCCACTTCTACCGGTCACTGGTGAGCCATAAAACAGACAGGCAGTTTCAGGAGCTGAATGAACTGGCTGAGTTTGCACGGCTGCAGGACCAGCTGGACCACAGAGGTGACACCGTCTCCTCAGCCGTTACCAATTTTGCATAAACCTGTGCTTAGGAAAATAACCCCACTGTTCTGCTTCTGCCTTACGGTGACTCCCCTGTGGATGAACTGCTTGAACAACTGATCATTGTTTAATGAAAGATGATAAATATTGTTCTAACCCTTAAGAGAAGGAAAAAAGTATTCCTTTTATACAGTTTTTGCTGTCTGAAGGAATGGATGGCGGGGTGTGATTGCACTGTGCGTGCAGCCCTCCTCCTGTGAACACTGTCTCTCTCATTTTCTCATTAATGCTGAATGGTGGCTGTATAAATACATGGAAAATAACATTGTACATTTGGGTAGTTGCTAGGAATGGATAGAAAAGTTGTTGGCTTTTTTTTTCTCTGTTTATTCGATGTTGGCATTTAGTAGAAGATATTGCTTGTCCGATCCATATTGCATGGCATGATACAAATTACTTGGGACATGCAGCAATTAGCACTTGGGTTCGGTGCTAGTGCTGCTCTCCCTGGAAAGCCTGACAGATGGTAGGAGTGAAAGCTTTCCCACCACTTTCCCCAGTATGTTTTGCTGCCAAGTAATTATTACTTTACTGATTTCTCCAGTGCCTTTTTCCCGTGGCACTTACACATTTTGTAACTTGCTAAACACCCCTGACTAGTCTTACTGTGATGTGGTATGGCCACATGAGTAGGAATGAGACTCAACTCTTCTGTGGAAGAAAATAAAAGCAATAACTGTTTTTAAAGTTCTCATGAGCTGGCACATATTATCTGGAGAGATAAATTTGCCTGCTTCTCATTTAGGAATCTTTTTTAAAAATAAGGAAATTATCACTGGATAATTTTTTTTGCTTGAAAATCAGAACCACTGTTGTTTTTTTCCAAGCCAAAGTAGTAATTATTTTATACTTTTATATTGAAAATATATTTTAATAAATCCTCAGATATAAGCAGCAAAAGGTGCTTTCTCTGTGTTGGATTCCCAAGTAATTAGCTATGCCTTGGTCTTCCTTGTTTAGAAAAGTCTTCTTGATGAAGTGTTGTTTAATAACTCAATACATTTTTGCTTCCAGAAGATCTGGAAGGCAACTTTTCTGATGTATATTTATTTATGAAAGTAGGTTATTTGTAATTCATATTGCTGCTTACTTTCAGACACGCCTGTGACAGCAAGGCTGCTGTGGTGGTCTTTATTTCCTCTCTAGGCAAACCCTTCCATTTGGTCTCCTCGACATGAGGTTTGTCCTGGGCTGCCTCAGTAATGTGGCTGTGTCTGGGGTGGGATTGTTTTGGAACACAGTTCTTCTAGAGAGTAGCTGTTTTTGTGAACACAGGCTGAGACAGGTTTCAAGTCTAATGGAAAAAAAGGTGACCTCCCTGTCGTAGCTGTCACTGTGGAATAGAAACCTGGGCTTGTGACGTGAGACAGGAGTGGCAGTGACAGCACAGTGGGGCTGTACCTGACGGCCTGGGCTGAACGTGGTCTCTGTCTCCAGCCTCCATCTGGGGCTATCCCGGTGTGTTTACAGACTGTAGGATGTGCCTGTGGAGTTTGGTGCAGAGTGTGGTTACTGCTGAAGGAGCCTTGTGAAGCAGATGGGACTGATCTCTCCTGTCAGCAGCACCGCAGTGCAACGTGTTGACAAGGTCACCCGTGGTGCCTTTGTATTGTCACAAACAACTATAAAAAAAACCTGCTGGGCTGTTCTTTTCAGCAGCAGTCTTGGTTCACAAGCAGCAAACAGCTTTGCACTTGCTGCTTCCTCAAGTCCTTCTGGCACACAGAGGCCAAACTGGATTTTTTCAGCTCTGCCATTAAGTTACGTTTCAAACATATTCTATTTCTGATGTCAATCTGGTGGTGAGGATTGTAACTGCAGTCCCACAGGTGCTCATCCATGGAGCACTGGAAGGATAATGTTAGTAAAGGCATTAAGGAAGCAGCATTCCAAAACAGAAAGTGTTGGTAGGAGACACAAAATGTGTTTTCCCATCCTTTACTGGAATACTCCTGTCTTGGGGAAAAACTCCTAAAACTCTCAGTGAAGGAAGGAAACCTGGCTCAGTATTCACTCTAGAGCAAAGGGTGCTGTCAGGCTCAAAAGTTACACTTCTGTCCATAAACTGTGTATTTAAAGGTTACATAGTTCTGAATGAAGTCCAGAACATCAATTTTCCAAGTTTATTTTGTAAACATGACTTGCTGTCCTGAATAAGTAGCTGATTTTCTCATTGTTTTGGTAATCTTTTACAAAGTGACAGAGAATTGTGGGTTGTTTTGGGGGATGTTTTTGTTTAAGAAATACAGAATTAAAAGCTGGTGGGGCAACCTTGTTTTTAACTTTCTCAACTGGCAGGCTCTGAGGTAATGGCGCTGTTATTGCAGCTGCTTTTCTGACTATTTTCTGCACTTTAAGCCATGATACTGAGTATGTTTCTCTCATTTTTCACCTGTGGAAATGGTCATGAAAGTTACACCTTGGGTACCTTTGTCACTGTGTGCCCAGGCAGTAACCAGACACAGACACAGGGATCTAAACATTAAGAGTGCACTTAAATTTTTTTTATCCCTTATTTATACTAACGGTGTTAGGCATTTACCTCAAGCATTTTAAACATGGGTTATTGTATATCACTTGTTTAGATATAAAATACTTTCATGAAATAAAATATACCAAATTGTTGCTGATTATTTGTTATCTAGAGGTCTAAAATATTCTTATTAATTGAAACATGATCTGTTGTGACTTCCAAAGCCATTTTGGGTCACAGGTATGTATTGGGCTGAGTTGGGGGGGGTGGGAGGACACAGTTATTTGACTGTACTTTTCTAGGGCCTTGCTTTTACATAAGATATTAGAAACCCTCACTCTCTGAGGCAAAGACCCTGAAACCAACAGGAGTGTGATTTCTTTACAGGAGTAAGTCAGAGGAGCTGAGCAAAGACTTACTCTGCCTGTCTTCCGGAGTTTTGCTGCTTGTGGTTTTTCTTTTTTTGGTTGTTTTTATTCCCTTTTTTTTTCCTTTCTTTTCCAAAATAATGGGGGTGGGAGGAGGCTGCTGAGCAAAGCCACCTGCAGAGTGCAGTGTACCTGAACAGCCCTGAGGGAAGAGTGAGGCAGACCATGATACAGCACAGTGTGGATTTGAGAGTCAAATGAATGCATAACCCGGGACTGTTCTTATCTTACATCTTTTTCTTTTCTTCAGCAGCCAGTTATTAATTATCACTGTCATCAAGCAGTGCCTGGGCCTCTGCTAAAACACCAGCTGGATCATCTAGTTCAATCTAAATAAAAAGAATACAAATCAGTTATGCAGTGTAATTGAAGAAGCTTAAGCTTTTATAGATCTTCATTACTCAACTATTAACAAAGAGTCTCCCATGTATCAGGACTTAGTTCCTATTGCAGCCTTTCAGTTATCATTTTACAAACATTGCTACACTCCCCTAATTTTATTACTATTATGCATCACTTCATCTCCTTGAAATAGCTCTGTGGAGTGGCTGAGTCTCCTTTAACTAAATACATTCTTGGACAAAACTGACTTTGATTTGTAGCCTGTTGGGTCTCACTTTTAATTTTTAAAGGATGGGGGGGTGTGAAAAGTTTATGAATATCTATTACTTCCCTCATACTCTGAGATCAACAGTTCTCTACCAATCCAAAGCACAATAACAACAGTGGAAGTTGATGCTTTCTCTTTGCTCCTAGAGCAGAAGAGAATTGGGTCATCACTGGGTCTTCAGGGAGTTAAATAAACAGTCAGACTTGAACATCCTGCCTTAGTGCACTGGCAGTTCATCACAGGCTGTTGGGTTGTTGAGGCTGCTCTGGGTGACCTTTGACAAACCACATAAGGTAAATATTTTTAGCTACAGAAGTGCTGCTCCTTTCACTCTTTTTGGAAAATAGAAATTGTTTTTCCCTGGTGGGTATTTGGGGTTTATTATGCTGCACTGCTGTGAGTGTGCCTGGTTCTTGGAGGATTAACTGGCTTGTCAAAACTGTGTTCTCACAGGGTCCTTTGCTATAAAAACCAGATTTGAAAATGTAGGGGCAGTGAAGATGTAGCAGCTGTGAGCTTTGGAAGACTGCACATGCCAGGTGTCATTTGCAACAGCCTTGTCCCTGGGGCAGAGGAAGGTGGTGGCTTTACCTGCTGTGAGGCTGTGCTGTTCCCTGTGTTTCTGCAGCAAAGCAGCATGCTGTGGTTATCCAGGGGGGTTCTGCTTGGCTCTAAGCATAAAGGAGCTTCCCCACCCATCCTGCTGTACCATCCTCTGCAGATGGTGTTTCACACCTTGTGTTTCACATCTGCTGTGTGCTGACCACAGGGGTTCAAGCTGAGACTCTTGGCCAGTTGTGTCACTTGGAGCCACATCTGGTCCCTACTGATTCCCAATCCCTGTCGTCCTCTGAGGCCACAGAGCAGGGTACAGGCTGTCCTGTCCTCCAGCTCCTGCAGCAAAGTGATGTGCAAGGACCCAGTGGCTGCCAGGCTGATGGCCCAGTGTGCCCAAGTGATTCACCAAGTCTTTGGGATGGGGACAGGCACTGACTTGTCCTCTGCAGCATGTGGGAAAGGGGAGCAGAGGGTGTCAGCTCTGGGACACCATCGCCCACCTTGGGACCAGGAGGGAACCTGCACACACCTCTCTGCCCCAGAGCTGCTGGACATGATGAGCCTCTGACTTGAAGTACTCAGGCAGAGGAAAGAGCTGCTGTGAGCCCTGCAGCTTCTTGGGTTTCTGTAGGGTCTGCTCAGCTTCAGCAGTTGGGCTTGGGGAAATCATTTGGTGTTGACGCAAATCCCACAATTGTCTCTGCCTCTATTGTCCCGTTTCCTTTGTGCTGCCTCAGGTCTCTGAGCAGTTCTGGTGCATGAGAACTGCATTTTCTCAGATGTAGGTGATTAGGAGGCTCCAGCAGATGTTGGATGAGCTGTTTGTCCCTGTAGGGCCATTGAGGACACTGCTGGCCAAAAGACACCGAGCACACACCCTGTGAGTGGGGAACCCCATGGGGGAAATCACTTGAGGACTGAAATGCTGCCTGGAGAGCTGACCCAAGTGCTGATGAATGCAAACACTGAAAATTCCAAGCAGTTACCTTTGGGATTGGATACTGAGTAGGGGCAGGGGCTTTTTCTCTGTCGAAGTCAACCAGAACTCCACACTTGGCTGTATCTTCTGCCCAGGTGCCTTCTAACAACTGTCCCTTGTCCATGTAGAAGTATCTCCCTGGGCCATGCTTCTTTCCATCTTTCCAGCCTCCTTCATACCGATTCCCATTTGCTGCAATCAAATACATGAACAGATCGTGAAATTTGCACCATTTCATTAAAGGGTTACAAATTAAATCAATCAACAGAGCAAACTGATAGAGAAGGAGATGATGTGTTTGGCTCCTCTTAGTAATTTCCAGGGGGCTGCAGCACAGTGTGTGGTTCCATTTGTTGTGCCACAGAGGGAGAAAGGGCTGTTGAAGGAGCCCACGTTGCCCACTTGGCACTGAGCAAGAGCTCAGAGGAAGGGACTGGTTGTTGAGTCACTCCTCACAGCGTGAAAAATTAGAGGACACAACTTTCAGATTTGTCACTGCAACAAATCACACAGGATGTCTGGCTTGAAGAGAGAGGTTTGCTTGTGTGGGCAAGGAGCAGAGCACTGAGTGCTGTCCAGTCAAAATAATCTTGATTTCAAAGAATACTTGAAGTTAGTTTTTCCTCAGTGAATTACAGGGTGAGAAACTGCTGTGAGTGTCTGAACAGCTCAGCCAGTCAGTCACAGACTGTTTTTCCAGCTGTACTGCTTCTCTCAGCATTTTTCTGCAAGTTGAGAAGGATTTTTTTGGCTCAGTGCTGCTCTCCAGGAATTCATCCATCCATCACCAACAGGGAAAGCAGAGTTGCAAGGGGAAGAGAAAAGCCTCATCCATGGATGCTGGTTGAGAAGGGGCATTATACTCATGGTGGTGCTGGTGTACCTTGAGGTCATCCTGCTGTCACTAGGAGAGTCCTCTGCTCTGCCCTTTTCCTACATGCAGTGTTTCTAAGCCCAAAACCATGGGGATTTCTGACCAAATTAGTGACAATACCTTTGAGTCTCAGCTGAACTCTGCCATTCTTCATGACAGTGAGTAAACAAAATACCAGGGCACCCTGCATGGTGCTGCAGAGGTAACTGGGGCCTGCCACAATGAGGTAAGAAGGAAAAACCAAACTTCTGGGGAGCGTGGCTGCTGGGCTGCTCAGGCAGGGTCTGGTTTACAGGTTGGAGCTGTGGTGGTGGTTACCTGCAACTTGGATCTGGTTTCTCTGCAACACGACTCGTGGGGGCAGCTCAGCTCCTGCACTCCAGCCACCAGCAACTGAGAACCCCCAAACTCACAGCCCTGGCTGTAATGGAGGGGGTATTGAACACCCTGGCTGCACTGTGGTGTCCTGCTGCTCCCAGGCACTCTCCTCCCAGGCACCTGAGGCTGAGTGCTCGCTGCTGTGGTCCCCGTGGACGTGCAGTGCCCCATGCCAGGCCGTTTGGGGATGGCTGTGGCAGAGGCAGAGGCGGCAGCTCAGCGCGGTGCTCCCGGCAGAGCTCGCCCTCGCCGGGCACGCTGCCACCACAAGCAATTTAATCTTGAGCTGCAGCTCATCGTGACCTCCACCGGAGAACTCCTTTTCTTTCACATCGCAGAGCTGCCGGCACGTGGGCACACTTCCAGCAGCTGAGCTGAATGCACTAGGCTTGTGGGTATGAAATAATTGCTCCGGCTAATTTTAACCAAAAGGAATCCAGCTCGCAGTCGGTTGTGGGCAATGCTGGAGGCAACGGGGCTCTGGAATGGTGCATCAGCCGCGGCTCAGCCCGCAGGGGCTGTTAGTTTGTAACTAACAGGGCCTTTGACAGAGGGAAGAGGATCAGTGGGAGATTTCTCCCTGGAAGCAAGTGCTGATTTCATCCAGATTGAGCCATCGGTCCAAAGTGACTACACTCAGCACAGTCATGCATGTGATGTGCAGTGAAGGTCATACACATTCCTTCCAGCTGCTTTGCTTAGCTAATTACTAGCCTTGAGATCACTTTCAAGAAAAAAAAAATAGAATAGATGAATAATAATATGGAGACAATATTTCTTCAAATGTTCTTGGAATGCCGTGCCTTGTATTGCAAAGGACTTGGATTGGATTCTCGGCTTTGGGGAAAAATGTGTTAAACTCCAAGGAAAATATGGGGAAAAAAATTCAAATTTCTGTATTTATGCTGAGATTGCCCCTAACATTCCCAATCCATGATGTGCTTCGTGTTATTTATGGAAAAGAATTGTGTACTAATGAAACCCCTGTGTTCACTCAATGTGAGCCACTGTCAGAAGTAAGAGAGGGGAGGGAGTGAACTCAACAAGAAAATTCTCTGTTGTTTTTTTTTTTCCTCCTGTGCTGGAAACTGGACTCGTCTTTGATATGCAGAACTAAAAAGTCTGTCTGGCAAAGTGCCTGGCTTGAAAAGAGAGATTTGCTCTCCCCTGACCCAACAGTATATTATCTCTAACCTGAACCATCCCAGTCATTTAAATGTAAATCACAGCAAAAATAAGCTTTCATGCGTGTGGGCTTGAGCAGCACAACGCTGGCCCTTGCACAGCCTGCGATGCCTCCAGCGCCAGGCCAGGAGGGGAGGGGTGACACGGGACAAGGCTGCAGCAGGAGATGAGACGGAGCATGCAGAGATCTGGATGGCAGAGACACCTGGAGAGCAGCACGACACCACAGAGCTGGAAGGGGCAGGCAGACGCGTGGGGGAGGATGGCCGGTACTTACGGAGCCGCAGCAGCCCCTGCCCGTTGGGCTGATCCGCCTCCCACTGTCCCTCGTAGCCGGATCCATCCCGGTAGCACATCCGTCCCCAGCCGCCCCGCACCCCGTCGCTCCACTCGCCTTCATAGCGCTCCCCGTTGGGGTAAAACGACACCCCCCGGCCCTGGACAGCAGCACAGGGATGGCTGGTTAGGAGCTGTGCTGGTGCAAGGGGTCAGTGTCCAATTCCGGGACATGCTTTGATACACCATTGCTTTGTTTATTACTCTTACACGTGGCTGCTGCCAGCACGGCTCAGTGGCTGCTCCGCTGAAGGAAACAAGAGCTGGTAGTATGGGATTTTTGTTTTTTGGCAAATGGTTTTATCCCTGTGACAAACCCTTGGGTTTATATCTCAATGTGTTATTATTGGCATGGTTGCCACTAATATTTAGCTAAGAGCGAGTTTTACTGGTGTATAAACCAGCCTGGGGATAGGCAGCATTAAAGGATGTGTCTTTCAACATGGGGATTTCATGCCTTTCAACCCAGACGATGCTTCCTACAGCCCAGTGTGTTCCAGGCTGAGCAACTCCATCCCTTGTTTGTCTTACATGTGTGCTTGCCATTAAGAGAAGTCCAGAAGTAGCCCCTATACCAGTAAGAAATATTTCCATATCACTAATGAGTTTTCCATAGGGATAAAATGTTTATCTCTGAACGAATAATAAATTCAGTTCTGGAAATAACTGATTTCGAGTATTAATTTTACTGAACTTCATGGATGTAAAGGATAAACTGTTGTAGAAGAAAAGCCAACCCTAGTGGTACTTGGAGGTCATTACAAATCTTTCACCAAAGCTCAATTACCCAAAATATAACCTCATAGAACAGGAGGGGAAGCTCCCTCCAAGAGACTGAAGCCTCACACTAATTACAAGCGTTGGTGTCAATGAGTTTAATTTAAGACCAGACACCAAGGCAAACACAAGGTTTTCATTGGCAGATTCAGAAACATTCCCACAAGGATTTTGCACATGAGATTGCAGTCATTACTACCAGATGACTTTCTCATTGTGTTCCTTTTAGAAAAAGCAGTGATTTATGACAGGTTTAATTTCCAAAAGAACTCATGTTATTTATCTAATATGCTGTAAAACTTCCAGAAGATGGTACATTTTCCTGCAGTGCTAGTGCTTATAATAGAGGTTCTTCCAATTGATACAAGGATAAGAGGAATGAAAGGGATGGGTGGGAAGGATTAAGAGATGGGATAGGAAGTCTCTCATCCTGCTTGGCCAAGCTCAGGTGAGTCTGAGCAGTGACCAGGAACCACCAGTGGCTACCAGCTGTAGCCCAGAAACCAGTGTCTCTGCAGCAGGGAGATAGCATTCCCATAAAAGTCATGGATTTTTACTCTGGATCCTGCAATTCAGCCTCAGTATTGAGAAAAGTACTAATTTAAGTAACCTTTCTGAATGTGTGCACCCACCCCTTCCCCGTGTTTTGGGTCACGCTGCCTCATGGGGGCACATGCAGGAAATCTCACTTACAGTTTTTTGGCCATTTTCCCACCAGCCTGTGTACACCTTCCTGTATTCCTTGGTTACAGGGTCAGGAATGCTGTATGTGCCATAACCATCCCGCTTCCCAAACTTCCAGTCACCGCTGTAAATAGCTCCGGTCTTTTTCCATATCTGGGTGCCTTTACCTGTTGGACAAACAAGGGGGACCATCACGGTTGTTCAGGACAAGGCTGTCCAGGGCTGCCTTCCTGCTCCATCCCAGGTGGGGCAGCTCTCCCTGCAACAAGCCAGGCTTATGTCTGGGATTCAGTTTAGCTTCCTGAGTTGAAACCATCGTTAATCTTGATCAGGGGCTTCCTGTGTGGCCTTTACTGAATGCACTTAAATCTTTCCAAACCTCATTTTTACTGCTTGTAAACAAGCCTGTCCTGCTCCGGCTGCTCAGGGCTCGGTCAGGGTCCCCTTCCCCTGCTCTGTCTCCTGCAGCATCCACCACAGCTTGAGGATAAATTAAGATTCCTGAAGCCAAGTCAGGAGCTGACACAGCTCCAGGGACTGTGCAGCCAGGGCACATACCAGTGCATGGAGCTTACTGCAGTTTGCTGTGTTTGGAGAAGATTATTAAACATCTGTAATAGAGATATTTGGGGTAATTTCCCCTGAGTGCATGCAAAAACTCTTTAAGTTACCCATTAGAAATGTCTCTGAGTACATTTTTGCATTGCACTTATCAAAGACATACATATATATACAGTCATACAGGAACAAATGCTCTTCCAGGAGCATATAGAACCACTCACTGCTCTCTGCCCCTAGGAACCTTTGTAAGGACATCTAAATTGGTACTTTTTCTCAAAATAATCTATCTTACCATGTTTCAAGTTGTTCAGCCATTCTCCAGTATACTGATCCCCATTTACAGCATAAACTGTGTGTCTCAATCCACATTTCTGGGCTTTCCTGTCCCATTCATAATAGAGAGGCTCTCTAGCCCTGGGGTACTTTACAATGGGCATATTGTTCGTGTCTGCAGAAGAAAACAAATGACCATCAGCAACAAATTAAAGAGAAGATACTAAGGCAGGTATGGGTAGGACATGAGCTGTGCTTTAAGATGCATCTGAGTCAGTAACTGATGCCTGGCTTTGGAAGGGTAAAACAGAGATATAACAAACAAGAGGTAACTAAAAACACTGAAGTGCAAACCAGCACTATGTGAAAATGGGCTTGCAGCATTGCCAGGCCTGTCAGAAAATGTGAAATAAATCTCATCAGGTCAGGTTTGTGGTGGGCATTGGTCTCTGCACCTACCAGAGGTCTTGGGGAACGCAGGGAAAGGCATCTTCTCTATGCAACCAATGGAATGTGTCAGGGAGTTGTCCACTGTTCCTGAGGCCTGCCTGGAGCTGGAACACTTCATGCTCCCAGCATTAATGCAGCTCAGGCTCCCTTACCACTAAAAATAGCAGCCCTACAGGTGTCTGTTAAAAGGGGTTGAAAACACAACGTTTCTGTCTCCCAGAAGGCTGCAACTTGCCCAGGGAAGGCCAACCACTCACCAGCTGATCAAGCTGCCAAGGAGGTGACTTCTGAAGTGACCTGGGGGTAAAGCACGAACAGCAGGGATGACGGGAACAGCAGGGGGTCGGGAGGGAAAGGGTCACCGTGGGGGAAGAGGAGGGAGAAGGTGTTTTGGCTCAACAATACAGAGAGGACAATGGTGGAGTGCGGCACAGTGGTGATCTCAGGAACAGCTCCTCTTCAGCGCAGTGGGAATTCCGGCACAGACTCTGAGGTGAGTGGTCTCCAATAAACCGTAAATAAACGCCAAAAGGTGGCTGTAGAAACAAAAGCAAGTTTCTATGAGGGCTGTCAACATCCAGAGCTCGGCTGGAGCCCGGTAGCGCGGGATGCTCTCCGAGTTTGTCTCCTGGGCTCCCCCTTCTGTCCTAATCCGCTGAACGGAACCATGTCGAGTGATTTTAGTCTGTTTCTCCCTTTTCAGCAGAGCAGAGCTCTGGTTCCTGCTGTGCTGCAGGGGCCGAGGAGCCCGGCGTGGGTGAAGGCATGAAACTTGGGAGGAGTGGGGAAAGGAAAGTGCTTCAGGGCCTTGCTAAGAAAGAAAAGCTAGAAATCATAACTAGGAAGCATTCATTAGCATTCACTGTTAGCATTCATTCTCAGTTCACACAGCAATGGGAAATGGTCATGGTCATTCGACAGCTGTTTGGGGGGGTATCATTGCTGAAGAAAGTACTTATGTGTCCAGGATGAGCTGAGCTGTGTAGTGCCCATCCCACGCGGCTCCTTTCCGTGGGGCTGTGGACCTGCCCGGGCACTGCCCAGCGAGCTCAGACCCGGGAGGGAAAAGGGCTCCAGCCAGGCTGCTGTGGGAGGAGAAGGGCTGAATAGGACACTGAGGACAGGATCTGTCACTCGGTGCGATGGAGTCACAACTCGCTGCACAGGATAGTTTTTCAGCAACACAAACACAAATACACCACAGCTGCTGAGTTCCTCCCTGTCCTTCGGGTGCTGCAGCCCCTGGAGAACGGGGTTCGTGTCAGTATTTGCCAAGGGCTGGTGGTTTGCAAACACAGAGCCACATGTTGCCGGTTTGCATCGGTCCTCCTCTTGCTGGGGGAAAAGAGCCAAGCTCCACCTGCTTGCACCCACCCCAACACCGGCTGCGATGAGAAGGCTGTTCACCACCTCTGCCAGATGGGAGCATCACTCTCCCACCACCACATCCGACCACTTCTTTAACTTAAAGCTCATGATTTACAAACCCCAGCGAGTATTCCCAGCTGCGGGGGCAGTCCCAGCACCCCTCCATCTGCTCGCCAGCCTCTCCGAGGCACAGCCCGCGCAGAGCACCCGGGGTAATGCGGGATGCGGGACCCGCCTTTATTTGCTGAATCCCCTTCCAAATTTACGTCAGCGATGCCAGGTTTGCGTAACTGATAGCGCAGTCGGTGTTCTCCGCCCTGGATGTTTTTAGCCACCTACTACAAGGGCGCGGGGAGGCTGCGGCGCTCGGTGCTGAGGGCCAGAGGCTCCCGTGCGGCTCTGCTGCCGCCGCTGCGCTTGGGGAAGAGCCTCTTACAGATCCGCGTCCTCCTCCAGACATTGCTCTGACAGTTTTGTCTGGTCTCTGATAAAATGCAGCTTCAGTTTGCATGGCCCTAGGGGAAGGCCATTTCCCCCTCTGGCTCTTCGCAGAACTTCGCACAACTTCAGAGCAGTGCGATTTAGCTACAAATACACTATGCTTTTTAAATCTTACATCTTAATGAATAGCAGGGAGGGAAATACACCTGTCCACAGAAAAGAGGTTCTGACTGTTCCTAACCGTGCCAGCCACCTCATCGCGTCCCCTTGTGCACCCTGCCTGCTGGTCACCCTGCCCCGAGGTTGCCCCGGCTGAGCTCAGCCCTCGCAGTGACCCGGGGTCCCCTTGCCCCTCGGGCACAGCGAAGCTTCCCCGACCCCTCCGAGCCCCCCCGGCGGTGCCTGGTGCTGCCCCTCCGCAGCGAGCGCCGGGGCAGGTGAGAGCCCCTGTGCGGGGTTCGCAAAGCACCCTCGAGTGTGGCACATCCCGAGGGCCGAACCGCGGACACCGACCTGTGCTGGAGCCCGTTGGGTGCCGCCTGTTGCGGCAGCGGGGTCGGCATAGCAACGTGCCAAACGGGAGCGGGCGGAGCGGGAGGGCGGTGGGACACGGAGGCACAAGGCACACGGTGCTCCCTCCCCACGGCGAGCACCGCGGGTGGAGCCGCAGCCGCCCAGCACAGCCCGCGCTCCGGAGCTACGTGTCCTGAGTTCGAGATTTCCCAGCAGGATATAAAGTGCAACGGTATGAAATAAGTAATGAGTGTTTCACCTCTGCTTGGTCTCCCATACGCCCAGCAGCAGAAGGCTGCAAATGAAAGCACTGATTACAGCACTGAGGAGTAGCAAATAAATCAGCCTTGAAAACGTCGGAGGAAAGGAGAAACCCCCCGAAAATGCACATCAGGGGTCTTAAAGGAGAAATCTGAATAAATCTGACACTAATTCCCTCATCCGTTACATTTCTTGTGCAGCCACAGAGAGCAGGGACTGCCATTATGGCCTTGTGGGTGTTCGTAATAATCTTCCCTAATGGGTAATTAACTGTGCACATTTCTAGTATAAAACCAAAGGTCTCCCACGAGCTAAATGCATTTGATTCTCATCCTCTTGCCACATTTTTCGTGCACAGCTCTGCAGGCTGGATGGTTAAAATGTTGAGGTGGGTGGGAAATCTTATGATGAAAACAAAGCAGCTGCCTCAGTGGAGGTGGGACACAGCCTGCTCCTCCCTGATGGATGTCTGTTGTCCACCTTTGATGTCTGTAGCATTGAATGAGGCTTAAATGTTGCATCCATGCTCAGGTAGGACAGAGGGTGGACTCATCCCAAGTGTGAGTGTGACTGAAGGCAAATATTCCATTTCCCATGAAATGTGTGAGGGTCAGGGGGCTGGAGGAGACCATGCCACTGGCTGGGATATCAGGTGGGACAGGAAAATGGAGTGGAGGGAGGGAAGAGGTGCTCCACAGCTGGTGTGGAAATGATGGAGGGAGATCCGTACCATGGGAAAGTACAAACATGGAATTTCTGGTGCTGGATTAGATGGACTGGGAAGGTGGTGGCTGCCAGAAAGCATTTCCAGGGATGTAGGAGAGGTGGAATTTACAGATTTCTTTAAGCAAGAGAACCAGAAGGAAAACCATGAAAGTTGATTAAGTTAGGAAACACTTATACAGGAGAAAATATTTCCTGTTTTTAAAAAGAGATGAAGATGTTCAGGCATGATTTATTCCCACTCATTCGTGTTAACACGTCGTGGTTTGGGGCAGAGCCCAAGAATTACTGAAGACAATCATTCCTGTGTTTTACTGTGGCCAGTTGTACGGGCTGGAGTGGGGGACAGGGATTTGGGGAGGAAATGAGGGAAACTCAGGAGGGAGAACTAAAAATGCTCATTGCAGCCCAAAAGCTACAGCCTTAAATTACAACCAAAAATAGCCCTTCCTGGAAAAGTATTAATTATTTTTAACATTTCAGGCCCTATATTGCACTGCACTTCACTGAGAAAGTGGCAATTAAGATAATTAGCTAATTCAGACCGTTTAATTTGTTTATTTTTAAACAGCACAGGCTGGGGTTTTTGAACTGCAAGCCCAAACTACGCCTCACTTAACCACAGCTTTTACTAACCAGAAGTTATGTGAATATTTGAAACTCAATATACATTTTACACCAATAAAAACTTTAAAATAATTAAAATATTTTAGCAACAAACTAAAATTCACAAATTGGGATCAAAGACTGCCTCTGCAAAAACTTCTGTATCTGGATATGATGGGAGAAATGGTTGGTGATTCCTCCATTTCTGGGCCACTTCTTTTAAATCCTTCTGCTCCAGGTCTGTGTGTGTTTGTTATTTCAGTTCTGTGGCCCCAGAGAGGGTTGTCAGCACCAGCCACCCCCACAGACCTTCCTGCTCCCACCAGGGAGGCTTCACAGAGACATTTCTCTGAGAAGAGGCTGTGTGTGATTCCCATCTACAGTTTTCTTAGTCCAGGTAGGAACATCTGAATCATACTTAATTATTCTGTCACTCATTAATATCATTCTGTACCTTTTTGTATTACAAGGGTACAGAGTGGGGAAATGTAAGGGTACTCTTTTCACAAGAAAAAAAAAAGACAAAATTAGACCAGCTTGAAGAGAAGGTGGTGGGTTTGAAACTATCAGAAAGTTCTTTTGACTCACTGAATTGAAATTTTACTTAGAAAATGTCACCCCATTATGAGAAAGAACCCTGTCAGTAAGTAGCAAGCTGGCATAATTTTCATAGAGTGTCAGATATCTAGAATACAAAATTCAGACAGTGAGCTACAAACCCAAACTGCCCCAGAAATGCCCTAAGCAGACCCTCTTCCTCTCCCAAGAGCAGTCACTTCAAGGCAAGACATTGAGGTCATTATGATAAGTAGGGTCAAAATCCAAGTTACAATGTACTAGGAGGAGAATTTGGGTTTTCCTTGATCCAATTCCCCTTGTTCTGGCCTCTCTAGACAAAATTTGGCCCCAAATCCCCTTCCTGGCTGTTTTGTGTGGTTTTTTTTCTTTTTTTCTCGTTTCACTCTCACAGACATTGGCCACTGATACCAAGGAGCACCAGCAAAGCCTCCTCCACCAGGGACTGAAAGGGCTTCAGTTCTGTTACTGTTGGCACCATTGTTGTAACAAGTTCTCCAGCAGTTGATTAAATCCCACATTTATTAAGGCTGAAAGGAAGCTGTTAAATCCATCCATGTAAATGATGCTCTAACTCAGCCCATTATTCTGCCAACACAGTTCATTGCAATGGACTTTCAGCTCTCCATTTACTTCCAGGCTGGAGAGACTGAAGAGCAAACCAAGCACTGGGAGGATGTGTGTGCAAACACACCTGGACACACCTTTCTAGAGCAAAGGTCTGTGACACATGAGGCACACTCAGTTTTTCACTTTAAAGAGTAAGATTTAAAAAAATAAAAACTAAATGAAGCTGAAGGCCCTCAGTATTCTACATCTGAAACCAACCATTTTTGCACTGAAGGGAGACAGCTGCTCCAAGCTGAGTCTGCTCTCACAAAGCTTGGGGAATCACCCAAGTGAAATGCCCAAACCAACTGAAAACTGCCAGAATCAATAATTTAAATTTATTCCGGGAACTTCGCAGAATAAATAGAGAAAAAGCATGTAGAGAAACATATGTTGGAATTCTTTAAAGGTGAAGAATGTGACAACAACATACTGTGCAAGGAGGATGCTCAGATGTGTGTTTCATTGCTGCTACATTCAATGGAAGAGCCAGAGGAAGAGGTGGGAGGGTCTTGGACTCCAACCAAGCTTGTGTCGGGTGTAGCCCGATGAGCAGAGTGAGCGCAGTGCTGAAGGAGCTTCCCCACCACTCTGCTTTTCAGAATTATTATCAGCAGGATTTAGGAGGGATTGAAGTGACAGGTTTGAGGTGTAAACCTCACTGGTTGACTCCTAAGAGGCAGCCTCGTGGGAAAGCATTTCTTTAAAGATCTTCCCTCCCTTTGGCTCTCTCAAGATAAAAACCATGTTGGTTTTACATCAAAACAAGCTAAAGTAAGAACCCTGGCTTATCTGGAATGTTTGGGCACTTAGATAGTCATGCAAAGTGAAAGGCTGAACTCCTTGAAGCTGACACCAGATATCCCCTCCCTGTGAGTTTCTGTTGCTGCAGGTTTACAATTAATGGTCTCTGCTTAACTACCTGCAAAAGGTAGAGGTTCAAATGCAGAGTTACCCTGTTAGTGAGGCCACCCAAAGCTGAGAATTATTTACTGTGCAACTGTGCAGTGCTTTGCAGGACTCTCAGTAGTGCTGGAGGCAGATAAATTTGGCCATACTTGAGCTACTGCTTCACTTGAAGTGCTTAATTTGTTCCTTAACTCAGAAATAACTCCAGATGAATACAAGATGAATCAGCAGTATCAATTTCAAGCTGAAACATGAGCCAAATATTTTATTTATCATGGGTTATTGTCACCTGATGGTAGAATAGGGACTCACCTACATTTATATTTTGTCCTTTCCCATTTGCTGTGCTGGAAAGAATCTGCATTTCTAGGACAGGGGAAAAGCATCAAAAGAAACAGCCTCAATTATCCCCAGAGAAAAGAATGAATGGAATTTGCGTTCAGGGTGGAGGAAGGTGAGGGAAAGGCTCTCACATGTGACTGTACAAACTAACTACACGTACTCCAACAAAATCTAACACCAAAAGAACAAACAGTCACAGTTTCACTGTGATCCTTAACTTGATTTATTAACTCAATTTCTTTGATCTGTTTTCTGGCAGTGAACGGTTGTTGAGTTGGGGATTAATTAAGGTAAAGACAAACCAGAGATTTTGTGTTTGTAGATTTGCTGTGCAATGGCCTTGGATGATCTGTAGTAGCAGAAAACAGCCACTAAAAAGCTGCAAGATAACTAGAAAAATGACCATAAAGTATCAAATTCAGAGGAAAGGCACCATTCCTCATGTGTTGCCACACGTGAAAGACAGGTGAGGTGTGGGAACCCTGAGCACAGAGCTCCCTGTCCAGGGCTGAGGGGTGGGAGGCTGCCAGGGCTCTTCTGGGCCCTTAAAATTCCCTCTCTAAATCCTTAATCCAGTTGCACTTCTATAACAGTCCAATAAGGTCTTTAATTGCCCACTGAGTGCAATGGGGGCAGATATTTAGGGGTGGGTTTTAGTCAGATAGAAAAAAAATGAAATCTCAAACTCTATTATTCCTATATGTCTTTCCATAATGGGAGATTTTAAAGTATTTCACCCCCAAATAAACATTTAATTCAGACAGGAAACATAATGCCCAAAGACTGAATTCTTTTAATGGCTTTTCTGCAGGAGTTGCTCCTGGAGGCAGAGAGTGGCCAGCACAGCCTGATCAGACACAACCCCTGCTGCCCTTCCAGCATCCCTTTCCTGTGTCCCCGGCCTTGGGATCGGGAAGATCTGACTCAGACCTGCAATTTAATTACAATCCATAGTTTCCATTCTTACCAAGTAAAATTGCACATACCACAATAAACAAATTATTTAGATCTAGTTAAAGAGATCACTGTTATCTTACCTTGCTTTGGTTTTAGTCACAAAGATGTGATTGAAATAATGAGATTAAACAAAGAGCTACAACCTCCCAGGAGGTGGAGAGAGACTACAGGTAATTCTGAAATCTTTCATAAGGGTGCAGCAGAAAGAAATGTAGAACCAGCTGTAGGGCCAAGTGTGCTACACTCACTGTTTGTGTTTAGTGAAATTCTTTCATGCTTTCTGTGTTAAAGAAAATACACATCTCTTGAAAGAATATTAACTAGCATGTCTTAGTTAAAAAGTTGAAAGAAATCTTTTGAGGTTATAATTACACACAGCCACAACATGCACAGGAATTGTTCCTTGTCATGAGGTGTAGGGGAGAGGGAGGGAAGTTTGGAAGAAAGGTCTGGTGATCCCTTTCTATCCCAGCAGAGCTCCAGGGCCAGCCCAGCACAGCTCTGAGTGGGAAATGCTCAACATTTCCTGCCTTTGTATACACAGCACCCACAGAAACACTGACCACAGCCCTAAAGAAATGTCATCAGGCTGCAGAATTACAGCCCAGGGCAAATATTAAGAGCTTCCTTCAGCCTTGAGGCTTATAGCTCAGCAGTGAAAGGAGGAGGTTTAAGGGTTATTTATGATCACAGTGTATTCTAGAAGTGTTTTCCTGAATGTCAGGACTGACAGGAGCAGTCCTACAAATGTTAAATATTTCTACTTAAATGTTTTTCCTTACAAAAAACAAGGTCCAGTCTGGATTCCTCCAGCTCTCCCTGAGGGTGTCAGCACCTCAGCCTCCCCTCAACAGCAAGGGGTGAGATGCAGCTACATCTTAGGAGTGACTGTGATAAACTGAGCTGACAGAGTAATGCAAAGGAGGAAGGAGTGTTTTCATTAGGGAAGGAAAAATAATTTTGCTGGTAGGGAGTACTCTAACCTTGAGGTGAACTGGGAAGTTTTGTCACATACCCAGTGCAGAATTAAAGCTGTGATCTGAGATATGATCCTTTTTCTGATCCTTTTTCTTCCAAATGGTGTAATCCAAAATCCAGGCTTCCTGTAACGTAACATCTTGTTACACAGGGTTGTGGACAAATGCTGGAGGAGAATTTCATACAGACACAGCAAACTCCTGTGACATTTCTACTACGTTTATCAGTTTATTATTCCATTTCAGGAGTATCAAGGCCTGCCACAACACAGGTGTTTGATGTCTGGGTGATCACGGCCTCACTGGAGGAGCAGCAGGGACAATGCAATGGTTCCTAAGCCAGCAGAAATCCCAAACCACGGCAAGCTCTGAGCAGGTTTCTCTAGAAACCAAGTGCAGAGGCAGCGAGCAGGTCACCGACTGCATTTCAGGTGTCCACCACACACATGTGAAAAGAACATGGGCATAAAGCAACCAACAGTGTGAATTTAGACCTAGAGAAGGACCAGGGACAGCAAGAACACTGAGGAGCATCTCTGCATCCAACATTTTTGGTTGTTTATGCTAAATTCAAGGAAACAGGATCCTACCTGAAAAGAACATATTGCACTTGTGGTTTTACTTTGGCTTCACTCCTCCCCTCCCCCTTTAACCTTTTTTTAATTGCTTCCTTCCCCTTCTCTTTTTCTTCCTCTCTGCCTGTTCTGAGGGGCGTCCCTCACCTGTCCCTGTGGGGGTCCCTGTTCTGAGGGGTTTGTCCCCCACCTGTCTGTCCCTCCCGTGATGGGCGGTCCTTGTTCTGAGGGGTCGGTCCCTCACCTGTCTGTCCCTCCCCTGATGGGGGTCCCTGTTCTGAGGGGTCGGTCCCTCACCTGTCAGTCCCTCCCCTGATGGGGGTCCCTGTTCTGAGGGTCCCTCGCCTGTCAGTCCCTCCCCTGACGGGGGTCCCTGTTCCGAGGGTCCCTCACCTGTCAGTCCCTCCCCTGATGGGGGTCCCTGTTCCGAGGGTCCCTCCCCTGTCAGTCCCTCCCCTGACGGGGGTCCCTGTTCTGAGGGTCCCTCACCTGTCAGTCCCTCCCCTGATGGGGGTCCCTGTTCTGAGGGTCCCTCACCTGTCAGTCCCTCCCCTGACGGGGGTCCCTGTTCTGAGGGTCCCTCACCTGTCAGTCCCTCCCCTGATGGGGGTCC
>JAOXXN010000212.1:3431422-3445306 GCA_026770055.1 Myrmophylax atrothorax
CTGGTAAAGGGACTGGAGTTGGACCAAGGGTTGGACTTGATGATCTCGGAGGTCTTTTCCAACCCAATCAATTCTATTCTCTGATATTTTTTTTACCCTGTGTTTTTCTGTGTTTCACAGGGTGACAGATGAAGTGTTTAACTTTCTCTTGGTGTGGTATTACTGCACACTGACGATACGGGAGAGCATCCTCATCAGCAATGGATCGAGGTACAGCACCACTGCAGGGACCATGGAGACTCAAAATGTCCTTAGAATTAAAACAAGCAACAAAGTGGGACTCAGCCTGGCACTGAAGCCCAGCAGATACCAGATGCTGATGCCTCTCTGCAGGGTCTTGTCTCCATCCCCCTCCCTGGTTGCTGCCAAGGGCAGATATGGCCACCTGAGGTTTGGGGAGAGAGAAATTGCAGCTCCTAAAAGTCCATACGATCTTGGTCCAAAGTACTGGATGTTTTTGGTGGCTGTGGGTTTTGTAGATGCAGCCTGGGGTGGAACTGTGCTGCCTTGTGTCGGAGGTCACACACTTCTGACTGGAAATGCCCCAAATCCACCAATGCTGGTTTAGTTTCCAAAGCAGCTCTGGCTCTGGAGCAGCTCTTCACTTCTTGATTCTGCCTCACTACAGCCCTTGCTCACTTTACTGTCACTTTCTGAGCTCCCTTCAGTGCTGGTGTCTGAAAGAACCAGCCTTGGGAACACCACTTACTTGCTTGTCAGGGGAACACAAGGGTGTGTGGGCTGACACTGGTGTGTCATTAGCCATGGAGGTGCCTCCTGCTGCAGGAACTGCTGCTGCTGGATGTGCTGGAGAGCCTGTGGGAGCACAGGACACATGCCCTGGGCTCAGCCTCCCTCCAGGGTCATGGGTTTGTGCCCCCAGCTAAGCCACACTGCCAGGACCTTGTGCTTGAGCTGGGCTGTCTGTTTTGTTCCCTGTCCCTCCTCCCCAGATCAGCATCACCTTTGGTCTGTAAAGCCAGACTTCAATCCATGTTTTTCGTTTAACTACCATGGGTTTTTTTCTGCTCAGGATCAAAGGCTGGTGGGTTTCCCATCATTATGTTTCCACGTTCCTGTCTGGAGTGATGTTGACATGGTGAGTCTGCTCCCTCCTGCTCGAGGTGCTTCAGGCCTGTTTCATGGTGTTTATGTCATCTGAGCATTCAAATCCAGCGTGACCACAAAGCTGTGGCCACAAGGGCTCATGGCAGAGCATCAGACTTAATATTTGTTTGATGTTACAGATGTTTTCCATGATAAATACAACACTGCAAGTTTGTATTTACATTGCTGGTTTAAAAAAAAAGAAAGAAAGAAACACAAACCCTACAATGTAGCTGAACCTTGGTAGGAAAATCTCTGCAAGGCTCCCAATTTCTGTAAGTAAGGAAACAAGCAGCACTTTGCTATACAGGAGGGACACCACAAAGTGAATGTTTGGTGCCTTTATTAAGAGTCTAAAGCCAAAAAGGCAAGTTACCTTGCAGTGGGTGGTGGTGTCAGGCAACACAGGGATGCACTCCATGTATGTGCAACCTGCCTCAACTTGGACATGAACTGATTAGTTAACTATTAGAAGTTGCTTTAATTATTGAAAATTGTAAGGGGACGATACAGTGGCTGGAGCAGAAGGTCCCTTGTCCTCCATCTATCCTGAACTGCCCTCAGGATAAGGAGCACAACCACCCCTTGCTCACCACTCGGAGTCTTGATGCAGACAGTGCTGAGTGGCAGCAAAGCCACTAAAGAAAACTGATATTGGCAAAGAGAGGACAGCATTTTTTTGTTGGAGAGAGGAAACCTAATCAAGGAGAGCATTTCCTGTGTGGCTGTAACCAATCTGAGCTCCCAGGGGGGTGGAAGGGCTGGGTAGCAGCTGCTGGTTGGTTTGCTGATGGGATCAGGGGAAGGGCACTGTGTCCTGTGCTCTTAGCACACTGCTGGATCTCCCCTGTGTTTTGCTTCCAGGCCTGATGGACTCATGTACCAGATGTTTCGCAGTCAGTTTTTAGCATTTTCAATATTTCAGAGTGAGTATTTCTTACCTTGCTAATTCATGGGATGAAGTAACTTTGTGTCTTGCAGGCTTAGAAGAAAATGCTTTTGTTTGGTAAATACTCTTAAACTGGAGGAGTATTGAGGATAGCAAACAAATATACAATCTGCAAATACAAGCAATAATTAAATGCTATTGGATTAAACATTGTTAAAGTAGTTTGATACTTACCATACTTGTGAACAACCAATGCAGTGATGTTTTCTCTCTCCTTCTCCAGGCTGTGTTCAGTTCCTACAGTATTATTACCAAAGGGGCTGCCTCTACAGGCTCCGGGCTCTGGGGGAGAGAAACCACTTGGACCTCACAGTAGGTGAGCTTTCCTGCAGTGCTTTCTTTGCACAGCTTTGGCACAGCTTTTGGGTGCAGTGATAGGGAGGGAGAGGGCTATGTGGCCTTGGAGGGTGAGCTTTGCAGAGCTGCCCCTGTGTCCCGAGGCAGGAAGGGCAGTGGGGCTTTTATTCCCTTCCTCGGGTCCTGTGAGTCAGGAGCAGAGGGCTCTGATCTCTGGCAGCTTCTGAGGGGGTCAGGATGGAGGTTTTGGTCACCTCCATCTTCATCCTCCCATTATCACACCTTCTGGTTATTGCAGAGCAGGATGGGAATAGCCCTTATGGGATGGTCTGGGTGGCGAAGAGCTGCAGCTCCAGTCCTGGCTCTTCTGTGCTCACACTCTGCCTCTTCTGTCAACCTTTTCCAGAGGGGTTTCAGTCCTGGATGTGGCGAGGGCTGACATTTCTCCTGCCTTTCCTGTTCTTTGGGCACGTAAGTTGCCAGTCCCGTTGTCTCTCTGCAGTGCAGTGTCACAGCACCACACAAAGGTGCTTTGGATCACACATACCCTTGACAAATGTTTTCAAGGTTACTTTTTCTTTTTTACTAGTACTTAAATTGCTTTTTTCACCCCTCTTTGCAGTTCTGGCAGCTTTATAATGCAGTCACACTTTTCGGATTGTCAAGGCACAAGGAGTGCAAAGAATGGCAGGTGCGTGTTGGCTCCGCCCAGGGAGAGCACAGAGCAAGGGGAGGGAGAGGGGGTGTTCAGCCTCATCCTGAAAGGTATCTGGGCATCTGACTGTTCACATATTTCAGGATAACCCAGCACAGAGCCTCTTCTGTGTCTGGTAGAGTCCATCAGTGTCGAACAGAATCCATGTTGTAATTTTAAAAAGTAGTAAATGCTGCTTCTCCTCCCCTCTCAGGTTTTTGTGTTGGCTTTCACATTCCTGCTGCTTTTCCTTGGGAACTTCCTCACTACTCTCAAGGTGGTGCACACTAAACTGCAGAAGAACAAAGACAAAGTGAAGAAGCTGTGATCCCCCCGTTCCCAGAGTGCATCCCTGTGCCTGCAGCAGGGCCAGGGTTGGGACAGATCCTGCCAAACCCCAGTTACTCCATGGACAGGTCTGGGAGGACTCGTGTGTCCCTGTGTTTGGCCAAGGACTGTGCCAGCACAGACTCAGTATTATCTCCAGCATGGCTCTCCAGTCTGCAGTCCTGCTATTTATGTATATTTAATATAAACCATGTTTGCTTCTGGTTTTTTTTCTGTATATAGAGCAGCATGCACCTGCCTGGCAAAGCACCAGCGTTGGGAGAATGTGGGACCTACTGTAATTCCAATTCTGGAATGATATTTAACACTCTCCAGTTTTATTATTTAAATTCTGGGTGTTGAAGTTGCAAAGGGTTATGAACACTCCTGGTGGATCAGTGATATGGAGCGAATGCTGTTTTTCAAGGCATTTGTTTAAGGCATATTTTCCATGGCAATACTAAACCTGTGTGTACTGTGAAAAGAAAGTGCTCATCTTTGTACCATATTGCTGCTATATACACTCTGAGAAAGCTACTGAAAGGAGAGAAATCCTCTTTTGAAATCAAAATCAAGCAAGAAAAGTTTTTAAATGGCAGGGAATTCTGCTAGCCCTTTTCCAGGGAGGCCAAGTCATCTGTCCAGGCCTGAAAGGACCTAAAATAAACCATTCAATATGCAGCTGCTTGAGCCCCTTTTTAGTAACACACACACTGCCCTTGGGTTTGTTTTTGAAACAGCACTCTGGAAAGGGGAGGACAGAAAAATGAAATGCTTTCTTTAGATGCTGCACTTGGTTGAGGAGGGAGGCAGGGGACAAAGGCTGCTTGCCATCCTGTAAGCTCCTTGTGCTGCCTGAACCTAAACTTGCTCATTGAAACAGCCTTGTTTTGGGTGCTTCAGCCTGAGCTGCCTCGGGCTGTGCCTGTCCCAGTGGTGAAGGCTCCTCTGAGCCAGCACAAGGCCCATCTGGGCTCATCCTTTGCCCTTCTCCCCATAAATGTGCTCATGAGCAGAGACACAGCACAGACTGAAATGGTTCCATCAGTGCTGTGGCTGCAGAGTAATAAAATTGCCTTTGCCATGTCCCTGTCCTGTGGTCATGAACAATAAACTGCAATTTGAATATTTTCAACAACTTTCACACCAGCTGGGCTGTATCTCCCTATGTTGAATTTTGCACACTCTGTGAGGGTTTGGTTTTTTTTAAGTCCTTTGAACTCTCAGTTTATGAAATGTAAATTGTTTTATTTTGAGAGTGATGCTGGGACCTGCTGTGTCTGAGCAGTGGAGCTGGTTCTGCAGGGGTGAGTTCTGCAGCACAAGAAACTCAGATTAAAACAGCCAGAGAGATTTCCACTGGAGCTGATGGTAAATGTGGTCACTTCCTGTGTGTTGGTGTTCCAGTTTCGTGTTGGGGAAGGTGATGGGTGGTTGTGTTTCTTTTACTGACAAATTTCTTGTGGAGGAAGGGCTGCACAATTCAAGATTTTTCTATAGTCAAACATGTGCACAAACTTGCAATGTTGGGTTTTTTTTTTAAATTTTCCATTTTAAGCTGGTAGGGATTCACAAGCCTTAATTCAATCAAAGCTGGTTAAGAAAAGAACAAACAAGATTTTTGAAGGATCAAGATCTTTTTACCCTGTATGTAAAACAATAATGATGGCTTCTTCCAAAACAGTTTTTCACCAGCTAGTCATGTAACCAGCAGAGGATAAAGCTGCACAAAATCTGTACAATGTACAGTTAAGACAAAACTTCATTTCTGTCTCTTAAAAGGTGCTTGATAAACTGGTTTAAATATCACTATTCCTAAAATACTTGGGTTTTCAACTTTTCTGCTTGAAAAAGACAGCAAACTGCAGCTATAAATGCCACAATTATTTTGCAGAGGAATAAAAAACTAAGTCATATAGTAGCAATTGCTGTTCATGCGGTTTAAATAGTGAGCTGTTTGCAGTTAGAAGCAAAAGCCAGATGGGCAAAGGCACAAACAGCAGTTAACTGTGATAAAGAGCTTTGAAAACTTCGAGAACAACGTAACCAAAGTGCAAAAATACTAAAAATAATTAAAATCTTAAAATAAAAATTGTAAGGTCTTTAAACTGTTTACAAAATGTGAATCACTTGGCTCTCGTGCAGTCCAGATCATAACACTGAGCACACTTTCCTCTTCCTGTGGTGCTTGGCCTTTTTCATGGCATTCAGTGCGATGGTCGTTGCTTCTTTAAAAACATTCTCTATGTTTTCACGGCATTTTGCTGAGCATTCCAGATACACTTGTGCATTAATCTCCTGACAAGCTGCCTCACCCTGGGAAGAAAAGAAAGGTAAGACAAGATGTAGGTCTGGTGGGTGAGAGAAGGAAGGTGGGATGGGATGCAATGGGGAGTACTGGGCACATCTTTGTATTGCAGGGTCAGGGAGGAAGAAGCCTCGGGGTGCAGTGAGTGGTGTTAGTAATAAACTGAAGCACTGTAAATAAACCTGGGGTTTTTCCACTATGCTGATCCAGAGCCTGGCCTAGGAGTTCAGAGCATTAGAGACTCTTCAGATGCAGAGTCCTGATAGCACAAAAATATTCTCAGTATTGAATTTCTTTAATCTAAATGCTGAGGTAGAAACTTAAGGGAGGATAAGATGTCTACAGGGTGATATTTTTTCCAGTCCTGACCTTAACTACTCTGTGATGTCACCTTTAGTAATGAATGTCACATGCAAGAACAGACTCTGGGCTGGTGCCTTGCCTTGTTTTGCTGGTGCACATGCAGGAGCCCTGACTTTGGCTCCGAAGCATCACAAGGGCTCAGCCAAAACCCCCGTGCACACAAACAGGAGCCTGTGTTTCTCAGCCTCACCCTTCCCTCATGCAATGGGAACAGACTTGAGTCTGAAACATTTCCGTGCAATCCTGGCTGTGTGAAATCACTACAGACAAAACACAGCCCTTTCTTACTTTGCTTGTGATCCTTCTACTGTCACAGCAGAGCCAGCCCCCAGGTTGGAATGCTGGTGAGCCTTTCACTGGGAATTTCAGCTCTGCAACCCACGGCTCACAAGCTGCATTTATTCATTATAAGCCCTGGGAGAGGGGTCAGTTGAGCAACTGGGCTTCTATAGGGGGATTTTCTTCATTTTTAAGCAGTTTGTCTCCTTCAAGTTGTTTGCAAGCTGCAGTGCTGGCAGGAACTTTCAGCTCCTCTGTGCCTGCCATTGGAAGCATCATGTTGTGTGAATCAAGAAGCCACCAGCTGTGAAAGACTGAGGTAGTGCATATTTCAGGGGAGAAAAACCAAAGGGGAGGGCCCACAGAGCAGACAAAACTTGTACATCTTGCGGGCCCCTGGAACTGCACTGCATGGAGCCTCAGCAGACCTGCCAGAAGTGTCTGGTGCTTACCCTGAACCTCATGTGTGAGGATGAGGAAGGGAGTTGTTCGTGCAAATGAAGGGCAATGTGCAGCTGCTCACAGTGACAGGGTGGGATCTCATCTTGTGTGCAAGGGAGACAAACTAAAAGGCCCAGCATGGTTTAGTGGTGATGCAGTAGCAGTTTATTGTCATGCTGTTCAGAAAAAGTGGTGATTCATTGCAGGTTGTAGTGCACTTGACCTTGATCTGTCTCAGACAGTCCAAAAGCTGCTGTTCTTGCTCTGAGAGGAGAAGGATGGCTTTGTAGCTTAAAACAACAAAAAAAAAGAAAGAAAAAGTGGAGGACCAGAGCAGAAGGGTCTCATGTGACATGGGACAAGCTGTTCCCTCATTTTCTCCTGTACCTGGGACAGCTGTGCTGGTGATGTGACATTAGTTATAAGTCTCACTGCTTCAAAAGACTTAAGCCAAAAAACATTTGATAATATGCAGTACTTTTACTTTGGAGACTTTGAAGAGGAGCCTCTCATGTCAGAGAAGCCTTGCACATGTTCTTGCTTTTGTCCTTGAAAGGATTTATTTTTAAATAGGGTTTGCAAACCACATTTATTCCAGAACAGTCAATGTGCTTCCTAACATCACTAGGTTTTACCCTTTATCCTAACCCTCATCAAAGTACCAGTGATGGCTGCAATGCAGGCCAATACAAATGGTGAAGTCCAGCAAACTTGCTAAGGCTTACAGATTTGTAACAGGACTACCCAGCTATGAAAGCAAACCAGAACAAGGTGTAATGAGCATAGAAGATGTAGACAGTAGTGTCCTTTCAGACACCCAAGATATGCAAAATGCTATTTGTATTTCTCTTTACTTTGGTAGTAAATATGGTGATTTGGCCACTTCCAAAAAGGACTTACAGAAACCCGTTAGTGCTGATTGTCAATAATTTCTTCAGCTGGACACTGTGATCACATAATTTTGTAGTGCCTGCGATTGTACTCAGGAGGAGCAGCACCACGGTGTGTTTTACCTCCTGCAAAGAGGCCACCACTGTAAATCCAGCTGCACTTGCCTGGTTGTAGGTGATGGGCTCCTGCTTGGCCGCCCGGAGCCTGCGCAGCTGCTCCTTGTCCTTCCGCAGGTCTGTCTTGCAGCCGATGAGCACGAGCGGGACCCCTCGGCAGAAGTGATTCACCTCAGGGTACCACTGGGGGCAGAGAAACAAAGCTTTGACATCAGGGTTTTTGGTTTGGTTTCTGAAATCAAAACAGTAAAGCCAAAGAACAGAACCAGCGTTTAATATAAGCTGCAGTTTCAGTGTTGGAGTGGTTTGTGGTGGTGGGGGCCCAACATGTGCTGTTTCCATTACAGAGATGTTTACAAGCCCTACCCAAAGTCAGCTGCTGTATAAAAACACAGTGGCATCTGTCCCTAGGCCAAAATGCTCATTTGACATCTGTTTAAATTCAGACAAGCTACTCTAAAGTCATAACTAAAACAGGATTTGGACCAAGTCTTGCTTTGTTTTGCTGGTGCTGTGTACAAGAGCAGTAACTTCTGCTTTGGAGCGTTCCAGAAATCCCAGCAGGGACAATTGGTCGCTCTCATTTCTCTTCTGTGTTAAATATGCATGTGATGGAAGCAGACTTGACTCTAAAATGCTCAAGTGCAATGTTGGTCATGTGACATCACTACAGATAAAGCAGTGATTTCACCACTGGTGTTTGATCTTTTTAGTGTGCCAACCCCAGTTCTGAGCACTTTTGAGCCCTGCAGGGCTGAGCTCCAGGTCCAAGGTCTGTGACCTGCAGCTGAGCACACCACAAGAGATCTGTGCATCTACACGCCCAGGGTACAGCACGCTAAAAGCATCAGCATTTTTAATTTGACATCTTGTCCTGTATCAGGCACCTGTAATTCATTTGGAAGGCTGAAGCAATTAGGAAAGGCTCTTACCTTGGCTGCTACATTGTCATAGCTAGTGGGGTTCATGACATCGTAACAAATTAACACGACATTGGTGTTCTGGTAAGACAGAGGTCGCAGCCGATCGTAGTCCTCCTGCCCTGAGACACAGAGAGTGGCTTGGATGAAAGAAATCTCTGTGCTGAACCAGCAGTGTGAGGGGAATATGCACAGACATACCTGGACCAAGAACAGTGACACGAGTTTTTCACACTTGTAAAATTCCTTCCCTTAAGTACAGGAGATTCCCCTTCACTGACAAAGCCGATGGTTTAGAATATATAACACATCCTCTACAGGTTTTAATAAAATGCCTGCTTTGTCCACCTGCCACAGGCTTAGAAGCAGTTCTAAACACTCATTGCCACTGCTCAAAAGCAAAATAATCCATTGGAATCTGACAGTTATTGACTAAAACATTTGCAATTTGGCAGCTGCTGCATTCTCCCAAACACATCTGCACATGTGATGCTGTCAGAAGAAGAAACTGTATTTTTCAGACACGATGCCGAGGTAGAAAAAAGTGCCAAACTTGATTTTCCCAGGCTGGGGGGGTGAGAGGAGGCAGAGATCACACACAGTGCCCTCAGCTGCAGCAGCACACACAGGGCTGTACCAGCCATGCCTGTACCAGCCATGCTGCAGCACGAGCCAGGCTTAACTGGCCTTTGAAGCAGAACTCCCCAGCAGATCTCAGGGAATTCTGCTGAATTATGGAAAAGCAGGGGATTTGTCATACTTCTGATTAGGGATAGTCTAGCACGTGATGTGACAAGAGGAAGCTGGTTTGCCTCAGACCTGTGCTCTTCCCTTGCTGCACGTGGGAATTTGCAGTAATCACCCTGCTGGGGCCTGGAGGTGTCTTGCTTTGAGAGACTGAGTTCAGGAAAGCAGTAATTCCCAGATGGAGTTGGCAGCTCAGGGAAAAAACCAATCTTTTTCATTTAACAAGATAAAAAGTCTGTAAGAAGCTGTCCTTGCCCCCTGAACGCTGCTGCTGGAACCAGGTGCTGCTGTGATGCACTGAATTTCCAAAGGGAGAACTGGGAATGCTGTGCCACGGTCACCACAATCCCCACACAGCGCAGAAACTGCCCTACAGGGAACTTACACACCTCAAATCTTCATATTGGTGTTTCAGATGGAGGGATGTGGAAAATTTCAGCTAGTCCCAACTTTAGAGCAACGATTCCTGCCCTGGAACCCAACTCAGCCCCAGGTCACACACTCATCACTACCAACGTGCTTGTCTCCAGTCTGAAGAACTGCAGATACCAGAAAACCAACAATTCCACAATATTTTTTCTCCCCTCCTTTATTTAAATGACCAGTTGAGATGCAGGTTGTTCCAAGGCAAGCCCTGCTGCATCAGCCATTACACAGTTTGCCTGTGATGTTTGTGAAATGGGAATCTTGGGTTAGGACCACTTTGTGTTTGAGCTTCTGCAAGAGCAGCGTGTTCTGTGAGAAGATGCAGAACAAAGAGGGATTGATCCCTCAAGGTTTAATCCAGAAATAATTGACAAAATTATGCATGTTGTATAAACATTCAGAGCAAAGACCATACTGCTTATCCCTTCTTATTCTTGCAATCCATCTACTTGTTTGCAACCAATTTACCATTTTACTGCTGAGATAATCCTCTAAATGCATTAAACAAATCGTGTGCCAAACTTTTTTTTCCCTCCTAACTTCCTCTACTGCAGTGTATGGTTTCCCCTGTTCAAGTTCAGGCCTCTGAGCTTCCACCAGTGTAGGCTGTAAAATGAAAAGGTCCTCAAAGTTGCTGTTGGCAATTTGTGAGGCAGACAGGACTGTCCCCTTGGGAGAGACACACTCATTGCTTGGAATCAGAACACGCAGCTAAACTCATACCCTCCTGGATGGGATAGCACAAAAAGTGTCTCCAGTGATGTGATTTATGTTGCATTGCAAGTCAAACCTATAGATATTCCCTGGAGAACTGCTCCCTCTTCTCCAAATGCAGCTGTGCAGTTATGGGGATTTTGGGGCAAACTGACACTACAATGCATGAGAAAATGTTGCTGTACAAAACCCAGCTCTGTGTGTGTTTGGAATGTTGGACACAGAGCACAGAACAAGGCAGAGTGCAGGGACCAGAGGGGGAAGGTGACATGGCAGTTGCTTCACTCATGCCACAGTTGGGTGGTTGAGGCTGACACAGAAGGAGAGGAAGCTGCTCTTTAGGAGCTCAGATGCAGCTCTTCAGTTGCTGAGGATGTAACGGGACCCAGATCAAGCTGTGCTTAAACACAGACATCCCTCTCACTGAAAACAATCTCTTTCACCCCCTGTCCTCAAGAGCTGCTGCTGAAATGCAAGAAAGGACCTGGGAGACTTTTTCTCTGTGAAGCTGCTCAGTCTGTGGTCAGAGTTAATTTGGCACAGATTTGGGTCTTCTACCAGACAAGTTTTAAGCAGAAGGAACAGGGCTGAACCTAAGCAGTAACTGAATGTATATGCAAAGCCCCTGTGTGTGCTTCCTCAAACACAGGTACCTGTTTTCCTTCCCCAACTAACAAAAAACATGCTGTGGAGGACTTGGTTAAATACCTGATTATGTGTGGGCACATCTGTGACTCTTCTGCCTTCCTCAATTCATTGTAGCATCAGAGACAGGGATTTTTAAAGAAAAAAACTCCATCTAGCTGAATTCACCTAAAATTTTCTAATTCCTTGCCTAACTCTCACTGCTGCATCCCCCTGGGAGATGCTGCATAACCCACATCACTGCAGTCAGGCCCTGAGCGGGGTGGGAGCTCAGGGAATGGTTGAGTGTGAACAGAAGTGAAACCACAGGTCTTGCTCTCACATGCATGTTCACCTCTGCCCACTGCTCCTTACCCCTTCACCAACTCACCACCAAAGAGGCGCCAGCCTGAGTGTTGCTCAGTCCATGAGGAGCTCAGCACCCATTGCCAGGAGAGGGGAAACGACACAGTCAAGCCTTGCCAGCCCAGGAGTGCCCAGCACGTGCTGCCCTAATGCCCAGCAGTGCTGTCCAGCACCAGAGGGGCAGGAATAATGTCACATCCTGCTCCCAGCCCAGCCCAGCTGACCAATCCCTACACATGGCCACGCAGTGTCTGTAATATCCCACACCCATCAGGACTGACATGGAACCCTGCAACGGTGAACCCTCACAAGCACAGAAATGCACCCAGTCCTCTTTAGTCTGTTATTCCACAGGCTCCATGGGAATGCCATGGTTAGCAGGTTGCCAGCTGTGTTTTTTCACTGCTCAGTTTAAAACCAGCTGGGAAACAGACATTCTTGGCAGGAAGAAAACAAGTAGAAGAGGACAGATAGGGCAGGAGGGGCACACTGCAATTAAAAACTGGGGGTTTGTCTTATCCGGGCATGGTTTCCCTTTCAGAGTTATGAAAACTTATTCTTGCATTCACTGGCTTTCAGAATTTCTCTGAAGACCTCAGACTGCCACACATCTGTCATCACAGACCTGGGACACACCACTGGAGGCTTTGCCTGTGCTTCCTGTGCTCTCACAGTGAGGAGGCATCACTTCCCCTGCAGCCCCTGCCAGCCCAGCCCAGCTCTGTGCTCTGCTCTGGGGAAATCCTGCACTGAGCAGCACCAGGACAGAGCCTGGAGTCTGAACTGCACCTACAGCATCCACACTGCTCCCTTATTGTGTCAAAACTGGACTTCATTTACCTCTCATGCCTTTGCTGTGTGGAGCACAGCTTGAAATGGAAAGTTTTGAGTGAACAAGCAGCTGCAGAGCCTGTTTGCAGATGGGACAGGGGATATTACACAGCCTTTACCCATTGCGTGTGTGCCACCGACTTCCTGCAACAGCAAGAGGTGCCTGAGGAGGAAGACAGGGCAGCAGAGCAGAAAAGTCTCGCCAAAAAATGTTATTTTCTGATACTTTAGACTAACTCGTTCACTTCATTTGTTACCAAAATTCTTGTCAACAAAAAGTAGCTTGAAATGTTTGATTCTTAAACACTTGGTGTCCTTCTCCTTCAGAAAGCAGGACAAGCTCAAAGGCTCAAGCTGCACAGGATTAAACTGAGCTGAACCTGTCCTTTACCTTCTCATGATGCTGAAGAACACACAACTCTATTCTGAGCAAGATCCTAAAAATACTGAAGTCTTTCCTGCAGTGGTGGAACCACGAAGATCCGGTGTTACTTTTCAGAACAGCTTTGCCTTCTCCTCCCCTACTCTGCTGCATGGCCTTAGCTGAACCCTTCACCTCAGAAATGGTTTTACATCCTTTTGATCCCATTTATATTGTTTTATTATAGTCTGAATTATTTTGAAACATTTCAGATTGAGAAGGAAAACAAACATAAAGCTGTGTTAGTTTCAGAGAAGAGCAAGAGCAACCCAAGAATTTCAGCAAGTCTGGAGATGATTCATTAATATGGCCAATACCTGGACAGTTAAACCCCTGCACTGCAGTAACAAACTGAATGTTTAGACTCCTGTTTAAGCTGCAGTTGCTGCTGGACACCCATCCTAGACCAGTATCACCCAGCTGAGAGAGGGATTTAATGAGCTGCTGCTGCTGCCTGACACAACAGAGCAAGTCAGCAGAGTGAAACAGATTCCAAACCTGCATCTCCCCTGCTGGATCCACGTGCTGCAGGGACAGGAGCTCTTGTCCCCTGAGCTGGGCACTCCCTTTCCTCTTCTCTCACTGCACTGTTGGAACTTAGAGGACAGGACACAACCCTTGGTCCTAGTCTGACCCTTAAGGAGCTCGACATCAGTTTTGTATTACTAAAAACAGGATGGGATTAAAATGTGTGCTCAAGTGAGTCCTTCCTCCAGCATAACTTCCAGTTACAGAAAGAGGATGAAAAGCTGCTTGAATTGGAGTATGACACAGATATTGTAACATAAAACTACATAAGCAGCTTTGAAACAGAACCAAATTTTCCCCTCCCAAACAAATGTTTTAACCAAGGTGACAATTTCCCTGCTGTCTTTGCACCTGATCAGCTCACTGGGTCTCATGAAAAGTGAAAGAAATTTAACAGGAAGGGAGGAGACAAGTGTCAGCAGCCTCAGAAACTCAGAGCCTTGTGGCCACGGTGCTGTTTGGGGAGGTGAAACATGTTGGGTTTCAAGGTTTCCAAGTGAGAAACGGAAAGCGATTGCTCTCTCGTGGCAACGAC
>JAOXXN010000212.1:3467677-3482596 GCA_026770055.1 Myrmophylax atrothorax
GAGATGGTTTTGGCGCTTGGGTGGGGGGCAGTGCAGGGGGACTCTCCACTGACAGTGCTGCTCAAAATACATGTTTGTAGCCTAGAAAGGAGCCGGCTCCAATGGATGGCTGCAGCAGCAGAGCCTCTGCTGAGCTCTGAGGTTCATCCCAGAGCCTCCGAGGTGGTTTTTCTTTCCCCCAAAGTTTGCAGGATATTTTAACCCTCTCCCTCCCGTGCCGTCCCTAGGCCCTCCCCCACGCTCTTTAAACAATGACGATTATTTTTATCACTCCCCACCTTGTGCCCGTTTCCAGATTGATGAATTTTACGTGGGGCCAGTGCCTCCCAAGCAGGTCACCTTTGCCAAGCTGAACGACAACATCCGCGAAAACTTTTTGGCTGACATGTGCAAGAAATACGGCGAAGTGGAAGAGGTGGAGATTCTCTACAACCCCAAGAACAAGAAGCACCTGGGCATCGCCAAAGTCATCTTTGCCACTGTCAAGGGTGCACGGGAGGCTGTTCAGCACCTTCACAACACCTCCGTCATGGGCAACATCATCCACGTGGAGCTGGATACGAAAGGTGAGGGGGCACATCCCACCCCAGGCGTTTGGGGGTTGCAGAGCCCCTGCCCACCCTGCTGCCAGCGCTGAGGCTGCTGCACAGGGCAGGATCCTGGGGATTAAAAATACGAAGGGAGCCGGCAGCGGGTCTGGTGTCTGGGGCCTGGGCGAGTCACGTGGAGCCAAATGTGTTGTCTGTTGCTAAGAGACAGCCCTGTAATTTGCAAAATGCTGCCATCCTGCCCGTCCCTGTCCCCGCTCGCTGCTCTGCCATGTCCCCCATGGCCCTGCCCCAGGCTGGCCCCTCTCGGCCACCTGCCAGCGCTGCCGGACCCCGTGGCACCTGCCCTTGGCAAACTTGGGATTTTTGGGCAGGTGCTGGTGGGTGCTGGGGCCCGAAGCTGTGGGTCGTGGGGCTGGGGGCTGTTCCTTGCGTGTCCGGGTTTCGCTGTGCTCGGAGCCCCCCGGGGGCCGGGGCAGCAGAGCGCACATCAGCACTTGTCGTGTGTGCGGGTGTGTAAGTGTGACAGTGGCTCTTAAAGCGACAGCAGCTCCCTGTGCTGCAGGAACCACCTCCCAGCCCCACACCCGAGCCCTCGGCAGCACAATAAACTTTCTGCAAGTGTGAAGGCATTGTGGTTTTTGTTCTCTCTCCTCCAGACTTATTAGCGAAAGGCTTTGCTAAAATCTGCCTGAATTTTAGGAAATGTCTAAAGCTGAGGTAGCAGAGATCAGTTGCAGTTTGTACTTCTTCGTTCCAAAGGGGGCATTTCTAGTTTAAAACTGACTTGCTGCACTCCCTCTGGGGAAGAGGACACTGCTAACACCATTTTCTTAAAAATGCTGGTATTTTTGTTGTGTATTACAAGGTTTCAACTATTTAGTGCAGAACCAGCACAGCAGTCAGTGCGCCACGTGTGACAGAGTAGAACAGGATGTTTGTTGACATTACTGACCACTGTTAGAAGAAAAAAATCACAGCAGTGGTATAATATTTTCTATTGTGAGCTTGACCTTACATGTGTGTACTTTGAAATTCTAGTATCGTTAATTTTTACAGACAGGCTCCTTCTCCTGCTTTGAAATTTGAAGGTAAAAATCACATTTAAGAACAAATTAACCACTTGCAGATTTAATAATGCAAGCTAAAGCTGGCTGGTAAGTGGTGGATGTCTTAATGAGAGCAATTTTAAACAAGCTGATTGTACTACCTTCTTCCTTTTATACTACTATGCAGGTCTTGACCAGGCAGCTGTTCCAAAAAGTTTGCAGCACATCAGAAAAATGAGGGGGGGTTATGCTTCTGTTTCCTGGGAGAAAACACTGTTTTGTTTGCCAGCTTTATGCTTCTAATGTATTTCTTTAACACAGTTGCCTCTCTTTCACTCTAAAAGAGTAGGACTGTCAGTGTGCTATAATCTGTCAGAATCAAGTAAAAATGGAATTCCTAAAATAGCATTAGCAGGTTAGTACATACTTAAAATATGTATCTGTCGTTTTTAACATTTCTTTCTAGTATTCTACTTTTCAAGAGAAGGAAATGTTGGTTGAAAACTTTGTTTTCATAGCGTACAAAAATAAATATTAGGATTGAAAGTGTAATTTTTATTTGTCTGGTATAAGCATAGGCCTCTGAAACTAATAAATCCAGTCTCCTCATCTAAGACAGGCTTGTTTAAAGCAACTTCTTTGCCTCAGTTTATCCATTTATGGGCTGCACAAAATTAATAATTGCCTGTCTTAGAGAAATAGATAGGAATTATTTCACATTCCTAAACCTCTTACAAATTGTAACTTTTCCTGCATTATATTTGGGATTCAGGAAGAATGATGAAACTTTCTAACAATTACTGTATATTTTTTCAAAAACAATGAAAATAAGCCTAGCACTTCTATATGTGTGGCACTGTAGTGTTATGTGTGGGTGGTGTGTTAATATTTCAAGCATATCTTTAAGCTCTTGCAGTGAAAAGACCTATTTTGTCACGACTTCAGTTGAACTAAAACAGTTTAAGTAGTTGAAGATGGCTCAGGACTTTTGTGAAATGAGATTTGATACCCAAATAACCTCATCTGCAGCATTTGTTCAAGATAAATAAGTCTTTCAGTACATAGAATTGTGCTAAGAGGTGATTTGCTTTTGAATTGCATGGGGTGATTCACAGGGAGTTTGGGGGTTGATCCCACAGGACTTCTGCAGGAAAGCAGTCCTGGTGTTGGGGAGGTACTGCCTGAATTCATTTTTTGTGCTCAGGTGCTGGGTCTGTCCATTTTTCTGTGTCCTCCTTATCTTTCAGAGCAAAATTCAGACAGTTTCAGGGGCTGATTCTGTTGCCTTTGAAGCTGATGACAGATTTTGTACAGACTGCAAAATAAGTAGGATTAGGTTTTTGTAGTAACAAAAAATTCAATAGTAAGAAACTGGGTCTTTTTAGACTTTAGGAATGAAAAGACTGAGGGTCAGTAACATTCTATGGGACAGTTTGTTTCTCTGGCTTTATTCTTTAAAGGATGCCACTGAGTACTCCTTAAACTAGGGGGGGGAAAAGGATGAATTGGTGTCTTTTGGAGGGGCAGAATTAACGGTTTTGTCTCTGCATTCCCATGCTCTGTGTTTGCATTAGTACCAGGCAGATTCTTCGAGCAAGGTGTGCAGGGGGAGCTTTCTGAAGTGGCTCTGGGTGTTGGCAGAGGCTTCTCCCTTGGGTGAGAGTTTCACTTCTCAAATCTGCAAGCTATTTGCTTGGCACTTTGGAGAGGAGGGAAAGGGCTGCTCTCCAGAAAGCGTGGGGAGGAGCAGAGCTGCCAAGCAGGCTGAGAAGAGGAAAAAAGGATTTAGAAACCTTCTTGTCTTGGCTGGAGAAGGGAGCGTCCGGCAGAGTATTTAAAAGTGGGAGCTCAGGGGTGATAACTGCTCCTCTCTTGCATGGATGTGGGGGCTGGCAGTGGGAACAGGCTCACCTGGGTGTCAAGGATGTGTATTTTTACTCAGATTTTGTTGTTTCTGTTTAATTGACTCTTGCACTGTGGTCTGTGCAGGTGAGACCCGCATGCGATTCTATGACCTGCTCGTTAATGGTCTTTGCACCCCTCAGACCCTCCCGGTAGGCACCGAGCAGGACGTGTCCCCAACTGGGAATGAAGCTCTCCAGGTAGGTCTGCTTGGCTTTATTTTATTTAAGAACAACTTTCTGGAAAACTCCAAACATTAACATTAGCGTTTGAACATGTTTAATGCAGCTTCTTTTTTGTGTCTGGCCGTAGTTCCAGTGGATGTTGCTAATTCACATTTAAATACAACTTGCTCCCAATTGCCATAGCAAATGTACCTCTCAATCAGAGCATGTGGCTGATCTCACTCTCCATAGCACAGGAAGTGCTTTTTGTCTTTTCTGAGTGAAAAATGCCTCCAAAACCGACAGAATGTGCCCTATTAACATTAGGAATTCCTGCAGTTAGCACTGGATCAGACCTGTTCCTGAGATGAGATTATTCCCTTGAAGTCAGGGGAATGATTTACAGTGGTACGTTTGGCCTGGTGTCTGTGGTGTGTAATCTCAGCACTCAATGGGCTCCAGCCTTGCTTAAAGGCTAAAAGGTGCAAAAAGGGGACTGAGCTTCAATAGTGGCATCAGTTTTCCAGAATCTTAATTAGTCGCTGGAATCAGTTGTTAATGAAAGCAGTGGGCAGAATTCCTGAGGGCTTCCAGGGGTTCCTCGATATTTAGGGCACAGTTCTCTGCAGGGCTTTGTAGGATTACCTGCCTCCCTGTGAGCCCAGAGGGATGGGAGGGCAGGGGGAAGGGAGGCCTGTTGGTGTGAAGTTATCAGCCTCCTTGGCTTGTCTAAATGCACTTTGGCTGCTCATTGTGGCTTAAGCACCCACTTTAAGACATCAAATTTGAAAGAGATTTGGCAGGGATTTTTTCCTCTACTTCTCTGCACTCTTAAAATGCCATGATTTCATTAATTCTGTGATCAGGTGTTCTCAGGACAGGTAAGAGCTGCATATTGAACATGAACATTCCATTGATCTGCAAAAATAAATTTCCCCTCTTCTCCCAGCAACCATCCCAAAATCACCGAGGCAAAACCTCAGTATCTTTTTAATAAAGTCATGAAGAGGTTGGTTCTTCCTTACCTCCCAGCAAGGTGCTTTTCAAGGCAGGAGGGAGGCAAGTGATGATTTTGCTGGGAGCCCTGCTATGAGCAGGGCCTGGCTGCTCATTTCTGGTGGTTCCACATCTCAAATAAAAATAGACAGATTTGTTCTTATTCCTTTTTCAGGGTTAGCAGCAAATTGACGGTATCCCCCAAAGTGGTCCCTGCTGTAATTATCTTTCAGATTGTTTCTGTAGATATTGTGGTCATGTATTATATTATTATCCTGAACTGATTTTCCCCCCAGTTATCATAAAAAATATTGTTTTGTGGGTAATGTTGACTGTTTGCATCACGTTTTTGACACTGGAATCTGCCAACAAACTTGTTTGCTGTTGTAGTTTAGTAAAATACATTTGCTTTCCCCCTCATGCAGAGCAGCAAAGACCTGACAGTTCTGCAGGCCACACACAAACCCCACTGAAAAACAGTCCACAGCACATCTGCACCAAAAGTGCAGAGATGTGGATGTTGTCACGGACCAGCCACATGCTTCCTGCTCCTTTGGGTTTTAGAACAGTTGAGGAAGAAACTTTCCTGATGTCCTTGTGGTCGTGTTGTGTAGGGAGACACACCAAGAGCAAGTCCACACTATTGGGTGGGTGAGACATGTGAGAGCATGACAGGCAGGTGAGAGCTCCGCTTGAGTTTGGTGCTGGCATGTTCCAAACAGGTCATTTTACAGGTCTCTCTACCTGCCTGTACTTGAGAGAGGAGCAGCCATCCTGTACCCTCCCCAGCTCACTGTCCTGGTGTGATTTGGGGCAGCAGGAGCTCAGTCCTGCCCCTCTTGCTACCAGGAGGATTCTCACTGAGCTCCTGCTTTGCATTATGGAAAATTGATTCTGGAGCTGATGATTAGTGTGGCACTGTTATGACTCAGCAGAGTCTGAGTTGGAGCAGGGCTGCTCCCAGAAACCCCCTGAACGTGCCTGTGGAGTGAGTTGCAGAGCAATTACTTGGCTGCTCTGTAGATTTGTAGGGTTTCAGTTTCAAATGCCATAATCAGTAGCGCTCTACCTGAGCATTTATCTTTGGGAAGGGGCTTAAAAGGGGGCTTTTGGCAGTTGAGAACTTTTTGTGCCTTTTGTAAGTGTAGCCTTGTCCGTTGTTATAGATGAACCTTTGGCAGAGGGGGTGGTGGGTGAGCTCTGCTGCATTGGGCTGCAGGCTGGCAGTTTGCTGCTTTGTGTGCTTTGATTTGTTCATGAAAAAGATAAATTGATAATTTCACATCTCAGAATTTTCTCATTTTCTTTCCTATATGCAATTTAGACAAACCTTACACAGTTGGTAGAAATTGGAACTCTTTCAGCTGGAAGTAGTGTGCAAATCTCCTGTTCACCTGATGCACTTGAGTGTAGCTTATGAAGAAAACTGTTACATCTGCTTTCTTCTTCCTCCTCTTGCAGACAAGTTCCTCTTTGCTTGCCTTTTTCTTTTAAATCAAAGGGAACTGTTAATAATGGATAGTGGTTTGTGTTTTCAGGGATGCTGTAACCTATTTAAGTTTTTGCTGTGGAAATAAGTGAGAACTCTTGGGTCCCCAACTCCTTGAAAACCAAACAGATTAATCAAATATCTTTGTAAAAGTGTGTGTTTAGGTGCTTTCCTCTGCTCTGTTTTTGCAGTTGACGGATTCCCTGAAGCGCCTGAAAGACAGTAACCTTTCTTCCACGGGCTCCTCTGTGACCCCAAACAGCAGCACGCCCTTCTCCCACGACACAGCCTATTCCAGCTGCCGGCAGGACACCCCCAACTCCTACAGCCAATTCACGCCCCAGTCTCAGGGCACACCTCACACCCCGCGCCTCGGCACGCCTTTTTCCCAGGATTCCACCTATTCCAGCCGCCAGACAACGCCCGTGTACCACTTTGGGCAGGACAGTGGGTACAAACCCAGGAGACACGACACGAAGTTTACGGATGCCTACAACCGTCGCCCGGGACACCAACACCACTACGTGCACAACTCAGCGCCCGTGTTCCGGGGCACGGAGCACCAGTTCAGCACGTACAAGTCCCATCAGCAGGAGCCAGTTCAATTCTCTCACACTCCCCCCCTGAGCCACTCTAGTTCTTCGAGCTACAAATCTGCCTTCTCTCCCTACCAAGCACCAGCTGTGTTTCCCCAGTCGGATGAGCAGCAGTTTCCCCAAACTTCCAGGGAAACGGAGTACCGGAGGCCTGCGCCGCCTCCCACGGAGATGGTGGTGGAGAGCAGTGCTGCCCCCAGCATCGACTTTGTCCCAGTGAAGGAGAAGCCAGAGGAGCCTCCGCCCTTGCCCGACTCAAACTCTGTTCCTGAACCGAGCACAGCGTCCTTCTCTCAGACTCCGGAGAGGAGCGAGACCCCTGGCACCCCCACCATGGAGTCTGAAATGCAGCATAACAGTTTAGACTCAAGGATTGAGATGCTCTTAAAAGAGCAGAGAACAAAATTGCCCTTTCTTAACGAGCATGACTCAGATAACGAGATCCGAATGGAAGGTAGCCCTATTTCCTCCTCTTCCTCCCAGCTCTCCCCCATCCCAACGTACGGTTCGAACTCTCAGCCTGGTTTCAGGGGGCAGACGCCTTCCTCGCGCCCTTCCAGCACAGGCTTGGAGGACATCAGCCCAACGCCCTTACCCGACTCCGATGATGACGAGCCCATCCCTGGAACAGCTTCCCTGGGTCAGAATTCCCGGGGGACATCGGAGGCCAGCATGACTCCCATCGATCAGCTGAGCAGGACCTCCAAAATTGAGACTTCAGAGGCTAAAGAGATGGTACCTGGTGACCAGACCCCAACATCAGAAAAAATGGACGAGGTGAGTGAGCCAGAACTGAGTTATGGAGCTCTGCGATTGTCCCTGGAGCTGGACAGGGCAGGGGATTGCACTCATCTTTGTGTTGTCAGAACATGAGGTTTCTGGTGGCTCTTCCTTTGCTGAAGGCAGCTGGAAATGAGTTAGACGTGACACAGAGTGATGGTCTTAATCAGCTTGCTGCTCTCCAGCTTTGCTTGTTTATAATATCAGCCTGCTGCAGTTTATGGCTTCAGGAGAGCTCAAGGACTCCTCAAGCCACTGAAGTTTGGCCAGTGCTCACATTGTGTGAATGTCCTGAGTGTTGACAGACACTTAAACCACTAGAGAAGTTAATGGAGCACTTTCTACCATTGCTGTGGTCCCAGGGCAGGGGTGTGTATGTAGGCACACTCTTGCTGAACGGGGCTTTCATGTTGCACTGAAGGATTGAGTGTGTATGGTGTTTGAAAGCTCTCCAGCTATTTCTGCCATCTGGTTCAAACGGGAGACAGTTGCTGGGTTTTAATACTCCCTTTGCTCGGTTGAAAGGGGGAGGTAGTTGACTTGTGGGGGATGTGCTCCACTGAGTCTTCCAATAATAGAGCAGAGTTTGCTGCCTCTGCTGGGGCATTTGTGGCTGAAGGGGGAGCGAGAGCTGAACGGTGTGGAGCGGTGCCAGCAGACAGAGGAATTATGTTGCATTGCCTGTCTGTTTGGGAGGTCTGTTGCAACAAATGTGACTCTCTCTGCAGTGGACGTGTCAGTCCTATTCTGCTGTGTCAAGGAACAGTCAAAATACAGATCTCTGCAAATGCCAGACCCTTTCTCCTCAGTGTTTATAATGGTCGAGCAAGCAAATGGAACTGCTGTCCCTGGTGTGCAGGAACGCTGCAGTCAAGAGGGCTGGCCTTGTGTAAATGTCCCGAGCGTGGCAGATCAATTTAATTTACTCAGGGAAGTTTGCCGGGGTTAAGCTGGCAGGATGGATCTCCCTCCAGTGCTTTGCGGCTGGGAGGTTTTCACCTGCGTTTCGGGAGGGGAGGAGCTGCTCCCGGAGCTGAGCTTTGCACAGTGCTGGATGGAGGGAGAGCTCTGCAGCATAACACGGTGCAGCTCTCGGGGCTACACAGTGAAAACAATGTGACCGCGCTGGAATATTTTGTTTTTTTCTGCCTGCCTTTCCAACCCTGCTTGTCCTCCCAGTTGCCAGTTTAGCTTTTGAAACAATTCAGCTGCTTGAGTTCTCATTCATCATCCAGGCTGGCCCAGGCTCCCCTCTTGGGAGGCAAGTCCCTGGCCCACTGGGCCTGATGATGTGTTAATTAGGAATGGAGTTTTGATTTCTTGAGCTCGGTCTGACAGGCCTAAGAGGGGATACTCTTGGTTTGCCTAAAAAACAACGAGGAAGACATCCTTCTTCTCCCTGCCTTTCTGGGTTTGTGTGTTCTGTCCTTGCTCTCCTTTGAGTGGGTCACAGGCAGTTCTGGGGGAGTTCAGGCGGATGGGTGAGTTGTCAGGGTGGTGTGTGGGGTCAGGCACTTCTGGGGCTGGTGTGGGGACTGGCTGGGGTGGGTTGTGGTGAGTGCTGAGGTTGCAGCCCATGTTAAGTCTTTGTTTCCCCTTAATGAGGTGCTGTTGTCAGAAGTTCACATCGATGGTTCTGTGATACAAAATGATGGAAGTGCCTCAATCCTCTGCAGAAGTCAGAAGGGTTTTAGCAGGGTCTCCACGCAGGTCATTGCTGCCTTAATTGTCTCCTGCCCCCCAACCCCGAAAAACTTTGATGTTTTTTGTTGGAGCTGTTTATTCAAACCTCCTCTTGGTTACAAATCACACTAAACTATTCTGGCATGTTTGAAAAGTTGCCTGTGCCTTTCATTCCTCCTTGTGATGCACAAAAACCGATCTCCATGTGTTTTTGCTTCCTTCCCCTGCCCTTCTTCCCCCCAGTTCAGTTTTTTTGCTTTAGAAAAAGACTCTCCTGGCTTCCCTCTCTTTTGCTGAAGGAGCAGAGCTGAACAGTGACTTAACATAGGCTGAAATTTGAGCTGCAGCTTTCCAGCTGAGTTAGAGAGGGGCATTGAGTCTGTCGAAGGGCTGGAAAGCTGAACCTCCGGCTTCAGCCTATTGTGATCCCACTATTCAAGTGCAGTCCTTCAGAGAATCCTCCAGCAACACAGAGGGAAGGCAGACCCGAATATTTCTAGTGACTGTGTGGTTTGGGGAGCTGGAGCAGGAATGACATGTTAGTGTAGGGAGGGCTCATTAAGTATCATAAGGAAGCAATAAAGGGCAGAGCATTTGAACTTCTTATTTACTTCATATTTGGCTCTTCAGGGGTCAGAGCAGCCCCAGGCCAACTCTCTTTGGGCAAATCTCAAGATCCATAAGGATGCCAGCAAAGTTGCTGGGAAGCTTTTCCTGAGGATCTTGTCCTGTTTCCCATCAAACAAGCATGACTTTTGCCAATGATTGCTAATGCAGTAACATCTGCTCTGTAGGTGCAGCACTGTCAAACCATCAGGCAAATTAACCCCCCCAGACTTGCCATAAGTACAGGAGGTCCAGCCCAGCCCCAGCAATCGCTCTGATTTGTAATGCAAGACCCTGGAGTTTGATTTCAAGATCCGGAATGATCCTCCTAAGCCAGAGTTCGGCAGGGAGTTTGGGTGTGGGAGAGGAAGGGCTGTGCATCTGTCTGCAACACCTACCCTGGCCAGTCTGGGAGCAGTGATTGAGGTCTGCAAAGTCCTGCCAAGCTCAGCCAAGGGACGAGGCTGAGGCTGGAACTGAGCGGGATGTGGGCAGTACGAGGTGAGGGGAGGAAAAGGATCATTTCCAAACAGCACCACGTGCCAGCCAGGAAGACAGGGCAGAGAGGGCTTTTTCAAGGAATGGGAAGATGGCAAGGAAAGAAAACAGCTGATCTGCATTGTTATATGAGGAAAATTTCTGAGAGTAGCAATGTATAAACTTTCCTTCCTATGTGCTTGAGAAGATAAAAAGGAAAGAATTATAATAATTTCTTTTCACAGGATCTTTGCTGTTTCAGAAGTGCAAAGGTTAAGTATGTACAGTTTGACGTTTTGACATCCCATCTGAGCCAGGTCTTGTTTTGGCTTGGCTTGTGACAGGAAGAGGCCCTGCCTTTGTGCTGGGGAGGGTGACAGGATTGCAGCGAGTCACTTTGTTGTATAGTGATGATGTCTTTCGTGTTTCAGCTTATGAATGTATCAGCCTGTGTGCATAGCCAGCATGTAATAGGAAGACTCTGTGGTTGACAATGGTGTTTTTCCAGATTTATAAGTACAAAAGTACTTTTTAATTGAGGGATTAGCAGTGTCCTGCCTTCCTGGTAGTTTGGCTAAGCACTGAGTTACTGCAGAGGGAGGGGCACCTTAAAAACGCCAAAGATCATCATAAAAATAAAGATCCTGAAACGTGAGTGAGGCGAGAACAGTTCTGCTGCTTGCTGTGAGTTTTAGCAAATGGCTTGGGGAGTGAACTGAAAGTCACACAGTGCACAGCAGCCCTGGAGACCCCAAAAGCCACTGCTGTCACCAGCTGTCTCACCCAGCTGCTGTGAGTGCCTTGAATGCCGTGCTGGGTGCTGAGGTGCCCCTTGCAGGACAGGGGCAGCATCCCTGTCACAAATTGTGTGGATACATCAGGTCCTCTCACAGGTACCCAGGGAGAATTCCTGAGCTGGGCTTGCACACAGATGGGCTGGGTGAGGCTCAGCCCTACAGCGAGCTCTGCTGAAGTCCCTGAGGTTACATCTGGACTGAATTTGCACTTGGTGTTGAAGTATCTTTGGGTTCTTGTGTGGCCATGGGCAGAACTGGAAGAAATTCATGTTGAAGTGTCACATTGTCCCTCTGGAGCCGTAGCAGGATGTGATGACATTCTCCTCAAGACACTGCCTCGTGTCTTGGGTGGCTCCATGCTGCTGCATCCCCAGCCAGACTGGGCAGTGTTTCAGTAGCTGCTAAATGACTCCCCTTTCCTGCAGGCCCAAATCCAACCTTTAGTTGTCACGAGCAGTTGTGAGACAAAACAGTGCCCCAGTGCCATCCTGGCAGCAGGAGGAGCTGCTGGGGGTTCCACTGCCAGCAGTGGCTGCCCCAGGAGTGGCCAGTGCCCCCTGGAGCTGGGCTGTGCAGGAGCACATCTGCCTGTGCCTGCAGAAGGATGTTCTCCCCCTGCCCCCTGCTCCCAGCCTGGGCTCTGTGGGTCAGAGCAGCCCTGTGTTCCTGGGACGTTGGGGTTGGGGTACATGGAACCTCCGAAAGATGAACCCAGCTGTGCTGGACTCAGGGACGTTTCTGGGCTGGATGGTGCAGAAGTGATTTATTCAAGGTAAATGCACATTAAGGTTGTGAAGGTGGAGCCTTAAGAGCCAGGAAATTTGATACCTTCGTTTCCACAGTAACTGTGCAAGAGCCCTTATGCCCATAAGTAGCTGTTATGTATGTATAATATATATGGGTACACCTGGGATCCAATTTACAGCTGGCATGGGATTCATCATTCCTGGAGGGAGGTGGGGGGAGTGGATGTGGCAAATGGTTGCTCTGAATGTACTTTTTTAATTGAAGAAGGGAGAAAGTCTTGAGAGCCGTGATTTATGCCCAGTCTCATAAACACTTTTTCAGATTTTCCTGCCTCCTGAGCTCTTGCGAATGTGATCATGCCTGACAGAACCTGTTCCTAATGGAAACTCAAAAATAGGTGTATGTTATGACCATGAATTTCCAGAAATGCAGCCAGCCAATGCCCAGGCAGCAGAGATTTGGATGGCTGCTGTGGTTTTACATGTGAATTACACCAGCCATGCTAAACCTGTGAAATTAAAATGAGAGTGAACTGCTTAAGCTGTGGGTTCAGCTCTGCCCTCCCTGACCCACTCACAGCAGAGTGAGAAGCCACCGGGACTTCAGGGGATCTTACGGAGTTTAAGCTTGTTCAGAAAAGAAAGGCAGCACACAAATCCCTCCAAAGGTGGTTTAAATGTGGCTCTACACTGACACTGGCCCCTTTGAGAGCTCAGGGGTCTGTTCAGCCCCTGTGTCCAGAGAAGGGAGCACTCTGGAGCAGGACTGCAGCCCTGCATCCTCCTGGGGATGCTCAGGATCAGCTCCCACACGCCCTGGCCAAGGTAGGGCTGTCCAGGCTCCCCAAGCACTGGAAGTGCAGGGTGTTACTATCTTACCTTTTCTCTCTGAGCTGATACTGGGAGACCCAGGGGAGGGACTGCTTCCTAGTGCAGTGATTCACTTACCCCATGACAACCTGCTGCTCCTACAAAAATTTATACAAAGTAGAGAAGTCCCTTGTGTTTGCTAAATTGTTTCACTTTTGTCTGCTTGTGTTTGAGTGAGATGGGGTTGTCGGAGTGCTTGCAGAGTGGTTAGCAGAGCAGAGGGCTTGACCAGCCAAATGTGTTCAGTAGAGGAAGCAGCAGTTTTAAAGTCACTTTTTCAGAGCACGATTGCGTAGGATTCACCAGGTGTTCCTGGTGATGCTGCCACTCATACCTGTCTGCTTGTGGGAGGGGGGAAAACCTGCATGGAAAAATATTTGACTGTTTGTGGTTTGGTTTTTTTGGATGCTGAACAACTTCAGTAGATTGAGAGAACATGTCTCATGTTGATAACAGAGCTGGAAATGGTGAAATGCTCTGGAGTGTAACTGAAAAATAGAAAGCAGGCTGTGGTTGGGAGGCTGAGTGGTTCTTTTACTCTCACACCAGGCCAAGGCTTTGAGGCTTTTGCATTTTGCATACCTGATAGAAATGACATTGCTATTCCTTTTTATAAATCACTGTTGCTGACAATACTCTCACCACTACCTCAGTTGATTCTGTTTTGCCACCAGTGACTTTCTGTAAATTTTCGGTTCCTGGTGGACTGGCTGTGCACACTTGAATTGCTCATTAATAGGCAGAGCACTGCTTATTTGGTGTTTGTGTAATCTGGAGATGCTCTGCTGCCCTGGAAACTTAGATCCAAATTACAGTGTTTAACCGTAGCACAGAGCTTATGGTGAAATAATACCTGCACATCTGAGCTCTGCAGACCATCCACAGTTAGAGAGCCCTTGGCATCTTCTTTTTGCTGCTTGCTGAGTTCTTCCTATTCTTTCCAGCACTCAGGTTTTAGCAGTGACAGTGTTGAATGTTCAGATGTCATAAATGCAGGCTGTGAAGCCTCACATTGGAGTGACACGTTTTCCTCACAGTTTCTCCAACCCATTATCATTCCAGTTGTCTTTCGCCTCCAATGGTTGTAAAAAGTGACCAAGGGAATGCAGACGAGTTGCTGGATGGCAGCGTGTGTTGCAACACGCAGAGCCACTGAGAAAACGTGCCAGTGTGTTAGGTAATCAGTAGAAATATTGAGAAGATAATTGCTGTTAACATATTGTGCTGGCAGCCACCAGAACAGCACAAATTTCTGGGTCTGGTGTTGAAGGAGCCGGAGCAGCCTCTGTGTGCTATGTGTGTCTGTCTGACACAGAGCACTGAGCAGACGAGCGCTTATTCAAATTTCTGCTGCCTGCTGCCTTTCCTGGAGTCCTCTAAATAGATGTAGTTCATCAGTAGAACGGGTTTTTTCCGTATTGCATCAATTTTGAGTCCCGTGACTTCGCCGCCCCCTTTCTATGAGTTTTAATTTTCAGTGTGGGGTCCTTGTTTGTACCTACTGAAGGTGGGGCAAAACTCAGAATGAAACCTGTGTGTTTGTTAACTCTGTGCACCACATACCTGCCCACAAGGGCTCCTCTGACCCAGACGTGGTACTGCTGGCTCAGGGTTTATTGTGCAAGTGCAGTGCTTGCTTTTGGAAGTGCCCATTCATCATGGCCGTGAAAGATTGCTCAAATTTCGTGCTCCTAAAAACAAAGTATTTAAAAAAGCAAAGAGGAAAGAAAAGGGTCATGGGGGGAAAAAAAAGTATTTTAAAATGGGTTTTATTTGCATAGTACTGAAATAAAGTCAATGTCTGTTTTCACACATTTCCAGTGGTGTGGACAGACTTCATGAGGTCAAGGTGTATAAATACATAAACCAGCAAGACAGCAGGTTGGGGTTTCTCATTTCTCTCTGGGTTGGAATAGGTGGAATAGGTTTGCTCCTCTGACTGTTGCAAAAGTGTTGCTTCAGGAGGAGTCTGAGCAGAGGAAGTTGTTGGTGGCAATCACCCTGTGCACAGAGGGCACTGCCAGCCGCGCTCCCCACTCTGTCTCTCACTGCTAACGCCGCCCAATTAGTGTCTTATTAGTCACTCCGCGTGTTAAAGCATTAAGAACAATTAAGGGTGAGAAGAGTTTCCAGATGTAGCGGCAAGCGCTGGAGCTGGAAGCTGGCAGCTCCGCTGGCTGCTCCCATATGGAAGGGATCTCACGCACAGTGGGGCT
>JAOXXN010000212.1:3502761-3518268 GCA_026770055.1 Myrmophylax atrothorax
CACAAGGACCATCGAGTCCAACTCTTAAGTCAATGGCCCACACAGGGGATTGAACCCATGACCTTGGCATTATTGCAACCAGGTTTTAACCAACTGAGCTGATCTCAGGTAGAAGCAAGGCATGGCAGATCTTCAGGCTCTTTTACACCCCAGGCTTCAGCAGGATTTGGCATGTTCCTCCCTCACCTGCAATGTGTAACCCATTTTGAGAAGGGAAGCTGCCTGTGCCACAGCAACTCACCACAGTCCTTGCCAGAGGTTGTGTTGGATGAGAGCAGTGTAATTGAAAATAGGAAATTGCTGCATGGAAAGCCACGTGTGCTTTCTGTCCAGAAAAGAGATGCCAGAACCATTTCTGCCCCAGGGCAGTGCCTGGAGAGGCTTCTGCCAGGCCACGAGTTCCTGCTGTGTGCAGAAAAACCTCCCAGATTTTAGAGCCTCCTTTCTGTGGGACTGGGCACCCCTGGCACTGGTGTGGGGCAGGAGTCCTTCTCAGTCAGAAGCTGCCTACTTTTGCAGGAAACAAAATCACGAGTATTCAGTGTAAAGTGTACCTTCCTGTTGCTGGTGTCTGTGTGTGTGAGGATGAGCCAGCCAGGGCTCCTTGCTGGCACTGGAGGTCAGGTCCCCACATGCTTTGCCATCACGCTGGTTTTGGCTGCTGTGTTCCATCACAGCTGCTGGGGCAGCTGATGGACTGCCAGGAGGTGTCATGCCATAGGTGAAAGGTGGGAAGGCTCAAACACAAAGCTGGTGTCCAGGGTCAGGCAGGATGGAGAGCCTGTGGGATGCAGGCTGGGAAGGAGCACGTGGCTGGAGGAGGCAGCACATCCCATGGACCTGAGCTAGGGGAAGGCTTTTCCCTGTTCCCAAATCTAGTGATGGATGTGGGTTTGAAAGCCTGGGTAAGATGCTTTAAGCAGAGTGCCAGGAATAACCAGTCATCCCTGGGCATGGAGTGCTGCCACTTGGATTCCCTGCTTGATATTCCCATTAGTCTTGTCCCTGATTAGCAGGAGAGCTGAGGCTGTGCTGCCTCTGCAGTGATTGCAGCCCCTTTCAGCCCATGAGCTCCCTTAGTGTGTGAGAGAAACCAGCCTGTCAGATGCTGTTGTGCCATGGGCTGGTGCAGGGGAGTGTTACCTCCAGTGCCCTTTGCTTGGGAAGAGGTGGCAAAGCATGATGTCCCACCATGTGTGACACTCCACAGCTGCAGGGGCCTGAATTCCTGCTCTTCCTTCACACCTCAGCTCCAGTGGAATGGAATTTGCTGAGGCTCCGTGTCCAGTGACTAAATTTTGTAGACCTTTAGGTGTTTCACGTAAATATTTTGATTTTCCTGTTCTCCAGGACTGGAGCCTTCTGCCAGGTTTTGTGCACTTGGGCTGTGGTTGCTAAGGAGACACAGGGATCTGTGGGATTTTTGGTGCACTCTATTTTGCCTTACACTCCAAAGAAGGAAGGTCTTCCCCACTGGAGGGTCTGGAGTTGCTTTCAGCTGTGTGGGTTAACAAAGACAGGTAGATAAGAGAGGACTGACTGTCCTAAAGCAGGCTGGAGTTGTTTGTGAGAGGTGTGTGTGCAGCTCCGTTTCCTTTCAAGTGTGTGTGGCCACGTGGGGCATCTTCAGATGCCCTCAGAGAAACTGATGCCTGGGCAAGGCAGTGATGTTTCCCAAACCTCAACTGTCTCAATGGTTCTCGGGGTTTGTGTCCTTCCCAGGAGGCTCCCCCTCTGCAGTGTGCTCTCTCTGTTGCAGGCATCTCTCACTCCAGTGAAGTCTGGAGGAGAACTGGAGGAGAAGCCAAAGCCGAAGGATCGAATCGCGTCCTGTTTGCTGGAGAACTGGAACAAAGGGGAGGGCCTGGGCTACGAGGCCATTGGGCTGGGCATTGGGCTGCGAGGGGCCATCCGGCTGCCATCCTTCAAGGTGAGGGCACAACGCTGGCATCCTTCTGCTGCCAGCCCCCAGGGGAGGCTCAGGAGGGCACACACACCTCGCTGGGTTTGTGCCCCACAGCCCTCAGGCTGCTCACTCTGCTCAGGGAGTTCTGCTGACCTCACTGGAGCCCCCCAGTACCAGAGCAAGGACCCTCTGTCCCAGCCTTCCTTCTCATCTTCCTCTTGTGGGAATTGTGTGTGGAGGATTTCCCTGCTCTGCAAGGGAAATGGGGCACTTGCCTTTGTTTAGGACACAGCATTTCAGCCTGGTTTTAAAAATACACTGATGCTTGTGGTGCTTTACGCAGTCACTGTTCTGTTTGGAATGTGTGGCAGTTTGGCAGCTGAGTCTCATCTGAAGCTGCTCAGTTTACAGAATGAGACTGGCAAGCACAGAGTCACCTATTTTAAAAGAGCATTTATATGAAAAATAGAAAGTATCTTAAAAAAACAAGTGTGGGGTGGGAGAGGGTAGAGAGAATTTCCCTGAAATTAGGATTTTGAATGCATAGAAGGTGCAAGTAAAGGTTTGGGACAAGAGACTCTGCAGTCTTTATTTAGAATAAAACTTGCTTTGAGGTTCTTTAAGATGGCTTAGGCTCTCTCTCTGTTCTGCTACATCTCAGACACTTGGCTTTGTCAAGAGTCTTCTCTGTCATCCTCAAAGTACCTGGTGATGACATGCCCCATGCTGGTACCCAGAGTGTTTTGATGCAAATTGAAGGGGTAGAATTTCATTCACAGTGAAATTCTGTTTGCAAGTGAATAAAGGGATCAAGAGCTGGGAAGTGGCTCTTGGTTTCTCAGTGTCAGTGGCCCTGGCAAAGTGAAGAAGTGGCAATTTGCTTAAGAAGTTGATTTCTGCTGTTTCTAAACTTTCAGAAATGCTAATTGTGTGCTTTGTTCAGGTGAAAAGAAAGGAGCCACCTGAAGCTGCCTCAGCAGGAGATCAGAAGAGGATCCGGCCTTCTACTTCTGTGGATGATGAAGATGAAGGTTTGCAGAGCACATTTGTGGGAAACACAAGAGCAGATGCAAACCCCACACGGGCTGAATCCCTTTAAACTTCACAGCAGTGTCCTCACTGACTGTTAAACAGGGATCTGAGCCAAACCCTGCTCCTCACAAAGCCCTGAGAGCTGGGAGGTGTCTCCTCGGGCTTCACTTACCTGAAATTCACTGGTGGGACATTTTAGACCCACATTTTAAAACAACTTGTAACCTCTTTTAGCTCTGCTGGGCCCCAGCAAGGGGGGCTCAGGGGGGTTCATGGACTCTTTGAGACGTGCTCACATGTAATGGTTTGCTCTGCATTTGATTTTAAAAGAAAACAATGGGGTTTTGCCAGAAAGATCCATCTGAAAGTATCATAACTTTATTTCCTGTAACCAGGGAAGAGTAGAGAGAAGGCAAAGCTTTGAATCCCCTTCATTTTGCATAAAAACAGGGATTCAAGTTAAAGTTTTGACCCTGCGACAAACTTTTTGAAGCCAAAGTACCGGAGCAAGGTTTTGTAAAACAAATAAAACAAGAAGGCATTAAATTCAGGTTACCTGTGCTGACATCAGTCATACCATGTCTCCTGGCTGCTCAGCCTGCTGTGTGGCAGCTTTGGCCACCCACACCTTGCCATCAGCACTCTGCACCTTTGCACTGTGGCATCAGCAAGTCCCTGTTAGCCTGGGGACTCACACCATGTGGGCACTTGGCTCCTAAATTCCATCTCCCCAAAGGAAAATTTTCCTTTGTGTAGTTTACCCTTTGCTTCCCTTGTGAGGTATTTGACAGCAACTTCCATTCTTGTTTTTGCTCCTCAGAGTCGGAGAGGGACAGGGATGCTTCTGACACAACATCTGACCTGTCAAAGAAGGATGGGGAAGCAGTGGGACTGAGGAGGAGACCAGCAAGGCCCCTGGAGCTGGACAGTGAGGGAGAAGAGGGAGATGAGACATCAGGGAAGGAGGAAGAGTCCTCCTCAGAGAAGGAAGAGGAGCACGAAGAAGAAGGAGGCTTGGTGAAAGCAGCCCCTGGCAAGGTGTGTTGGCTTGTGATGCACTTTCAATGCTGTCTGTCACTAAAAAGGGTCCTGGTAATGCCAGATGCAAAGTTCCCTTCTCAGGAGAGGAGAGCTCCTGGTGGGGTCTGTCCTCAGGGAGCCTCTGTAAGGTCATTCCCTCTTCAGGTTCTCTGATCAGCCTCTCTGGGAGTCACTGGTGGCTACTCAGTGACACCCAAGTCACAGAGTCAGGCTCTGTTCATTCCTGGCAATGCTTTCTTGCAAAGGAGGAAGAGGAGGATGACGAGGATGAAGATGACGAGGATGAAGATGAGGATGACGAGGATGAAGATGATGAGGAGGAGACAGGCATAGACACAAGTGACAAGGAGGAGGAGCAGGACTCCGAGGAGGGTAAGCAGTTCCAGTGGAAGCAGCAGGGACACCTCTGGGTCTGTGCTCTCCCTTCTGCGCTTGTGGGCTCATTTTGTAACTTGTGCACCTTCTTTCACTGGCAGCAGTTTTATACAAGGTATAACAGCTATTGTTGATTGTTACCTGTGAGGCTTCCACAACCCCTCAGTCTGTGGGTCCCTTTGCAGCGGCTCTCCAGCCTCTGAGTGATCTCAGCCCAGCCTGGCACGAGGGCAGAGGTCTTGGAGCCACCCAAGCGTGTGCTTGTTTTGTGGAACATGAGTGGTGGGAGAAGAAGGGACCAGATTTCAAACAGGGGGAGTTTGGCCACTAATAACTTTCTGTCCTATCAGTCAGTTCCTGCTCTGGAAGGTGGTAGTTTCTACTTTTTAAATCTGTGTGTAAAGGCAGTGAAAGATCTTAGTAAAAGACACAATCCATGTGGGCACGGTGCCAGGAGCACTGCTCATGCAGCTGCTGTTTGGTGATTGTTGTAAGCACCAAAAGGCAGGATTTATAAATCGCTGCAAGAGTAAATGAATTGAGAGGCCACTCCTTCAAACCCACACCCTGCTGTTGATGCTGTTTCTGTGCTCCTGCAGTGTGGGAGGGATATTTGCCCCTCCTTGTTCAAGTCAGGAAGCACAACTGATGGTGATTTGTTCTCCTTGTAGATGTAGCAAGTCCCTCGTCTTCCAAGGCTGAAGTTGAATCATCCGATGAAAGTGAGGACTCCTCTGAATTCGAGTCGAGCTCAGACTCAGATGATGATGATGAGGATGATGAGGAGGAGGAAGAGGAGGAGGAGGAGGAGGAAGAAGAGGAAGAGGTGGCTGAAGATCAAGACAGAGAAGCCATGGTTGCTGAGACAGAGCATGAACCTGCTGGTCCTGAGATTCCTGACGATGAGAGGGAGACTATTTTGGAGCTGTATCCTGTGGATGACTACATGGATGCCACAGGCCTGGGACTCACCGAGCCAGCTTTGGCAGTGAAAGATGAAGGCCATGAAGAAATCAAGGCAAGGGAAAGTGAGTCTGTCCAAGTCCCAGGGGCATCTCTTGCTGCTGAAACTCTGAAACACTTGGTTATGGAAAGAGACCAGGAGACAAAACTTGTTCTCTCCCCCATCTGTAGGCCAGGTATGCCCTTCCATGTGCTTTGGCACCTTTTGCCACATCTTCAAGTACATTTTCTGACAGTATCCAATATGTATGTGTCTGCATTTCCATTGTTCTCTTCCTTCCTCTTGGCTCTAGGCTGGGATTATCTGTGCTGGGAAGGAGATCTGTGTTGCACTTTCCTTCCTAGTAAGGAGCTTTACACAATCCATCTGCTACTAAAAATACAGTGGTTACTGTATCCAGATCTTATCCTGGGCCAGTTTAGTGTCCCACAGGAACAGTTGTCATCATCTGAGGGTGACTGATTGGGTGGGGTGGTGGCTGAAGCTCAAGACAGAAAAGCCATGGCTGCTAAATCAGAACAGGAGTCTGTGCTTACTGTGTCACTACAGCCTTTTATTTTGTTTTAATGTCAAAGCAGTTTGTGACTAGGAGGCTGTATGGGGCAGGTGAGTGGAGTCTCACAGTTATATCTGGTTCCTGGTATTATTTGTGGGGTTTTTTTCACTTACTCATTTTAAATGAGTGATACTCCCTGATTTTCTGCAAAAAGGAAATTGTCTTCATTCACTACAGAGTTGTATTGAACCCAAGGAAATTGGAAACCTTTTGCTAAAACAGGAGTGAGGTGTGTAAAACCTGACAAAGTTGGCAGCTGGGGAAAATGAAAGTTAAAACTGGAGCCAACAGGGAGAGCACATGTAGTGTGGCCTCCTGTGGAGCCTTGGGCAGCACTGGTGTGAGGACTGGGCAGGGTTTGCCACCTGGAGAGCTGGAAATCCAGTCCCTGCACAGGCCAACCCTCCTTGGCTGCCACAGAATCTGAAAGCCATAAAGAGGTAAAATGCTAAACTAGGCAGGGCAAAGAATTGGTTTTGCACTAATCCTTTCTAGAACAGGTCAGTGTGCAGCAGGGACATAAATTGGGGAACACCTGCACTTGGGCACCTTCACATGTGGACTGAGCTTTCCAGGTGAGCTGTGGCAACAGACTCAAACTGCCACATTCTTCCTGAGCAGCCCAGACCCTTTGGAGAAGGGCTCAGACTCTTCTCCAGCCACTCTCTGGTTCATTCAGCACAAATGGGGAATTCTTCCCTTCCAGCTCTCCAGGCATTTTCACCTCCTGTTGCTCTCCCACTTGAAATTGTTATTTTGAGCTGCCTAACAAGATTCACCGTTGATTCCTTTTGGACCTGGCCCTAAGTGGGTAAATAAACTCCAGACAAATGAGGCTGCTGCAGGGAGAGCAGCATACAAATTGCCTCATTGATACTATCTGAGTATCTCCTCATTTGTCACAAGGGCTTCCCTTTTCCTTCATGGGTTGTTCAAGAGTGTTCTGCTCCTGCTTTCATGGAGAGCTGAGGGTGCTCCTTGGCCTTGCAATGAGTTTACCTTCCCACATTAGAAAAGCTGATGGCTCAGGGCTCCAAGAGCCTTCAGAGTCCTCACCCCACAATCTGCTGGTTCTTGTTGTGCCTGTACAAAAGGTTGTCAGGGATTTTGGAAGCAGAAAACCTTCACTCTGGTCTGTGTTGTAGCTAATCCTCAAATTAATAGTGTGGGGTTTTTATGGTCCATTAGGAATGTCTGTGGTGGTGTCTAATTACTCTACACTCCGTGCCTCCAAAGTGTAAAGCATTGGAGTTTTCAAGCCTCCCAGTGGAACTGAGCTGTTCTCTAATTGTGGCGTCTCAAACGTGCCTTCACTGGCAAGTGGAGGCCAAGCTCCTGATTCTCCTCTTTTCCCTTTCAGAGGAAGAGCCTGACCCCACTCCCATGCTGGAGCCAGAGGTGCAGGAAGGTCCAAAGCCTGAATCTCAAGACGAGGAGGCGACGCTCTGTATCTCTACTCCAGTGGGAGTCTTTGGAGAAGCTCTGCCCAACAAAAGCAGCTTCTTTGGCAAGCCTGAGGACAGCAGCTCAGAAGTTCATGCTGCAGCCAAGCCGCCCTCGGCAGCGGAGGAGGACGAGCGGCTGCCGCGCACGCCGGGGCGCGAGGGGACGGTCCCTGTGGACACCGACGCTCTCCTGCTGCCAGCCCACAAGGTGCCATCCTCTGTGCTCCCCCTGCCATCCACTCCTGGGAAGGAAGAACCCACAGTCCCTCCAGAGAAGTTCCCTGAACAATTAATGGTGACCAAAACATCTGTGGAAGAGGAAATTCCGAGGACTCCCGGGCGGGACATTGTGGCCAAGGCGTCCCACCCGCTGGCGAAGTCGCAGAGCACGGACACCGTTCCAGCCACGCCGGGAAGTGACGCTCCCCTCACGGGAAGCAGCTTGACCCTCAGTTCCCCTCAAGTCCCAGGGAGCCCCTTTTCCTACCCATCCCAATCTCCTGGCATTAACAGTGGCATTCCTCGGACTCCTGGGAGAGACTTCAATTTCACGCCCACTTTCCCAGAGGCTGGTGCTACCATTCCTTGCCTTCTGTCTGGCAAGAAACAGTCAGAGGATGAGCTGGACGAGAAACCCTTTAAAGAGCCTCTTGGTGCTTCCCTTACCATCAGCATGAACAGTGTTCCATCCCCTATCCCCTTTGCCAGCCCCCCCCAGGCAGATTTCCACATGGACTTGGGTTTGCCACCTGATGAGCCAATACCTGTAGCGACCCTGCCCTGCATGCACGGGGATGGCAGAATGCCCATGGAGGAATGCAAGGCAGAAGTCAAATCTGGTTTGCTCTCACCAGAAGTACCCCCTGGGGCCTCTCTTCTTCCTCCCCCACCGCCACCTTCTGTTCTTCCCAAAAGGAGGCCGGGTCGGCCAAGGCGGTCACCGCCCTCTGTGCTCTCGTTGGATGGGTACCCAGGCAAACCCATGGAACCTCCCCCTGTGCCAGTGGCCTTGGTGGAAGGTGCTGTGGGCAAAGAGCTGTTGAGTGGACATCCTGATGCTTACTATGGACTGAAAGACCCTGAAGCCATCCCCCTGGACTTCAGGAATGACGGTTTCCATGAGAAAATGGCAGCTGAGACAGTTGCGGAGAAACTGCCGTTCAAGGAACTGGAGAACCAGTGGAATGAGGACTTCAAGGAAGAAGAAGCTAAACCTAAAAGGCAGTGGCGAAGGCAGAAGAAAACATCTGAGGACCTGCCCGTGATCCCTTCCCCCGAGTATTCCCCGCCCCGGCCCCAGTTCAGGCCACGCTCCGAGTTCGAGGAGATGACCATTTTGTACGACATTTGGAACGGGGGCATAGACGAGGAGGACATCAAATTCATGTGCATCACCTACGACCGCTTGTTGCAGCAGGACAATGGCATGGACTGGCTCAATGACACCCTGTGGGTGTTCCATCCTTATATCCTTTCTCAGCGTCCCACGCCACGTGTGAGATGCACGAGATGGTCCCTGGGTAGGACTTGAAGTGCAACAGACTAAGTTTGTTGATCTTGTTTGGGAGAAGCTTATGAGAATAGCAAAGGGAATTTCAGGCCATTTATTCTCTGAAGCTGCAACACAAAAATGCTGCAGAAGTGGCTGTTCTGCTGCACGTTCAGGCTGGGACTGCAGGGACAGTCTGTAGGCACCTCTGCTGGGCAGATTTCCTTCCTAGCTGGAAAAGCTGCTGTCTGCACAGAACCAGACTCTCTTTCCAGCTTGCCTGTGGAATTTCTAGTCTGCACATACAGAGCTTTAACTTGGGGCTAAAACTTGCTGTAAAAATAATCTCACCATCTGTGCCCAAAACAGGGAGTTAGTGGTTTTAGCAGCTTTAACTTGCTTTGGGTTTGAGATACTGATAAAAATCCATTTCTAAGTGGCACATCAGGGCCAGACAGAGCCCCAGGATGGATGGGGAAGGTGGGGCAGGTCTGGCCCCATCCCCTCCCTCTCTGCCCAAGGTCTGACAATCAGCAGGATGGACTGTAGCTTTGAACCTTTGGGAGCATTTTTGAGGCACACAGGCTGTCTCAGCACAAGGCTCTCTGTGTGTGCAGCCACCAGAGCAGAGCCTAAAAGGCTGTCCTAAAAACCTCAGAATGTTCCAGTACTGCTTTTTAGGAAGGATACACCTGTTTATGAGTTGAAGAAGACAAACACCACCACCCTGTGTGTTGCTACAGATTGTGTGGAGTCCAAATTTCTCATCCTGTGCACCCTCCAAGACAGGAAAGCAAAACCAAAACTACCCCAAACACTTAAAATAGTCAGCAATAACTAACAAAACCCATAGTGAAAGTACTGCACGTCTCTTTCCCTGCTGATAAGGAGTATTGCAACAGCAAAACTGCAGCCACTTTTTGAACCGTTTAAAGATCACCTGCAGCCAGTTGCTGGTTCATCCTGTGCCACACTGGGATGGGTGTGAAAGGGCCTGCAGGTTCACCTGCTCTGCAGCAAACTCACACCTCTGGTTTTGAGGCCATCACCTCTTGCTTTTTATGGTCCCTCTGCTTCAGTTTTCTGCTGTTAAGGATACGTTTTCCCTCCCAGGGAGCATTTTTGGGTCAGTGTCAGTCATTGTAGGCTTCATGGTTATTTTTGGTGTGAGCTGGCAGTGGGTTTGCTCCACAGTCCTTCCAGAAGCCAAAGCCCTGAAGGTGCCTTCAAACCTGAAGGCTTGAAACATGTACCCAGGGTCTTTTCTTTTCCTTGAGGAGCTGAGGGAGCTGATTTATCGAGGTCTGTCCAAGCCCTGTGGGCTGAGGAGCATCTCTTGCCCCTCTGTGCTGCTCCTGGCCCTGCTTGGATGGGAGTGTTGCTGCTGTGAGCTCTGTGTGGTGTCCACAGGGAGGTCCTGGAGGCAGAACAGGAGCGAGTCACTCAGAGCAGAGCAATCCAGCCTGGGTGTGCGGTGGGTGCTGTGGGGAGATCCCTTCTCAAACAGCTTTCTCTTGACAGCTTAACCTTTATAAGTTAAATTTGTCACTATTTCTTTAGTTTCCTTGGGCATGTGACTAAGAAGGAAAGAGGCTGCTTGGTTTTCCTGTAGGCAAGTGGGTTCCACTGGTGGTTCTTTATTTTTCAGTAGTGTTGTTATTTTTTTTGACGCCCCAAAACCTTCCTAATTTCCCAAGCTCCCAACATCAGCTCCATGTACATGTAGCAAGTTCAGTCTGATCCCCTCCTCTGGCTGTGTTGCTCCTTAACCCCTTCCCACCTACCAGCCTTTCCACCCCCAAGAAGAAGAAGAGGGACGATGGGATGCGGGAGCACGTGACGGGCTGTGCGCGAAGTGAAGGCTACTACAAAATTGATAAGAAGGACAAACTCAAATACCTCAACAATAGCAGAGCTTTTGCAGAGGAGCCTCCAGCTGACACACAGGTGAGGAGTCCTCTGCTCAGTGCCTGGTGTGAATGGGATTTGGCTTTACCAAATGGAGGCTTCCATTTGGAGGGAGGGGAGGTTGCTGTGCCCGTGTCAGGCTGATCATCCTGGAGCTGCACGGGAGGTGTCAGTGTTTGGTGTCACCTGTGCTGTGGGGATGTGGCACAAAGGGTTGCTCACAGGGGGCCTGCAGGGTGTTGGGTCAGCTTTGATCACCCATTTGTCCTCTCAGGGGATGAGCATCCCTGCCCAACCTCATGCTTCCACCCGGGCTGGTTCCGAGAGGCGATCAGAGCAACGCAGGCTCCTCTCCTCCTTCACTGGGAGCTGTGACAGTGACCTGCTCAAATTCAACCAGCTCAAGGTGAGTCACTCTGTGCTGCAGATTCTGGACTCAGGGACATCCTTTCCCTTTCTGTGCTGTGGCTAATTTCGGGTTGGGGTTTTGGGGTGTTTTCTTCACGCAGTTCCGGAAGAAAAAACTAAAATTCTGCAAGAGCCACATTCACGACTGGGGCCTTTTTGCTATGGAGCCCATTGCAGCTGATGAGATGGTGATCGAGTACGTGGGTCAGAACATCCGGCAGGTGAGCTGGACTGTGGGTGACATCTGAGCAGAAAGCCAGCCTTGACAAAGTGCTTCCAGTGGGGGTTGGGGCCCTGCTGTGGGGTGTCAGCTCCCTGCTCTGCGCAGAGGTTGGTGTGTGGTTGGACAGGTGCGAGGGGGGGATTGTCAACACCTCATGAAAACTGAGCACTCGGGAGAATCCTGAAGAAGCCCACCCTGATCTGTGCTTTCAGTCAGGTCTGTGTTTTGTGGGGGTCACATAAGCAGGTGTTGCCCGGCAGGAGCTCAGCAGGGTGAGCAGGTGCAGGTCACTGCCACGGTGTGCCCTCACCCTGCCCGCGGTCCCCGCAGGTCATCGCCGACATGCGCGAGAAGCGCTACGAGGACGAGGGCATCGGCAGCAGCTACATGTTCAGGGTGGACCACGACACCATCATCGATGCCACCAAGTGTGGGAACTTCGCCAGGTTCATCAACCACAGCTGCAACGTGAGTGTGGTGCTGCCCAGGCACTGGCACCCCCGGGGTGCCTGGGGTTGTGGTTAATGTTAGTGAGCTGCAGCAGGTCAGAGTAGGGGCTAAAGAAGTGTAAAGGGTTTGGAGAGACCTGAGAAAGGAAACACGCAGAGACAGAGCACTCAGAGTCCTCCTGTCCCTGCAGGACACTGAGCAAGCATCTCTAACAGGTATTTCCTTAAAACATGCCAAATTTTAGCACTGTTATTCTGTGGGAACATCTCCTTCTAGTGTCCACTGAGGAAAAGTATTCCCTGCCTCTGCAGGCAGAGAAGTTTCTGTCCCCTCTGCTCATCTGCCCCCAGACTTGGCTGCCCAGCCAAATGGCTCTGAGCTGCTCTTAACCTGTGACAAATTTGGTGGAGCATCGACCGGGCTATTTGGCTCCACAAATGACCAGAACGTGCATATTTTGGAGCAGCACAAAGAGGGCTGCTCTGTTGTCTGGCTTCATGCCTCCCTCTCTAGGCTTACCCTGGTCCAGGCTGAGGCTGTCAAGGGAAAGGGCTGCCCTGTTTTATTTTATCTTGGAATAAATGTGTGAAGGCTGGGAAGCCACGGCCATCGGGAACTTAAATCATTGCCTGTTCTGTCACCCCTGCAGCCCAATTGTTATGCTAAAGTGATCACCGTGGAGTCCCAAAAGAAGATCGTCATCTACTCCAAGCAGCACATCAACGTGAACGAGGAAATTACCTACGACTACAAGTTCCCCATTGAGGATGTAAAAATCCCGTGTCTCTGTGGCTCTGAGAACTGCAGGGGAACCCTGAACTGAACTCGAGGTTTCTCGTCACACTTGCACCTTCGGCCATGTCAAAACTGTGGTAACCAGGTGTGGTTGCACTTTGCCAAAAAAAAAAAAAGAAAATTTAAAAAAAAAACAACTAAGAAAAAAGGAAGAAAAAAATTAAAAGTATAAAAAAATACTTAAAAAAAAAAGAGAGGAAAAAGAGAAGAAGAAAACCAAGCAAGTTTCGCACTTCTGCCGGATCACGAGCGAAGCAAAACGCGCACACGCTGCCGAGGACTGGTCATGTTTCAGGTGCTCTCTCCTTTTCAGATCCCACACGCACACAAAAAGGGGATTGTTCCCCTTTTGTGGCATGGTCTATCCAAACACTAGCTTCTCTGGTCAGTCCCTGCAGTGATGCTCCGGAATGGGATAATGGTACCTTTTATTTTTTTTTTAATTGTTGTTATAAACCTTCATCTTTTCATAAATGCTGCTACCTTTTTCTCATCAGTTTCGTTGGCTGAAAAAGACATTCAACGTTTAAATGTGAAGCAGAGACTGAAAATGCCATATAGGGTTTGTTGGGAGCTTGATTGGCTGAAATTGCACAGATTTCTCAGAGTAAGCTGTAAATAAATGTAAGGTTGATGTTACAGAGCAAGCCAGAGGCTTGAGGGTGTGTGAGTGAGTGTGTGTGTGCCTGGGGATGTGTGTGTGATGTGTCCACAGTGAGACTAGAGGTGAATGTCCTGCCTTTTCATTAGGGATGAGCCTGAACAAGTGCCCTCAGCCCAACCCCTGGGGCAGGGGCAGCTCAGCACAGACCCAGCTCACAGCCCTGGGCTCGTCTCACCTTCCATGCCATGCTGGGCCGGGGGGCATCCAAACCCCTGCACCCAGCATGGGAAATCTGGGACTCTGCAGTCACCAGGGAGCACTGGGGGCAGCTGGGTGGCCTTTGGGGATGCCCATCCTTGGGGATGGGTTTGTCTTGCCCACAGAAGGGGCTGGGGCTGAGCTGAATGGGCGGCTCAGCTGTGGAAACACTGCCCTGCTTGTAGGCAAAGACCACAGCCCATGTTTGTAGCAGGATTTTCTCCCTGGAAATGGCAGACAGGCTGGTGTGTGTCTCCTATGCATTTTCCTCCCTTTCATCTGCATTTCCCTGCCCTCTCCAGTGTTTTACATGGGGTATTTGCTCTGTCCTTGAACGGGGGAGGCCCTGCTGTGATAGGAGCAGGCTGTGCTGCCGCTCCCCTCCCTCTGTTACTCAGTAACTTGGCCTGGGGTGGTCCCATCCCTGCAGTGAAATCATGGCAAAAGTGTCCCTGAGAACAATCCTGTCCCCCCCCACCTACAGCCTGGAAGTGGAGGCTTCTCTAAACTGGGAAGGCATGTCTTGAACTGATTTCTCGGTGTATTTTGTCCTTGTAGATGTGCTGAGGTGAAGGCTGCAGTTCTTCAAGAGGCTCCTTTTAAAAATGGGGCGAAACCACCAAAGAAACAGTTTGTGATCTGGAAATGCCACACTATGTTCAGGTATAGACAGGATCAGTTTTCCCACTTGCATTGAATTTCTCCTGCTTTAAAAGCAGAGATTAGTTGTACTAAACCCTTTTTAATTGGCTTATAAGGGGAAGTTGCAATGTCATTATGAAATGGGAAGATTGTCTGCATAACCCAACATCTTCTCCCCACAGAACAAATTGCACAGCTGATTTCTTGCAGCCTTTCAAACCTCCATGAGCAGAGGTTACAACCTTGCAGAAGAGGTTCCTGGGAAGCTTTTTCTGCTGTTCCATGGGATTGCCAGGCCTGCCCTGCTGAGTGGAGCTTGTAATGTAGGTTAGACCTCTGCATCTGAATTTCTTCTTCAGACAAAAGGCCTGAAGGAGCAGGAACACTCAGACTGCTCCAAGATGCCTTAATTCCTCCTGTATTTCTGTCTGAGGGTGAGCAGGTTGTTGCTGAGGTTGGGCAGTCTCATCTCTGCTTTTGGTTTGGTTTGGTTTTGTTGTTTCCCCCCTTACAAATCTTTCCAGCAAGTGGGTATTGGTGGCCCAGGATCTAAAATTGTGAGAAGCACAACCAGTTTCTGGCACTGGCTGTTGGTTGAACTGCAGTGATGGCGTTTGGGAGTTAAACCAGCTGCTCAGTTTAGGTGATTTCTTTTTTGAATAAGGTTTATCTTGCTGTGTTGATGCTCCAGTTGGCATCTCCACAGCTTGGCCTTTGCCTTTCAAAGCTTTGGAAATGCACAGAAGTTTCCTGTGTCTCAGAACTGAAGCTCCTGTGTGGCATTTGGCCCATGACCTTGGCCTTCCCCCTCTCTGGTCCATCCAGCCAGGGCATCAGCAGTGGATTTGGGGGGTGAGGACACCCCAAATGGCCCAGCCCCAGGAACCTGATGGCAGTTCTGTGTTTCCCAGCATGTCTGTGTGCTCTGGGTGGGATTAGCCCCTGCAGTTTGCCTTAATCTTTGGTGAGGAAGGTGGGGAGGAAGGTCACAGTCACCTTCGGGACCTTCACTGCATTTTTAGGAGCACCAAAGGGATTTGGGTGCCAGAGACCGTGAGCACCTACATCACTTGGGTACTCCTGGAACTGCCTGTAATCCATCCCTTTTTAGGATCCTGGACAAATAATGTGAGTTTTTGAAAGAGTTGAGCTCCCAGTAGTTCCCCAGGAACAAACAGAGCTGTTGGACCCATAGCACTTCCAAAAAATTATGTTGGTCTGGTCTCAAAGCCAAACCTGAGGCTTCCCTTTTCTTCCCCATAAATCTTGGCTTGCAGAGTCCTACCTGGGAGATTTGTCTTAGACTGGTAAGCTGCCCTGACCCCAAAGCAGGTCATTTTGTGGTGAGGACTGGAGGGCTGGGGCAGTGTGGCACCTCAGCTGTGCTTTGGAGGTGCCCCCAGCCCCTCCA
>JAOXXN010000212.1:3533693-3554537 GCA_026770055.1 Myrmophylax atrothorax
CACCTTCTCCGAGGTGGCGGCCCAGACCTGTTCGCTATTGAGCTTGCGGAAACGGATCGTGGTCGCGCGGTAGCTGTCGGCCCAGCGCCCCTGGTCGATCAGTTGCAGGAAGCGCTGTGCCGCGTCCACCACCGCGGGGTCGCGAACGGCGGTCGCGGCCGGAGGGACGCGGGGATCGGTGTGTCGGTGAGCGAGGGGGCCCAGGGGCGTCTCCAGGCCTGGAGGGGGCTTGGGAACGGTTCTGGGTGACCCCGGTGAGACCCGCGGGGTCCCCGAGCGGCTGTTCCCGAGCTCCCCCCGGAGACGAGGGAGGGTTTTCCCGGGGCCGCTTCCCGCTGCCGTGGAAGTTTTCTGTGCCCGAGGTTTCGGTGTTGGCTCAAACGCAACCCGGGAAGGCGGAGATGAACCGGCTGCTGCCCAGGAGCTGCCAGACGGCTTATGGGCACTGGGACAAAACTCCATCCAAAGGGAAATGTCCATGCCCGGGCGGGAGGATGGGGAGGGAGCCTGGACTGGAATAACTGGGGCTGCGCTGAGCTTGTTTGTGCTCAGCGGGAATGTTCCTGGAGCTGAAAGGGGGCTCTGGGACCCGTTTCCCAGAGTCACAGGTGTCCTTTCCTCCTCCTGTGCCCAGTTCCAGCCCGCTGTGGTGCAGCCAGACCCTGGGGGAGTCTGTGTGGGAGTATTCCAGAGCATCTCCACACCCCAGCGCCCTGGAAGGGGGTGAAGGTGAGGGTGGATGGTTCGTGGGACGTTATACGGGAAGAACTCGCCGAGGGAAGAGCAGGAATAAGCAGCGAGCCCAAGGACATGTCCCAGGACAGACAGACGGCTCAGGAGATGGATGAGCAGGTGAGGGCAGCGCCATGGCAAGTCCTGCCCAAGACAAGGTCTGGGGCAAAATCTGGTGGAAGCAGAGCCCCCGGCTCCAGGAGAGTGGCTCCAGGATGTGGTTTATCCTGAGACATCCATGGGGGGTGGGAGAGGCAGCACCTCCGTGTAGTCTCAGTCCAGCCATCAGTATTTGCTGACACTTGAGCTGCCTGGAGCCACCCGAGCAGGAGGGAACTCGGCTCCTCTCTGTGCTGAATGAAATGTTATTGTATCTCCCTCGGATCCAGAAATGGTGTCCAGGTTCATACCTTGCAGGAGAGATTGCAAGGTATGCTAGGGGAAATCCAGTAGTCCAGTGGGGAAATCCAGTAGTCCAGTGGGGAAATCCAGTAGTCCAGCATTAAGTGCTCAGTGCTGGGGCTGGGGAACCCCTGACGGGGCTGCTGCCAGCTCTGAGACCCCAGGGCTGGTTAGCACAGTCACTGCCAGGCTGGTGAGCGGCTCAGGAAGGTGGTGCTGGGATTTTAAGCTTCTCTTTCTGTCTGCTCACTGGACAGCACGGCTGGAATTGCTGCAGAGCCGTTCGCAGCCATCTCACCCCCAGCTCCAGGACCCAATGCCCCTGGTTTTAACCTCAATTTGCCATTGCTCCCTCTCCAACCCATGCTCTGGTGCAGCAATCAATAACCATTGCTGGGGGGTAGTCAGGAGCTGGACACCAGGAAGGACAGAGTTCACAGGACCTACAGGTTCATTTTGGAGGAAAACCTGGCATTTCAGCCCAGGTGATAGAAGGTGCCTGAGGAGGTTCTGATGTGGGGCACAGGATGCTGAGGAGGTGCAAAGGGGGCAACATTAGATGTGCAGAAAGAGAAGCAGTAGCTGTTGGGAAATTTTCCATGGCATTTTTTTTTCCCCTGGTACAAATCCATAGGCAGTTTGGACAGGAGCAGAGGAGTGTCTTGATGTTGGAGCCTGCCCTGAGAGTGATGTAGGTTGGATCTGAGGCATGCTGGGGTTCATTCCTACTACCTGCAGGGTAGTCCCCAGCCACAGCAGCACCCACTAAAATCTTTCTCCATTTCCAAGGATTCCCTTTCTGCTGCTAAGAAGGAAGGACCACCAGAGGATGCTGGACCAGATGTACCCTTGTGTTCCCCATCAACTCCTTCAGGGATGGGGATCCCAGACACCCTGCCCAGCACCTGGACTGGGAGCCAGGATGCCCTGTGGGAAGACACTGCTAGGACATCATGCCTGAAGGCTTCTGGGTCCCCTGGACCAGCCCCAGCACTGTCTGAGCCCATTTCCAGCCCTCACTCAGGCTGCAGGAAGCAGAACAACCAGCATGATGGCTGTGCCAGCCTGGTGTGGGCAGCCACGCCAGGGATGCTATTCCAGAAGGACAGGGACAGCAGCCCTCACCCCCTTGTGAGTACCAGCAGGCATGGTGCCACCATGATGGCCCACTGTGATGGCACCCAGTGCTCCTCCCCATGTTCTTCCATCTCACCAGAGACTTTTTATGGCCTTTCTGTGCCGGCTGCTGAGAGCCAGGAGCTGCCTCTTCCCTGCAGAACCTGTCCTGGGTGTTTGGCTACAACAGCAGCCTGGCCGTGCACAGCCTGATGGACGGGGAGGACCGGGTGCTCCTGTACGTCTCCTCCCACACTGTGGTCATTCACGACGTCCTGGGGAACAGGCAGTACCACCTGCAGGTCTGGCACACAGACCATGTGTCTCCCTTCTCCTCCTCCTCCCCTTTTCCCGAGCTCTCTGCCTGCACCTCATTTCCCGCTGCTCGGGGTCACCCAAACTCTGCCTGTGCAAAGGGGTGCGTTGCTTTGCCCCCACACCTGTGCAGTTCCAACACATGGTGGTGGAAGCACTTTGTGTTGGGTTGTAACAGTGACCTCGTGAGCAGAGCAGCCTGGTGAGTGCTTCAAACAGCCCCAGGTTGGAGCCTCCAAGGCCCTTTGCTGCTTCCCTTTCCCAGGGCCATGCCAATGTCATTTCTTGCCTGTGTGTGAGTGAAGACAAGCGCTGGGTTGCGACTGCTGACCGAGGGCCGGACGCTCTGATCATTGTGTGGGACTCCTTCTCTGGGTAAACTCCCAGGAACTTCCTCTTTGGAAAACCCCTGTGTCCAGTAAATCACTTAGGACTGACTCCAGCCTCAGCTGAGAGTGAAATGGGAGAACACAGGGATGGACTAGAGCAGCAAAGGAGCCAAAACTAGACTAAGTGCTTCATTGTCCTCATATCACCCACACCCACAGGACACTGAGATGGGACTGAGCTCCCCCAGACTAAGCACATCACATCTCCAAGCTGTAGCTTGGATTTTCTTAAAAAATCCCTGGTGAATTGTTTCCCAGCACCACTTGCTTGGGAGAAAGGGATGGAGGGGAAACTGAGAACCAGCCACAGTGCTGGCTGCTCCCACAGCAGCACTGGTGTTTGTAGCCTGACTTCTTCCTTCCCTCCACACAGACCAGGGTGGGCTGTGCCACAGATTTTGCCAGGTGGCTGCCTTGGCAAATCCCTGTGCTGCCTGAGCCCCCAGGAGGTGTTTGCTCCGCAGGGTCCCGGTGCGCACCATCTTCGGGAGCCACCCGGAGCACGGGGTCTGTGCTATTGCCATTTCCCGAGATGCCAAGTATTTGGTGACCATCAGTGCTGGTGCAGTGCAGGTAAGGAGATTATCTGCTCTTGCACAGCTTTCCAGGATGGAGGTTTTTCCCAGTGCAGCACAGGGGAGGGGGGAATTTGGATGGGGAGAGTAGAAGAGAGGCAGAACGTGATGGCTTGGTTTTGCTGAGCCGTTAGAAGACAGACCTGGATTTCATTAAAGTAACTGCTGTGGAGTTGAGAAAATACATCTTAGTTTGGGATAAAAGCTTCTGCCTTCATCACTTTCGTTGGAGCAATTTCTAGCATTATTTCCTGAAATTAATCTCTCTGCTGCCAGGCTGTGCTGGGTTTTACCCTGCCCAGTCTCTTACCCCCCCCACCCCCTGCAGCAGAGGGGAAGGGGCTTCACATGACCCCCCAAAGGTCTCTGAAAGCCACGTGTGTTGTCTGGGTTTTTCTTCCCTTCTCTCCCAGAGAGTTTGTGTTTGGAGGTGGACTTTGCCCACAGAGAAACCCCTGTGCAGCACAGAGCTGAGGCCTGAGTTTGGGCATCAGGTGAGTGATCCTGGCTGAGGAGAGCAGAGAGGCTGGACAGGATGGACTGGGCAGCCCAATCGCCACCTGCCATCCAGTCTCCCATCCAGTATGGGGCTGGTGCTGGATACTGGCTGGAGATGTGAGGGAGGATCACTCCCCACCCCTGGGACACCCTGATTCACTGGAGGGTCCTGGGGGGCTCCCCCTGCTGCCTGACAGACACCCTGGGGGTGCAGAGGAGACGCTGGGGGTGTCCCCCACCACAGCCCTGGCACTGGCATGTCCCCACCACCAAGGGGGGCACAGGGAACCTGGCCTCTGTTTTCGGTTCAGTGCAGGTGGTGAAGTGGGTTTTGGATAAAAGCAGATGTTTTGCATGGAATAATAAGCAGAAAACATCACCCAGCTTGGTGCTAATGCAATTCTCACTTTTGAATCTCAGGATTATGTCATTTTTAATCCTCAAGATCCCCATGAGTTTGTCAGCAACAGCACAACCCAGGTGATATTTTACCTGTGGGTAAGTAGGGACATGAGGAGTCATATTTCTGGTGCCAGGAAGGAGGTGGCAGGGGGGGAACACACTGGCCAGGAGATGCGGGCTGTGGGGCCACGTGCCTGCCCGTGGCTGGGGTCACACTTTGCTTTGCAGATCTGCCCCTGCCCTCACCCCCTGCCCTCTCTGGACTCCAGGGTGGTCTTGGAAGAGTGCAGCCCTCCCTCTACCCCCACGCTGGGTCATTCCCAGCTGTGGCAGGAATGCTCCTGCTTTCCCATGGGCCCTTCATGTGCCTCATGCCAGTTGGCAGGTTTTGGAACAGGAGCAGGTAGAGGGGGTTATGTGCTCTCTGCAAGGTCTTGGAGAGCCTTTCTGCCAGAGGAGCCCTGCTTTGGTCTCCACAGTGAGGTGCCAGTGCCCAGCTGATGGAGAGGGGACATGCTGGCACTGCAGAGCACAGTCCCAAAATCCGTGTCCTGGATGTTTTCCCTGCTTTCCCCAGGGCGATGCTGGTTTGCAGTACGGAACACCATTCCTGAGCAACCAGGTGAGCACACTGGGACCACAGCCTGTCACCCTCTTGGCTTTCCTCCTGGCAGCAGCTCTGTCCCTTCCCATCCCCTTTACCAAAACCAGTGGCCATGTCCCCAGCCTGTCCCCCTCGGTCTCCTGAAGGGACAAGCCAGAGTTGCCTGAGCTGAGGCCAAGATGCCCCACTGCGCCTTCTCCTGGGGCTCCTGTCTGTGACGGTGCTGCCGTGGGACAGGGGGGGAATGTCCCATGAGGACCCAGCAGGAACATCTCTGCTTGGGGAGGGCAGAGCTGGTGCTCAGGATGAGCTCGTGGCCCTGCCGCTCTCCCCACAGACCTTCAAGAGAGTGGTGGGGAAGTTCAGCCAGTCGGTTTTCCACTTTAACAACTCCCAAGCCCTGACGGGCACCTCGGCCGGGAAGCTGGTGGTGTGGGATGCCGGGGACCCCCGAATTGCCCCTGAAGAACAGCAGCCCAAGCCTCTCAGAATGACAGCCAGCAAAATGGTGTCGATGCAGAAGGACAGTCTCTCCGTGCTCCAGGTGTTGGACAGGTAATGGGGAGGCTGTTTCCCGTAGCTGTGGGTACAGTCCTTGGGTTTCCCAGCCACAGCAATGGCAGAGATAATGTTGATGAACTGCAGCCAAGTGCAGGAGTTTGAAGTCACTTGGCAGCATGCAAGGACCAGGAAGGCTCTGGAGGACAGTGCTGCTGGTTTATGAGCAATTTTCCAGCAATGGATTTGGCTGGGGGGCAAAATAAGGTTGAAAACTCGTGGTGATGTGATGCCAGCTGTGCTGGGGTGGCTCAGACACTGGCTCAGCCTCCTGGCCGTCACCGGCAGAGGGAGCAGACAGCCACCAAACGCTGCGACAGCTCTGGGGACAGGGCAGGGACACGGCAGGGGCACAGCTCTGGGGACAGGGCAGGGACACGGCAGGGGCACAGTAGAGCCGCTGGTTTCTGCACCGCCCTGGGCTTTCTCCCGCACCTCTGTGCAGGGCTCCTCTCGTGTGCTTGTGCCGAGAATGGGGAAGAGATTTCCTTCTGCCTAAGGATGCTATCCAAGAAATACTTGGGAGTTGTTAGTCAGTGTGTTGGTAAAACTTTCCCTCCCTGCAGCTGCATCGTAACAGGTGATGTGAAAGGGCACGTTAAGTTCTACGATGGGGAGCTGCTGCTCCTCAGCCTGTACAGCCCCAGCAACGTGGGTCCCATTCGCTCCCTCTCCTTCTCCACACCCCTTCGTGATCCTCCCGATGCCTTCCCAGCCAGAAGCCGGCCCTTCCTTGCCAGGTGAGTGTCTCTTTACAAACATAGGTTTTCTCCTGTGTTTGCCCTGCAGCTGCAAGCTGGGGAGGAGGTCAGAGAAAGCTGGGGAGGAGGTCAGTGAAAGCTGCCGTGTGATGATCTGCCTGGTCTGGAGCAGGTTTCAACCCTCTGCCCAGGTTTCTGGGCAGGATAGGGACAGGGAGGCAGGACAGGACAGGAATGTGCCCCTTTACTCCCCTTCTCCTTTTCATTTGGGGTATTTGTCCCACCTGGCTGCCAGAAAGAAACATCCCCTCTCTGCTTGCAGACCCCAGGCACCTCCCAGCAGCTGCCAAACTCCAGAGGGGCTCCAGCACATCCTGAATTCTGAGCTTGATGTGATGCCTGGGCACAGACACAGCATCAGTGCAGGCAGGGGGATGATCAGCTTCTCTGTCACGTACCCGGCACACCAGGCAGTGCTAATGCCGAGCCTCCAGCGCTCACTGGGCCCCTTAATCCCCCCCTCAAACCCCTCCCATGGATGGCTATATCCAGTTGGATTTTATCATGGCTTGGCAAGCTAATCAGGGCAGTGGCACCAGCACTGGGCTGCACCACCTCAACTCAGGAGCCTGGGACAGCCCCAGCCTGGTCACCAGCCCCTCTCTGTCCCTCTCTGTGATGTAGCTGTGCCTGAGGATTTATGAGGAGTCTGCAGGCCAGATGAAGCTGTTGTGTGGCTCCATCCAGCCTGCAAAACATATGTCTGTCACTCCTGTTAAGGCTCTCCTGGCAACGTCTGTTCTTAGCTGCACGTGTTTACCAAAGAGCCATGTGGGACAGACTCCTCTCCAGCCTGGAGCAGTGCCCTGGGGAACAGTTTGGTCTCCCTGTCTCTAGTCTCTGTTGTCTCATCCCTCCTCCTGGGTCGCTGCTGCAGCTCCTGCCACTTGCAGCTGCTCTGGGCAGCACAGAAGGCAGAAAATCAAAGGGGAAGCCTCGAGCCTGCTCGTCTCAGCAGGCTGGTGGGGCCAGGAATGGCTGGAGAGCCCAGCTAAGGCACACGAGAGGCACAGAGTCCATCAGTGCCTGGGGCAGATGTGCATGAACTGATGGCTGTCATGGGCCAGCTGGCAAAGAGGCTGAGTTTCTGCACTTGTGCAGCTGAGTTGGTGCACCTCCAGGACCCAGCCTGGAGAAGACTCCAAGGAGATATTATAGCACCTTCCAGTATCTCAAGGGCTTCAAGAGAGCTGGAGAGGGACTTTGGACAAGGGTATGGAGCAATTAGACAAGGAGGGAATGGCTTGGTATTGACAGAGGGCAGGGTTAGATGGGATATATGGAAGAAATTCCTCACTGTGAGGGTGGTGAGGCTCAGGCACAGGTTGTCCAGAGAAGTTGTGGATGCCCTATCTCTCAGTGTTTGAGGCCAGGTTGGACAGGGCTTGGAGCAACCTGGTCAAGTGGAAGGTGGAATGAGCTTTGAAGTCCCTTTATACCCAAACCAGTCTGGGATTTCCGTGCAGTCCTTTCTTGTTCCTTTAGCTGGGCCCAGACCCTGAGACCTCAGCCAGGCTGAAACTACACATATTTGTGCATAATTATCCAGATGTCTGCTCACACATGCCAGTCACAGTGAGACCCTCTCTGCTGTGCTCAGTGAGCAGACAGGACCCACCCCGTCTGCAGCGTGGCACCAACACTGTTCTCTGACCATGTCACCGTGGAGCCACTGACAATGGTGGTGTGGAGATGTGAAAAGACTATTCAGAGTATCTTCAATTGCTCATTTGTCTGTCTCACACACCAGCAACTTGCAAACAGCAAAAGCTCCCCAGATGTCATTCATCTGGCTTGCCCAGCCAAGTAGAAAATGGAACTGGCTGCAGCATCTTCCTGTGGTGATTTCCCAGGTCATGAATACAAAGTGCCACCTGCCTTCCAGGTCAAGGAGCGTTTGCATATTGCATATCACAAAATACAAGTGACCCTCCAGCAAAGTTGCAAAGAAGAGACTGATGTGTAACATAGCTTGGAGGGACATGAGCCAGCGAGTCTGATTCATCAAATTCTGTTTCTCTCGCACTAAACAGGAACTTTATCCTTTCAACCTCTGATGCAACCGTGTTCCATGTTGCAACAGACAGCACAGACTTTGAAAAAGTCCTGGAAGAGGCGAAGAAAGCCGTGAATGCCATCGCCTGTCACCCGCAGCAGACGCTGGTGGCTGTGGGGAGTCTCTGTGGGCTGCTGAAGGTGTGGGATTACCGGCACACCAAGTACCTCGCCAGCAGGATATTCCCCGGGGCCGGCATCCAGTGCTTATCCTATGACCCTGAAGGTATCCCGGCCCGTGCCCTCCCCGTGTGCCAAGCACTGGGCTTCCCAGGAGGAGCGGCGCTGCCCTGAGTTTTCTGGCGTGTTTTCCAGGTCATTTTCTGGCCGCTGGTTTTACTGATGGAAGCGTTTACATCCTCGATGCAATTTCCCTTCAGTCCAGCTGCAAGGAGTTCCAGTTCTCGCAGGGTCCCGTGACTCACATTAGCTTCTCTCACGATTCTGAGTACCTCGCAACAGCTGTAAGCTTGTTTTTTCCGCTCGGTGATTTACAAGCGCTGCTCCTGGTGCGGCTTTGGGAGGGACTGGGAATTGCCGGCCATCCTGCGAGGCACGGGGGGCTGTTCCTCCCCCGGGGCTTCGTGACTCTGAAATGCTTTTCCTGGCTCAAAGAGTCACTCTGTGAAAACATCACCAATCCCAGCTGCTCCGCAGAGCCGCTGCTGGCAGCGTCCCATCACTAGCTCTAGTGACAAGTCTTAGCTCTGCGTCCGTCTGTAGGGAGGGCTGGACAGGGGTTTCCTCCTGGCTGGTGCTCTGGGGTGGGGGCTGCTCGCTCCACCCCATGTCTCCTGTTGAGGCAGCCTTGAAGCAGTTCAGCACAGAGGTTGTAGCAACTGGTGATGATGATCTGCTCCAAGAAAAGATTCTCCTTTCCTGCACATATGGCAGGATGCAGGAGTGGGAAGCATCTTCCTTGGGATTTCTGGGGAGTCACAGAACTCGATTTACTGCCCCTCTGTGTGAGCATGGCAGGGAGTGGCTCGGATACTTCAGCCAGGCTGAGAACTCCTGTGGTGCTGCCCTTGGGAGCAGCTGCCCAAATCTGTCTGGCCCAGTGTTTTATCCTGGCTGTGGCTCTAAACCCCCTCGTGGGACTCCAAAAACGCCAAGCCTGGAGGGGACACAACAAGCCAGTGCTGCCAGCCAGGGGATGTGTGTGGGGATTGTGGCTCCTTGACCTTTGTGCTGCCATTGCAGGATGAGAAATACTCAGTGATTGTTTACAAGAGAGTCCTGCAGAACGGGTGCAGATGCTGGGAACACCTGGCAGGGCTGGACTCCCACTACAAACCCATCCGGAGCATCCTCTTTGGGGTGCAGCCAGGCAGCAACGAGCCCAGGCTCCTGAGCCTCGGGGAGGACCGGCAGCTGGTGGGTGCACAGGAATGTCTAAGGGGCAGTGAAGATTTCTGGTTAACGTGGGGGGGCTGGACAAAGACATCAGGAGAGACTCCATGATTGGTTGTGTGGCTCCCAACCCTCTCCCCACCAGCTCCACTGCTGGAGGTCGTTTCTCAACCTGGTCTCAGGGCTGAGGTTCTGCTACTGGGGCTTCTCCAAGAGACGCTGGATTCAGTTAATCCACAAGGTCCCGGGTGCTGGCAGATGAAAAGGGAGTGGCTGTGTTTTCTTGTCTTCCCTCCAGGTTGAATATGACCTGAGCAGCAGCATCAAGGACCACTTGGTGGTCACTCACAGGGACCAGGTGGAGCAGAGTGCGGTGCCCCTGTGCCTGGCCTGGTACCCACCACTCAGCACCGAGTCCTTTATCCTCGCTGCCAACAACTGCTACAAAATGAAGCTCCTCAACGCGACAACCAAAATGTGCAGGTAGAGGATTGATTCAGGCCTACAGCTGTCTGGGAGCCCCATCCTGAGTCTGTGTTCTCCTACTCCCACCCATGAGCATGTGTTTGTCCATCCGTGATGTAGACCTTGGGGTGACTCTTGGGCCCCCAGGTCTACTTGTGTCCACTCTGCTGTTCACCAGCATGTCACCCAGTAAGGTTGTGGCTGCAGGTGGGTCTTGGTCTGCTCAGCAGGTTGGACTTGAGACACAGCAGTTCAACATCAGATAAAGAGACAGAAGTCCAGATGAGGAAAGCACAATAATCCCTGAGCACTGAATTTATTTCTGAGCCCCAGTGTGGTCCCTTCCAACCAGGGGCCCTGTCCTGTCCTGTTGTCTCAGCTGGTAGTGCAAAGCCTTTGCACCCCCCAAACCTCCCATGTCTACCCATTCTTCCACACAGCAACTGTTCAGAGGGGCAAAATGTTTTGTGAGGCATAGAATGAATAAATATGTTGTTTGCCTTTAGAAAGACCCTTTTGGGACCAACCTATGGCTCCCCATTGGAGAAGATACACATCCTCCCAACAACAAGCCCTGCAGACCCCCAGCAGCACTACCTGGTGTACATTACAAAGGACAAGGTATGGAGCCCCTCCTGCCCCAGCTGCACAAGAGCTCCCATTTGCAGGGCTGGTGGTCCTTCAGGAATTTCACTGGAAATGAAACCATGTGCAGGCTGGTCCTGCCTGGGAGCTGAGCAAGCTCCTGGGAGGAGGAGGCAGCACTGCCACAGTGTGCGGTGCCCCAGCCCTCCTGTAGGACCCCCAGCTCTCCCAGACTCTCTTTCCTTACAGGTGGGCTTGCAGATTTTGCCTGTCGATGGCAACCCCCACAAATCCTCAGCCTTCATTTGCCACCCGGATGGTGCCTCTGACCTGGCCAGCTCCTACAATGGACGTTATGTCTTTACAGCAGGGGGGAACGACTGCACTGTTATGAAATGGAAGGTCAACCTAACGTGAGTGTGGCAGGAAGGAGAAAGGAGTCCTGTTACTGCTTTCCACAGCTGCTTGGTCAGCACAGCTGAGGCAAATGCCCCTCAGCATTTACACTGGGAATGGGCCTTTTGTCCCTTTTTTGTCCCAGGTCTCTGCTTGTGTCCCGAGGAGTTAAAGCAGGCAGGGTGGTCACGGAGAGGGCTTCTTTGCAGGGCTCTCTTGAACACAGGTCCTTTGGGAGCAGGTGATAAAGTCCTGCAGGTTCTCTCTCCTTCCACAGCACTGTGCCCATGATCAGGCCAACAAACTGCATGTGGCAAGGAGGATTGTGAGATGGAGGACAGGTCCCAGGACTCATGGAGGCAGGAGACCCCCACTCACTGAGAGGAGCATGAGGGAAGGCTGGCAGCATCTCTGCTCCATCCTGTGGGCTGCCAGGCAGCTGGCCTGATACTGGGTTAATTAATAGTTTATTAACAGTCCAGCATGGTGGGGATGGTGGCACGGCAGTGGGGTCAGCCTAGACCATGTAATGACCTGCTGGGCCCCAAGCAGCTGTGTGGAGTGGCAGCTGAAACAGGAGGGACACATTTTTGGGAGGTTTTGTTCTGCTCTATGTGATGTATCTGCACAGTCATAGTGGGGATTTAAGCCAGCAAACCTTGCTAGGGGTGACCATAGCACCTATAAAATACTCTAGACTGGAAAATGGTACTCAGATGGTAAGAAGTCGGGCAGAGGAGTCTGTGGTCCTTGTGAGGGCCTGGCCAGTGTGATGGGAGATTGCCAGGGTTAGGCCAGGACCAGAGGAGCGGCACTGGCACTGCTGATACAGAAGTGTCTGCTCTCCAAACGGGATAGGCATTTGCTAGGAAATCCCCCTGCATTTGAAGACTGGATTTAGGACAAGCCACCTTAATCCCATAAAGCTTTGCTTACATGAATTAATGGGCTGCAGTAAATGGGGTGGCTGGAAGAGTGAAGGCAGCTTTAACAAACGAGAATCCCTGGGCTCTGGCCTGGGGCATCCCCAATGAACCCTGCCAGGTTCCTTCCACTGCTCTCTGCAGGTTTCCCTCTGCCAGCTCCCTCAGCAGCAGTGCCAGTTGTGTGCTCCCACGTGGCAGCAAAGACAGGGCATATATTTTGGTTTCTCTGCATGGCAGGGACCAAAGCTGCTTGTTGCAATACCTGTGCAGGGCAGAGGGTTCCCCTTTGTGCCCAGTAGATACACATGCACTTGCAAAAGGAGCTGAGAATGACTGCAAAACTCCAGACCAGCATGGAGTGACTTCACAGTTCAGGGACTGGAAAGGAAGTTTAGTCCCTGGCAGAGTTGGGATAGTGTGGCATGGTCTCTGTCAGTCTGTGCTGGTTAGGTTTTTTAAATCCTGCACATCACCTTGCTGACACAGAGCGTATTTCCTGGTTTCTTGAGAAATCAAGCCCATGGGGGCTGGCTCTTATCTCTTTCTGTCTGCCTTTTGGTGTGCACCTGTGAATCCCTCACCTTCCTAGGACAAAGGCTTTGTGGTTAAGACACGTACTGGTCCTGTGTCAAACACTTCTTGCAGGTACCACTCACTCTGAGAAAAGCCCAAAGGGTGCTGAGCCAGCTCACCTTCATATGCCAGAACAAAGGAAACCTGGGTGGAAAAGCAATGGGTTTATTTATTTTCTTTTCCACTTTGTGTGGCTTAAGCAGTCGGGGGTCAGGATAAGCGACATTTTAAGGAAGGCAATAGAATATAAATGATCCTTCTTTATAATGGTTGGCCAGGGTCCAGGCAACATTGAATTTCTATGTAATTTGTTTTTGGAGTGAAGTTCTTGATGAGCTAATTATGATTTTATTGCTGCTTCTGGCATCTTGTGCATCTCCACTGTGTTTAATACCCAGATAACTTAATTATGAAAAAAGCATGAAGCTTGCAAACCCCCCAGTGAGGCAGCAGTGCCGAGGTGTGTGAGAGCTGCAGCCTTGCTGCCAGGCGTGGGGCATTGTGTGGCAGTGCCACGCCATGGCTGCACTTCCAGCCTTGGTTTCTTTTTACATCTGCATGAGCCAAACGGATCCTTTTGGCTCCAACTGCCTATGAAATTGAAACAAAGAGGTGGCCACTGAGGCGCTTTCAGTTTGATGCCGACTGCACCTGCGACAGTGTCACTGCCACAGCTCAGGAAGTGGAGTAATGGACTGCACTGAGTTATTGGGGAAAAATGTGTTAGATCAAGGAACAGGGAGCTTGGGTTTGTGTGGTTTATTGCAAGCACCAAGCCCCAGCCTTCTCTGCATGTTCAAAATGCTGATCTGGCTAATTCATCTCCCTCAATGTCTCTATAAGGAAGCAGAAAAGCTAAATGCCAGACATCAAGTTTGAGTCCATGGAAAAGCTCCTGGCTCCCAGCCCTGTACTCATTCCACTAAACAAGAGGACCATTCAGTAATAATTAATTCCCACACTGTGCTATTGTATGTAAAACCTGGGTATGAAATATGCTGTAGAAGCGCAGCTGATGATAAAATAGCACATGGCTCAAGGCAGTGCTTTTCTTCCCTGAATTCTGAGGCATGGGGATTTTATTTATTGAAAGTGTCTGTGAACAATGACTAGAAAGGGAAGTGTCAAAGCTCTCCTCACATGAACCCTTCCTGTACCTTCTTTTCTCCTTCTTTTCATCCAGTGCCTTGGATGCTGCTGCTTTCCTGGGTGGGGAGGACATGATCCCATTCTACAACCTTCTGGATGGTGGCAGAGAAGGCGAATTCTTCAGGGTAATTATGCTCACCATGATCCGTGTCTGGCCACATCTAGTTGGAGTTTAAGATTCATTTATACAGGCCTGACGCTCCTTTGTTTTTTGTCCAGCTCACCTTTCACAGCAATCTCGTTGATATGCCTTTTAGTAAACCCTAAGAGGAGCCTTATCTTCCATGCCTGTTGGTAACTGAAGTTTACAGTGTTGTTTGAATCCCTGGCAGGAGCTGGAAGACTATTTTTACTATGCACAGCTGTGCAGCCAAGGTGTCGAAACACTGGAGAACAGACAGGTGTCAACACACATTCCCTTGGAGGAAATTCCATCTGTAATGAGAGCAATAGGATTTTATCCATCAGAGAAAGAGGTTGGTTTTTACTGCTGTTACTAAAAGAAAAAAGAGCAAGACTGATTGCATTTACCAAGTGTCCCAAGGGCCAGGTTCTGACTATTGCCATGCTGGATGGCTCTGGGTTGCATCAGTAGTTGTTGGTTTGCATCAATAGTTTTTTGAGGTCAAATTCCTCAAAAAGTAATGACTCCTGGCTAGCAAGGTGGGCAACTGCAGGGGCTGAGCAAACCTGGAGCCTGATGGTTCAGAAAGTGTTTGACAAGACAGCCTCAGGGTCTCCCAGAGGCTGGGGGCTCTGGCAGCACTGCAGAGGTGGGTTTCTTCAGGTGAAAGTAGAGTGAATCTTCCTTTGGCTCCCAAGGGCAGCAGTCTCCAGCTTCCCAAAGTCCAAGGGTAAAATGCTTTGGTCTCTCTGTGACTTTTACTAGTGGCTGAGCAGGATGTGGTTGGGTCCCTCCAGGTCGGATGGAGACTGAACCAGAACATCCTATGAGTTACCAGTGTGGGTGAGAATATCCAGCTCAATGCACTCACTTGGACATTGATAGAGCCTCCCTTTCTTTTTCTGCCTGGGACTGATGCAAATGATTTTAGATGGAGACAGCAGTTTATTGCCATGGAATGCAAAGCTCATTCATAAACTGATAAACTCTGCAGAAGCTCTCTCTGAGGTTGCCTTCCAGGTTCCAACAGCAGAGCTTCCTATCAAATATTTCTCAAGAGCTTTTTAGCTTCAAATTTAACAGCAGGCAGAGACAACTGATTTAATAAGGATGCTGCTTCTTCCCCTTTTGTGGCTGTTTCTCCAAGGCAGTTTGTATTGTATACAAACCTCTCTGTAATGTGTAACCTGACAAAAGGGTAATTAAAGCACGAACAAAAAAAAATCACTGATTCTGATGCAAGGAGATTTAAATAACGGCCTCCTCGCACCAGCCACAGCCCGTCACCGCAGGAGGGCTCTCCCGAGGGAAGTGGCGCATCACTGGGCTCCCTTGTCTTTCCGCGGGGGAGGTTGTTCATCTCTGCCGTGGCACAGGAACCCACAGGCTGCTGAGGTGGTGCTGTGAGTCAGTGCCAGCCCATCTGCCCAGGGATGCTCTGCCAGGAGAGCCAGCAGATGGGAGGCAGGACCTTTGCCACAGCCACCATCTAACAGATGAGCTTTGGAGCCCCCACAACCAGCAAATGCTTGTCTGAGCCGGGGCCACTTTGTCCTGGTGTCAAGCTGTGGTGTTATCCCTTCACAATGTGTTAGATCTTTTCCTTAGGTTATTACATTTTTGCCTCTTGGGGACAGAGAGAATATATTCCCCTGGGACATGTCTCTGAAAGAAAAACTGGTAACCCCTCCCGACTTTCCATCCTAAATTATAGACAGCATTTCAAGCATGGAAACAGAGGTGCTAAGCTGTTGTGAAACCAGGCAACCTACAATCTGCAACTCGAGGCAGGCAGGACAGTAATAAAACCCAGAGAGAAAGTTCATCTCTCTAGAGTGTTTTAATAAAGGAAAAGCAAGAGGGAGAAAAGGCAGCTTGGGCTGACTAGCAAAGCTTTTGGGAACTGGTGTTTTTCTTTTGTAATTCAGTGGAGTTGATATAAAACCTAATCCTGGTTCAGCCAGAGCTGAGTGAAAATGACTGTTCTTGCTTAGCGTGACATTCGCTACAGGAAAAATAAGGCTGAGATTTCCCTCTTCCCCAGGCTTCATTCAGTGGAAAAACTTGTGGCACAAGGACAAAGGCCCAAGGCTGAATGCAAAGTCCTCCCTGGGGAGATCTTGCATCAGCCTCATTTCCCCGGGAGCAGCAGGCTTGGTCTGTGTTGGCACAGGGAATTCTCCGGGTGTTTCTCTGCTGCCCGTGTACCTCCGAAGGGGCTGCGAGGACAATGACGGCACAGAGCAGATGCTGCCTTTTGGACACACATCTGCACAGCTGCCAGCTGGGCTGAGTCACAGCACCAGACTTCAGGAAAAGCACTAGCACCCAGCATGGCCAGTGCTTGCCTGTTTGTCCCAGAGGAGAGTGCAGGGTGCCAGCCCCAATGAGCATGTTTTGGATTGGGCTTGTGTGGCAGCAAAACCATACCAGACACGTGTCAGAGGGGAGCAGGATTGTTTGTGTCAGCCCAGGGTGTGCAGCCTGGGTATGTGGGGACTCTCATGCATGTGCTTCCGCAGCAGGGATGGTGTTTACTGGTTTGTGGTTTGCCTTCCCGCTGTCCCCAGCGCAGACACAGCTGTGGTGAAGGTACCGGTAACAGCTGCAGAGTCACCGAGTGCCTGTCATGAGAGGAAACCCAGTATGACAGCATATGTGCAACCCCCATCTTTGCCTAATGTCATCATGTCAGCAAGTCTGTAGCTGTTGGCCGTGCCCATGCCCAGCTGCTGAGTGCAGCTTCCCGCTGGGATGCTGTCATGGCACCCGTGGTACCAGTACGTGCATGGTTATGGTACACTGGCATTCACCAGGCTGGAAACTGGCCCCGTGCTCTTCACAAAATGTGTAACAATCTGTCTTGTTCTAATCCTTAGATTGAAGAAATGATAAATGAAGTGAAATTCAGCAAGTACATGGATGCTGGAGAACAAGTGACAGAAATCAATTTGGAGGATTTTATCAAACTTTATATAAATCACCGACCTGCACTTGGCTTGTCAATGAAAAGCCTACAACGGGCATTTCAGGTTCTTGGTTATGATAACAAGAAGGGAGACAAAGTTATTAACAGAGGAGACTTACTGTCTCTGCTTCAGTGCAGAGGTGAGTTGTTTCTTTTCTAATACTAGTTTTATGCTTGCTAGTTCTGCCTGCAATTTCAGAACTTACTCACTGCAGCAAAAGATGAATCTGGAACTATACGTTGGTAACCAGGGCAGGTGTGGGGAGCCACCTGTCTTAAGATTTTAAATTGAATAATCACATCTATTGTCTCAGCTACTCTTTTTTTACTGCTCTGGAAATGCTGGCCTGAGGTATCTTGGCTGTCAGATGATGAGTATGAATCTTGGTAAAATGCATCCTTCTTCCAGTATGCCCTTATCTTAATTCTTGTACTCTCTTCCAGTCATGCAGGCTCTGGAAAGGTAGTATAAAACTGATAAAAAGGGGACAAGAAAGGAGAGATGAAATTGGTCAGTCCTAGGCTGAATCTGTGTGAAAGACTGAAAAATGGGATGGTTTAGTTAAGCTGGCTTGTGGCCAGTGCCATAGAGTGGTAAATAACAAACTTTTATTGTCCTACTCCTGGTGTAAAAGTGCAGCTGAGCATTAAAACAGGTAATGGGAAATGTTGGTTGACTTAGTACATCACCTGGCAAGACTCCTTGACACAAAGATCCTTGGAAACCAAGGATTCAGCCAGAGTGAGAAAGGTTAGTTATTTATATGGATGGTGTGAACATCCCTAAATAGATACATCAGATAGAACAGTTTCATAACAGATCTATAACCTCATCCTTCAGGGCATGGGCCAGCCGCTAACTGGGAACAAGTGCTGTGTCCATGTTATTCCAAGATACTAAATGAAGACTTCTCCACCTTCCTCTTCCTCCTCTGGGTGAAAATGGCTACACAGACTGTGGTCTGTGCCAGGAATCTTCCAGTGGGAATAGAAGCTCAAGCCCCTGCAAGTGCAGTGTAGCCTAGAACAGCTCTCTGCATCAGAATTCCTCCCTCTGATTAACATTTTTTCCTAAAATGCCATAGGGAGGAACAATTTCTCCTTACAAACATTTTCCTGTGTTGGGATCATGTATGTGTGTGGCTCAGAGAAGCCAAATCCCTTTTGAACTGCCCTGTTTTGTTTGTGCACCGTTCTTGTCTGAGTTCCTTTCTAGTTTTTGTGCTCTCGACCCCACAACCCACGGGCTGGCCTTGCTCTGTTGTGTGCAGGAGAGCAGATGAGCGAGGATGAGCTGGCCCAGTGTCTGACCACCCTGCTGGGCAGGCAGCCCGCGACGGGAGGATCTGAACTGGTCACCTACGATCCCTCAGGTACAGGATTAGCATTCCACACAGCACAGAAGCAGAATTGCTTCAATTCCCAAATGGGACCATTTAAATTTCAAACCCATTTACCCTGTTAGGGCAAGCGCTGTCAGAACTGCTCAGACAGGATTGCAAAAATAGTCACAGAGCTACAGACTGTCCTTCATCCAGGCAGCAATCACACGGGTGTATCTAAAAATAAATGGACAATGAACTATAACTGGGGCCTGACAAGATTACATTGCTGTTTATCTGCTGGCTGGAACTGAAATTAGAAACACACAGGGAAATCCCAGGGCTGGTTTCACCCAGGCAGCAGTGCCCATTGTAACAGAGCTGTTGGTAACCACTGCATTTGTCTGCAATTTGTGTCCCAGTCTACACCAGTTTGGAACAGTAAATTACACCATTGATTTCAGCCAAGTGGCTGTATTTAATTTCCCATTGTAATTGGAACTGCATTTTCATACAATTTGTGTCCCAGTCCCCACCAGTTTGGAACAGCATCTGTTCAGGGTCATTGGAATGGGCCACACACAGCAATGGTGCAGCTCCCAAAGGGCACTGCCTGGTGCTGCAAAGCAGCTTTGAAATCCCTGGATTCCCTGAGGTCCTGAAATCACATCAGATTGCTGGAGTGTAAAAGCTGTCCCACAACCCTGCTCAGGCAAGGACCTTCTGCAAGGTGAGACTTGCAGATCTGACAGGTTCAATCCCTGATATAAACACGAGGTGTTACGAGAGGAAACCATCACTTTTTCATGATTACTTCACTTGTAAATTTTCCTGACCTAGAAAGCCGTTCTTACATTCCTTCTGTGTGTTTTGTGTTGTTTCTGCTCTCCAGGTGCAGCAGCTTTGATTGAAGAAGAAATTCCAGCAGAAATCACAGCAGAGACATTTGCTGCTGACATTCTTGGCTTACCTATTGCTGCACCAGAGAAAAAGAATGGAAGGAAAGAAGTGAATCTTTGACCTACAAAGACTCAAAATCACAGCTGCCACAAGGTTTTCTGTTTGTTCTTACTTTCTGGGCTCCTCTCTTCAAATACCTGCAAAATTTGTGTTTTCTGTTTATTACAAAGCAAAGGTCCCATAGTTGCATTTCAGTCAAACTCTAGAAGAAGCTCCCAGTTTAGCACATGTCACAAACCTGTAATTTCACACCTATGTAGGGAAACACTGGGGTGGCTGTAGAATGAAGCAGGTGGCCACCTCAGCCTTGGCTGGAACCTTCCTAGAATTCATTTCAGATGGGTTTATGCCAGAGGCAGTCTATTTTCATTATGTTAAGACAGTATTCATTTGTGAAACCTGACAGCAAAAGAGCGATGTAAAAGTATTGTATTGATTAAATACATTGATAAATGCTTGGTTGGGTTAGAATGGATTTGTAATTATAAATCCAACAGACCTCAGTAAAGAAAGGAATGCTGTGGTACCCATTAAAACCAGGTTTCCCTTTGGCCTTTAAAACTGACTTTTTCTTTCTGAAAGTAGTAATTCCAATTAGTAGTGTAATACCAATGGGACGGCATCGCACTGTGTGTGTATAAACAGCATAATGAGGCTGATACAAGTTGCTGTAGAAAGATCAGTGAAGTGCTGTTGAACACGCTTCCTTCTTTACATCAACCTCGGCATCAATTTGAATAATAATGTAGGCCCTTAAGAAGCGTTCCTTTCAGAGGCAATGTTTTTTAAACAGAGATCGCTGTTGTGTAGTGAGAGCATCTGTGATTGTACAATTAGCAAGAGCAGCAAGGTGTGCACTAGGCAGAAGTTAATGAAGGAGTCCAGCAGTAACAGGGCCAGAGAACACAGGTCTGTGACAAACGTTCTGCAGAGTATCACCTGGCATGGAACTCTGCCCCTTTACCCTTTATGTTCCTGTGCTTCCATGTCTGTGCTGGAGCTGATCCTCCACTGCTTAAGAGCAGTCTAATTCCATGGAAATTACTGGAATTATTTAAGGCAGCTGAGGAACTTTATAACCACTGGGAAAAAAAGAAATCTGCTTATTATGGATTTATGTTATTATGATGATTTATTTATCCCCCGTTTAAGGAGGGATGTTTTGCTAACAGGGAGCATCGCCCATTCCTGCACTCAGGGTCTGTTTGTCTGGCACAAGTGGGGGGATGTCTGTCTGTCACTGCTGGAGCCCGGGCTGCCCTGCACAAAACCAGGTATTATTTCAATGTAAAGTGTTTTGAGGTTTCTAAAAGCCCCTCCAGTTCTGCTCTGCAGTAAAATTTAATTGTGCTCTGGAGGCTCCTAGACTGCATTGGTTTATGTGTTGAGGCAAGCTGAAATTGGACAAACTTTTTAATTCAGGGGTAAGTTATGGCCTAAGCATGGTGGAGGTGGGAAAAGATTGTTGTCTTGTGCTCCAGAGAACATTGTGGAGAAAAACTAGCACCTCCTCAAACAACAGAAATTATGGAAGGACCGGTGAAACAAATAAACAAATCAAGTTCTTTCAGTGCCTATCATTCCCATTTCTCCAGCCTCTGAGGATTAAGGAATTT
>JAOXXN010000212.1:3556214-3571563 GCA_026770055.1 Myrmophylax atrothorax
GGCCCCGGGGCTGCACGGAGCGCCCCAAGAAGTGGTCTTGGGGAAAGAAGGAAAAAATACCCCCCCTAACACCTTAAGGGTACCCCAGTAAAGCTTCCGAGAGTTTGTTTTGGGGTTTGGTCGTTGCCTGTTTATTTATTTATTTTTACCTCTCAAGTTCCCGAGGTTTGCGCGTAAAAGCGCAGCAAAGCCGAGCGCGATCGTGTCCCAGCGGCGCTCCGGGAGAGAGCGCGAAGCTGCCCCTGAAACTTCCCTTAAATCGGGTAATGAAAGGTTATACCCCGTCTGAATGAGTCCTTTTTGTTAGGCCTTCAGAGTGTTTTGGCATTTTCCCGCTTTTGTCTCTTTTTTTCGGCTTTTGTTAGAAAAACCCACACGAGGTGTTGAGACAATACAGCGAAGCGTTCGCTGCCTGTTCTGCACGGTCGGTGCGGGGATTTGGGATGGGATAAAGAACAGTGCCAGCGTGACTCAAGAGTGAATCTTCCTTCCAGCAAGTTGGCTGACTGTTCAGTAGTTTTTGCGTGTGTGTATCTTAAAATACTTTCTTTAAACATACGGAATCTACGGGGGAATCCCTGGGGTTAGTGTTGATCTGCATCACTCAGCTGGTTTGTACCTGGTGAGATCAGGGGCACCTCTGTCGCAATCCTCAGCTCACGCTTTGTTTGCGTTAACACAAGAGGGGAAATACAGACTCGAACGCGTTAGTTATTGGGGTGAAGTGGCTTGTTGTGTTTTTACTGGCCTCGAGCACAGGAACGGGCCCGTTGGTGTGAGCCGGACAAAGAATCCGGACGTGTGTCCAATAACGCCGGGCACGAGATGTGGATTTCAAAGAAACCAGGCATTGTGTGGAGAGCCCGAGCAGCCCAGGGGGGGTTCAGGAACTCTCCTGCTCGGATGGTGTTTTTAAGGGCAGTTTGCTGACAGCTGGGCCGGCTTTGGAGGGTCAGAGCTGTGTCCAGCGGTGTGACAGGACTTTTGTTCCAGCAGGAGCGTGGTTGGATGCGTGGGACTGTTTTGTCTGTAGGTATTTCATTCATGAGCACAGCACGCTCCCTTTGTAGCCTAGTTTGCAGAATTCAGAGAGCAGTACAGACAGGAGTTTGGCCATTCTACTAAATACCTAGTTTATTTTTTTTTTCTTGGCAAGAGCTCTCTGCCATCGTGTCAGTTGCTATGGCTCTCTCTGTAAAACAGAAATCTTACGGTATAAATAGATTTTTCTACATGTTAACCCTCCCAAGAGACAACTTGCTTTAAAGGGTTCCTGTGTGCATTTGTGCAACGTTTCTCTTGATTAGTCAGAAGTATTGATATGGCTCTTTGTGTGTGCACCCCACAGGTATTTACAGAAACCAGTTTCCTTATTTTTAAAGGTGAATCTCATGATTCTTCCACTACACCTGCAGTCAAGTACAGTGGGAAGTTAGCAAGAGAGATTCTGTGTTTTGTGGTTTCAGTGTTTTGAGGAGACTTGGCTTGTTAAATTGAACTTTCCACACTGGCAATTCCTGCATCTTCAGAAGAGCCACATCGGCAATTTCCAAGTGTGCAGTTTCATTTGCATAATGGGAGCAATTTGTTGCCATCCACAGCTCTTCTGTGGAAATGCAGCCACTGAAAATTAAAATACCTTGCACCCAACATTTCCTAGGACAGAGTTTTGTGAGACTCGTGTGCTCAGAGCGCTGCGTGTGGGGACGAGCAGGGAGGGAGACAGGGCTGTGAACTAACTCATCTGAGCAGAAAGAGGCTTTATCCGGGGCTTTATCCACCTGTGCAGGTGTGCAGCACCTTCCTGTGTGCTGAATCCCTGCCTGCCACGTCTGTGAACGTGTCTGTTGGGAAGCAGCTTCCACCAGGACAAGGTTTTGTCCCTTAGAAAATTGGAGTTCTTGGACAGCGAGCCCTTGGATTGCAGGTCCCCTGTTTTCCTGTCCATTCAGCACGTGGCACTTCTGGTTATTGCTGGAACTTAATAGTAAACAGTGAAGTTGTTACATTTTTATCTTGAGGTTACTGTAACCTTATCTCCTTTGTTTAAACCACTCTCCTGAATGAGCATCTGTTTTGGAAAACACACAGCACGTGGCTTACCCAGTACGTGGTTGGGTTGTATTTGTGTGGCAGAAATGTTAAATTTCCACGGTATGAGAACAGTTTGGGGTTTTTTAACAGCACTTGCAACTTTTCTTTTAGTCTGTCTTAAAAAATCCTGAGATTAAATGTGTCTCACTGATTGTGAAGGTTACGGGGTTGTTTTTTGTTTCTAAAGGTTGGTGGGTACTTGTGGATTCTAAGTGGGCTCTCAAGAAGAGAGGAGCAAAGTCTGTTGTGCCCTCAACCAGCAACAGAAAAATGCTGGAAACACTCTTGGTTTTTATCCAAGTCTGATTTGTTAAATGAAGGAAAATGCAGATGTTTACTGAAGGACAAGTTACTGGGCAGGAGGCATAAGTGGTAGGATGCCTTGGGAGGCAGTGCAATAATTTGCATGAGTATGGAGCTCTGCTGGACTTTTGGACAACTGTGTGAATGTGTAAGGATGGAGGTCTGGAACACCCGGTGGGGATGGACCAGGAATGAGGAAATGCCACTGCATGGCCTTGGCTTTGAATTGCAGTATCTTTGCAGAATCCTCTGGCCTTTCTCTGACCGTCAAAGCCTTACTCTGGGGGTAGTGGTAGCACCTCAGGAAGAAGAGGTGAACCTGGACAACTTGGAGAAAGCTGAGTCAGGACAGAGTCCCCAGGGCTGTGTTACCTGTGCCGTTGGGTGGGGTCGCTGGCTGTGGCTGCTGAGAGTTTCTGGGCAGTGCTGCTGGAGCTTTGCTGTTCCCTGTCTCCATTCAGCCTTGGTAAAATATTTTTGTGTGGTATGTAATGCTCAGAGATGGAGCTGCTGCAGGTTTTGCTGCTCATTCTTCCTCCTTAAAATAGGCTTTCGCTCTGAAAAGGAGTTATGACATAGAACTTCTTAACATGATGTCTTTGGAAAAAAGCTCTTTGCTGCTCCTGGATTGCCATTCTGCTTTAGCCTGGCTGTGTTGGGTTTCCTGCTAAGATTTTAGTTCAGGTCCTTGCAGTTGTAATAAAAATAGCCAGTGTATGTGCAGGAATGTACTGAAGTTCTGTAGTGGCCCAAACACACTGTTACGATGCTTCAATTCTGGGACTTTTTTTTCTGTCTTTGATTATTTCTTTCTGAGCCAGGAGATGCTGTCTGACTTCAGTGGAAGCTGAGGTTAAAGGTAGAGTTCTGGCACGTGTAAATGGTTCTCTCTACTCTTAGGAAGGTGCCTGTGGCCATGTGGAGCCAAGCAGGGTGGGCTGTGTGAGGTGCAGGGGGCTCCCAAACTGTGCCAGAGTGAGAGAACTCAGAGGGAAAGGTGTCTGTACCCACCTGGCCTTGTCCAGTCACCCCACATGGCTTTTGATTGTGTTTGCAGCCTGGGCAATACCCACCTCCTGTTTTGGGGGCTCCTTCCCCCGGGTCACCACCCAAACATCCCCCCAGCAGTCGGTGTGTCAGAAAAGCAGGCCTGCACCTCAGAAAATCAGCTGCTGTGCATCTGACAGCACTTTCGGTGTATAATAATGGCATTTGCTTTCCCATTCCCCTCTCTCCTTTGCTTGATCCCCCAGGGAGGTCATAATTCTGTGACTTGCACCAAACTCTTTTGCAATGTGAGTGTGGTGTGAGAAATTCAGCGTTCTGACGTCACTTGGCGATCCCCAGCAGAGGATGGGCCATGTGGGAGCAAATCCGGGTGTGAACACACAGCACTGTGATGGATGAGAGTCAGGGAAAAGGCCAAACAAGTGGGAAAGCCTTTTCTTGAGTGATAAATTGGCAGTAAAGGCTTCCTGTGTCTGTGCCATCAAATGTTTCTGGCACTCAGTGCTGCTGCAGAAGCTGCCTCGACACTTTCTGTGCAAGTGTAACATACACTGTTGTCTTTGCTCACCCAGAGATTACTTTTATACAGGGAATCTGATACTCATCTGTGGAGCTTTAGTGTTATTAAACAAAATATGACTATATTTAAGAGTCTTGGGCTCTTTAGGATGGGGAATTGAGTACATAATGATGTACATTCTGGGATATCAGTATTCCTCAGGCACAAGCACCGAAGGAGTGCTGATACTGATGCTTACCCTGTGTACCCCTGGCTGTCCTTTAAATGCTGAGCAGATACAGTTCAGAATTTCAAAATGCTCTAACACAATTCCAGATAAATGTGAGGGGATTGTTTCTGTTGCATTGATTAGTTTCTGAATTTACTATGGCTAAACATTGAAGATACTTTTCGGTGTGGAAGATTAAAAGAAAATATTATTGTGTGTATTTTAAGTTTTGCCGCTTTCTGTTGTTACTCCTGAGTCGTTCATGGAGGACAGGAGGGGTTTTAAAACAGGCAAAATTATTTTCTTTGTAAAGCTGTGAAGTTTATCAACTAGATATGGACAAGTAGAGTTGATAATTGCCACATTTTTGGCCTGATAAGCTGTCAGGTTGGTGGATTGGAGCTCAGAATTCCTCGTTCCTGCTCTGGTGCTGGGTCAGGGGGACATTCTGTGGTTCGTGCAGCATTTCCCCAACTTGTAAACTGTCAGTTCTAGCAGAGTGAGAAGGAAAGTCCTCAACCAGCAGGTTGGGGTCGTGTCCTTGCACAAGAGATTTAAAAGAGAGTGGTCAGAGTAGAAGTGGCTTTGGGGTTTTGTTTGCTTGTTCGGATTTCGGGTTTTGTTTTGAAATGGAAAATCAGTAAGTATTACACATAACATTCTAAGCTTAATTTGCAATGAACATCTTAAGTCTTGAAGTTATTTTACCCCGTTGATCTTAAATGTCTCCAAGTCATTGCGTTTCTTTGTTAACAAATTTGTGTTTGTGCTGCAAACGATTTTATTAAGTCTTAGAGGAGGTTGTCTTCTTTTTTCCTTTTAATACTTTCATGGCCTTAAAGCTTCAATGCTGTAAATGCTACCACATGTGAAATATTTGCATAACAACAGCGTGATGGTGGGTTTTCTTTCTAGCAGGACTGGGATGTTGGTGTACTTCCATCACAGAATATCCCTATTCCCATTGTTGTCTGAATTACTGGGTATTGAATTCAGTTAAAAATCCCTATAGCTGAGGGTCATCAGAACTTCAAGTGGTGCTTAAGAAGCTCAAAAGAATTAAAATGTCAGGGCTGACTTTAATACTAGAAGGAAAAAGTTACTAATATAGGTTTCCTCCTGTGTTCTACAGTCTGTCCAGTGAAGATGCTGTGTGAGGCTGCTTTGAGATGCTAACAGGTATCTTGAACTTTTGGTTTTCCAGTGCAGCATCTCTAAGTAATATTTTGCTGTAGAAAAAGACTAAAATCTTGATTTAAACCAAAAAAACCCCATTTATTAACTTCCCCCCACACCCCAAACAAAACCCTAGCTGGTTTTATTTCCATAATTTCAAAGGTTTTCCTGAGTAGAAATAAATCTAGTTGGTCTTGTATCCTTAAAAAACCCAAATTATGTCATGATCATCTCTTCATAATTAAGTATGCTCTCATTATTGACATGCCCTCATCTCCACTGTCATTTTTATCACATGTAGAGCTCCAAATTAGAGTGAAATTGGATTTTGACATCCTTTAGCCACCCAGTGTAGCCAAATGTCTGTATCCAAACACATTGAGGGGAGATTTTGCTCCAGGAAGAGCAGTGGGGAAAGAAATTAATCTCAAATAGTTTTGGAATTAAAATATTTTTAATTAAAATCTCTGTATAGACAGATCCAAAATGTATCATATAGTCATATATAATTTAGGGATTTTTTTTAATTGAACAGGAAAATGTCTCTTCTAAAGGCAAAAAAAAAAGATTGGCTTTAGTAGCTAAAACAAATAGTCAGGAGGATGTTTGTGGCTGCTTTTGATTCTGGAGGCCCTTTCTAAAAATGGAGCTATCACAGATATATATTTGGAGTCACATCCAGCTTCTCCCATCCTGCAAAGAACATTTTCTTTATTTTTTTAACCTATAACTGGATCCCAAATCTATTACTTCAGTGTGGGGGTTTTCTAAAAAGAAATGCTTGAGCTCTCCTGCCAAATGAATTTCAGCCGCTCCTGAATATTTAATGGGTCGCTCTTTGTTGTTGCCTTCCAATCGATCCATTTGCAGAGCTGCTCCACGAACCAGCAGTGGGACTCTGGGACCTGAAAACTGAGCACGGGCACGGGAGGGAATTTCTCTGGCATTGTGGACCTTCTTTTAGTGCCCTGGTGGGGAGAGCTCAGGGGCTGCACCCCCGGGAGGGCGCTGAGCATCCCCCGCTGTCCCTGTGCCCCTGTGGTGGTGCCACCCTCCAGCCACACCTCCCTGACGGTCTGGCATTGTCCCCGTTCCCGGCTGGCAGGGCTGACAGTGCTCCAGGCCGTGCCTTTGCCTCTGGGGGAGCCTCAGCCCTGCTTTTCCCAGGCAGGAGTTGGGCTCTCCAGGGGCTGCATTCTGCATCCCAGCTCCCCATGGAGCCGTTGGTCCTGCGGCTGGAATTGCAGAGCTCTCTGTCAGGGCTGAGGAGTGGAGGGTAAAGTGCCAGCAGCAAATTTCTGCCCCCAAATAAACCTCAGATGGTCAAAATGCTGCGTCTGGATTTCTGATGCCATTAAACAGCTTCATGACAATCAAAGCACACTGGTCTGTCCCAACCCTCTTCTGCTCTCTAGAAACTGAAGTAAAAATTGTAGGCATTAAATCTGCATTTTCAGCTGCTATTCTTCTTAGCTGTACCTGTAGTTCAGATCTTGTTGCTGCTACTGCAGTTCCTCACCCAGCCAAGTGAGAGCCCTGAGAAGCCTGGAGGGCAGCAGTGCCCCAACCACTCTGGGAAGTGCAGAGAACAGTTTGCACAAGGCAGTGATAAAGAGGCTGTGATAGAGATCATCCTACTTAATAGCCTGTTCAAATCCTGACAACTCAATAGGAGATCACTGTCTTCTGAATCCGAAATTTAACTTTAACTTCTCCTGCATTGTAATTTTATAGGGAGAAGAAGTGGGTGACAGTTGGAGACACATCGCTAAGGATTTACAAATGGGTGCCAGTAACAGAGCCCAAGGTTGATGATGTAAGTATATCCTGCAGCTTCTGCTTCTTCTGGTGTTTAGGGAAAACCCAAAGGAATATTCCTCATCTTCTCAGAGCCTTCAGGCTGAGACTGGCGTGGGTCTTGCACACTCCAGGGAGATGTTGATCTCTACAGGAGGGGCTGTTGATGGGTCAGTGGGTGAGTCTCGCTGGAGTCAGCTGGGAGCAGTTCTTGGATAACTGTTAAATATTCAGCTTGAAGCTGATTTTTGAAACCTTTCTCTAATGGAATAACTGGGAAGCAGGGAGGGAAAGTGAAGACATTGACCATTTTCCCTCATGCCTGACGTTTTAAAGGGAAGTAGCTGTTTTGGAACTAGGCAGACTATTCTCTGTTTTGCTCAAAAATAGGTGCAAGACACTGATGTGAGTGTGGGAAGATCCCAGGGAACCGAGTTCAACTTGTATTAAAATGGCCAGCCCAAGTAATACAGCACAAACACTTCTATTGAAACGTGTGTGTTCTCCTCATAAATGTTCTGTGTGTGCATCATGTTCATGTTCTTGGTGTGCACTGTTCCTGTGGCAAAAAATTGGTGTGAAACCCAAAGTGGGTGGGGCTTTACACATTGTTCAAAGTGAGCACTGCTCTCGTTTGACAAGTTGAAATATTGTAATAGAGAGAAAACCAACCCACGATACCACAGTGGAGTGATGATACAAGAGAATATTTATGTTAAGTCTGGTACTCCTTCCTTGGGCTGTCACGTGCTTTTACTTTTGTTTGAAATACGAGTTGAGACCTCTGGAGAAAACTCTGTATGTTAATAGATGTGTCAAGTGGTGTTTTTTCAGGCAAGACAATGTCATGATCTTGTCTTACTCAAAATCCAAATTCACGAGTGTTTTTGATTTGTGTTATTTTAACTGAGTTTGTTTCTTTCTGTACCTTTGGTTGCCCCACAGATTTTGGTGTGAGAAACCTCTTGGGTCCTTCCAGTGCTTGAGCAGCATCTCTGCAGTAACCAAATAAGAATGGGAAACATTCCTGGTTTCTTTACAGAAACCTCTTCATTCTTTCTGGTTGTCAAATGTTTCATCCTGGTTTTATTTATAATATGTGGGGGGGAAAGTGTGCTATCTATGTGAGAGAGGGTGCAAGGTTTGGGGTATTTGGGCTCCTGGCTTCTCAGAGGTCTGCAGGGTGGGTGCTGTGGGACTTGGAAACAGAATTTCTAAGTGAGCTTCTGGCAGAGTTCTCAAGGTCACTGGGACCTGAAGTCAGATTCCCTGTTCTGAGGAATGGATTTATATAATGGTCTCTGTGTGCAGAGTTAATTGTGTTTTCAGAACCATCATCTTCAGGTTGAGGCTCCAGATTTGCTGAAATTGGGACACTTGTTCAAGACCAGTTACTTTGGTGTCCTGCAGTCACATTCTTTTCATGCTGCAGCATTGATGTCCCAAGATTTCGGTCTTCTTGCTCTGAAAGTTCTCACAAATAAAACAAGTGCATGTGTTTTAAAAATAAGTACAAGGTAGGGGTAATTTTGGCTATTTAATTTTGTTGTGCCTGTCCTTTTATATCCAATTTCATCCACTGTGAAGGAGCAGGTAGAATATTTGCTTTTCACTAGGGTAGGAGAATGGGACCTTTCCTGTTTCAAATGGAAGTTGTCTTTGATTTCAGTGAACAGAGATTAGATGTCTTCCCCCCTCACGTGTTGTTGACATTCCTCTGAACTAGAATTAGCTGGGCTCCTTTCCTCCTGCTGGGTCTGGAAGGCTGTTCTAGAACCTCACCACTTTGATGGTGAAACCTTTTTAAAAAACACTTCTCAGCTTAAGTTGCTCGCTGTCATGTTCAGTCTTTCCTTTGTGACAAAAGAGTTCTTTTTACCTTTAAAAAATCAGCAAAACCAAATCTGAGAGAGGTTATCATCCCTCTGAACTTTTTTCTTGCAAAAGGAAGGAAGTCTGTGTGCTCTCACCTCTGTTCCATGTGTTAGGGAGTGAAATATGGCTTCTCTGAAGTAAAAATGCAGTTTAGAAATAAGATTAATAATCTGTTTAGAATAGAGAGACAAGCCCTTCCAGATACCACTTGTTGAATTTGTTCCACAGTCTTGGACGATATTTGATTGTGGTTCAGTTCCTTCCCCTGCTGGAAGAGGCTCTGTGTCCCAGAGGATGGGCTGAGGGGGTTCCTCTGGAGTCAGGCCCTCAGCTGGGAGCTCCCAGGCTCCTCCAAAGGCGCTGCAGCTGCTCTTTCTCTCAGGAACTGATGACGTCACCTCCGAGTTGGCAGTGCCAGATTCCCACGTGGTGGATCCACGGGCTCTTCCTTTCTTTTAGTGCCTGTGCTCTGCACTGCTGGTCAGCCCTGGGCAGGTTGTGACCTATTGCTCATGCAGGGCTGTTGTGCTTGTGCTCTTTGTTTTAGGCCAGTCTGACTTTTCTTAATCCATCTTTTAGTTTGAATGGAGAACCAGCATTAGTTGTAGGGCAGGAGGAGGTCTGAGCAGGTTTGGCCTTTGAGAAGGAGGGAAAAAGTTGTCTCTTGAGAGTAAAATTCTAGGTGTGTTGTAAGTCCTGTGTTGGTGTGTCCTTGGTGCTTCCTCACAGGAAAGGGAGAATGTGCTGGGTTGGGTAGTGGTGTATTGGCCATACAGAGCAGAGTAAAGAGCTCAGAAATAGGTTATTTTGGTGGCTCTCAGCCCTGCCTTTGATGAGCAATATTATTCCCTGCTCCTGGTGTAGCAGAGATTCCTTTGACCTTGCTTTTGTAGCTCTAAGGGCTGAGTACAGAGTTGGCAGCAGCACCTGCCAAGTTCTCTGAGTGGGTTGCAGCAATCCCTTTAATCAGTGTGCCTCAGATTCCTGTGTGCAGAACCAGGGGCTGCTGAGAACTTCTGTCCTTTTCACAGAAACTGTGCAGTCTGAAGGTGAAGAACAGAACCACAGAATTGTTTAGGTTGGGAAAGCCCTTTAAGATCATGTTTAGTGCCATTATCAGAATTTGTGGATGAAAGGCAGAAATATATCTGAGTGTTCTGTGTCATGAAGAATACGATTGGAAAACCAGCCCTGCAGTTACTGGGACCTGCATTATTGATAATGGCAGTTGGTACCACACTGGCTTTATTTTTCACTTGAAATTAGGAGGTGCTTATGAAGTAGTGAGTGATAGGGGTTTTCTACTGCAGCATGGATTGCTCTTCATGGTGGTGGCATCTCATTTGTGTGTGCTGCCTTTTCTTTTTCAGAAAAATAAGAATAAGAAAAAAGGCAAAGATGAAAAATGTGGCTCTGAAGTGACCACTCCAGAGAACAGCTCCTCCCCAGGGATGATGGACATGCACGGTGAGTGGGACAGGGTTGGCCCCAGCTCCCCTCCTGCACTGCCCTGCAGGTGTAACCCAACAACACCAGGGCCTCCCTTGCTCCCTGTGAGCGAATCCAAGTGAAAACAGCATCCCATGCTCACATGGTGCCTTGGGCTTCTCTTCTCTGGGTGTGTTAACAGTTGTTTAAATGACACTTCAATTGATCTGGTTTATTCATACTGCAAAATTCTGGGTTCTTTTGGATGAGAGCTGAGTAAAACAATCTTGATTTTACTGTATAAAATCATTTACGTGTGGGTTTTGAGGTCTTCTGCTTTTGATAACTGCTAGAACACTCCCTAGGCTGGTGTGGAAAAACTTTAGATGTAAGTCTGAGTGTTTGGACTTGATCCTTAATGAGCTAAATTATATTGTGTTATCAGGGAATAACACAGGGAAAATACGGAGGAATTAAGGTTTGCCTTGTGTCTTGTTTGTCACTCTTTTGTTACCAGATGACAATAGCAACCAGAGCTCAATAGCTGATGCTTCTCCAATAAAACAAGAGAACAGCAGTAACTCCAGCCCAGCCCCGGAGCAGAACTTGGCAGCACAAACAGACGGCACTGAAGTCAAGTCTGACGAAACTCAGGCAGAGGCAAAGGAGCAGCCTGGCTCAGAAGGTAAGCTGGGAAGGCCTTCTGCAAAGCCAAATGAAAAAGAAGTTACCCTTTAGTGTGTCATTTGTTTGCTTATCCACTTTTCAAACTGACAAATAACGATTTGAAGGACATGGTGGCTGAATTCTCAGCAGTTACATGAAAATGGGCCACGGTCTCTCTGACTTTCTGGTGATCCTTCATACAACTGGAAAGGTCACACTGACATTCAGAGTCTTTTCAGAGGGAAACAAACAAAATGCTTGGTTTATTGTTGTCATAATCCCAGCCTTGAAAGAAGAAGTAATTTATAAACTCAATAATTTCTCATCTTTGAGGTGGCTGCTGCCATGTTATCACACAAATCCTCAAGGCATTGCTTTGTGCAGGTCTGTGAATGTTTGTTATCTATTGAGGCAGTAAAATAGAGGTGAGAGAGACTGAAATTATTCTTTTATTTGTCTAAACTATAATGTGAGCTTTCTTTTCTCTTAATTGTGCTAATTAGTCACTCAAACGTTAGCTCTGAATTCTGTCCTAATTTTCTAAAAGCATTACAAGGTTCTGTTGCAGTTGTGCACAGATTAAAAATACATGTGGGTTAAGAGCTTGTTCTGAACCTCACTCTTTAAATGGTATTTTGGGTAATTGAAAAGTGGTCTGTATTTATATTCTTGGAGAGATAACTTCCTTTGTCCTAATATAACAGATAAAAGATGTCCTTAATACCATTCTAATGATTGGGTTGCAGAATTCTTCCCATAGCAAAGCAATTAAATTATGCCCTCCTGATTTAGTTCTTAGCTCAGTAGATCCACTGACCAATTTAAATTTAGACCTTTTATCTCAGTAATGCCAGAGTGGTGAAGTATGTTAAATGTTGTCCTTGTTAACTGGGGTTAAAATTTGACAACAGAACTGTCACCAAATTGAAATAAGTGAGTGCACCATTTCCTTCTAAAGGAATCTCAACTTGTTTATGTGGCCACAGTAACTGGTAAGGATTTGCTCCCAGGAGTGCTGTTCCCTGACCCTGGGGATGTGAAGTTGTTGCACAGCACGTGTGCTCCCCTGGCTAAACTGAGGCTCAGGGAAAATCACACCAAGTCCTCTGGGAAAACCACACCAAGTCCTCTGGGAAAACCACACCAAGTCCTCTGGAACAGTTCCAGAGCCAGTTACTGTAAAATGCCAGGGAGATATAATGGCAAAAATTACCTGTTATTCATACTGAGGTTTTTTCTATTGTTATGTGTTGTGTTACACACTTTAGTAAATATTTATCTTCCAAAGTGATAGATCAGAGCCCTGGAATTGTGACATTTCAATTCAGGTAACTTTAGTCTCTCCTGAGCCCCAGAGTTATCCCAATTCAGCCCTTTTTGTTGCAGCTTTTTCCTTCTGCTTTGCAGAAGTTTCTTTGCAGTCAGTTTGTGTTGAGGTTTGTTCGCTGCTGGCCCTGCCATTGCTGTGTGAGGGTGTGTGGGAGCCTGGCTCCCTCTAGGGTCTGATCCCAGGGTTCTGCTGCCAGCACTGGGAGGGAGAAGCTCTGGGAGCAGCCAGGTTGTGATCCTGGACTTGGAGCTTAATTCAGTATATTCACACAGCTTTTTATGTGTGTTATCACTAACCACTACGCGTGGGTGAAGTGTTTGTGCTTGGGATGCTCCCCAAAGCTCCTGCTGAATACTCTCATTTCTTTACTTAAAATTGTTTTCTTGAAATTTCAGATACCTCTGATGAACAGAATTCACAGTCTTCAATGGAAAATTCCATGAATAGTTCAGAGAAAGCAGAAATTCAGTCCTCTGGAGAAAATGATATAATTACAGAGGCATCTAAAAACTCTCAGGTAACTTGAAGCACCAAAGCCCAAATACTTGGAATTTGGAAAAAAGTATTTTTACTAAAAAGCAAATGTAAGGAGGCCAGTTGTGTATTTAGAATAATTTCCAAAGGTGAGGACAGTAAAGCAGCTGAAGAGGATTAAATGTACCTGTATCTGGGTTTGTGGTCCAGCTGCCTGGCTGCTTGAATTTCACATAATGGGATCAGTAATACCAGGTTGGTCTGATTGACTCTTTGTTTACTAAAAACTAGTCTGTGTTTTGTAAGGGAATATTAAAATTTTATATTAATGAATTTCTGGGACCAAATTTACTGTCATGCCCCTTTGAGGACCATGCAGAGGTAAAATACCTTTTCTAAAGGTAAATGCATATGGCAGTTAGGAAAGTTAATTTTCATAGATTCAGTAGGTGTTTGGATGTTTCTTCACTGATAACACTGAAAAATTCTGGGTGGGTGGGACAAAGAAATTATCCTTCCAGTTGTGCCCTTCTCAGGGCAGGACAGCTCCAGATCCTGCTCCATCCATTGGTTTTCCTGTGGGTCATTGGTTTGTTCCAGTGCACACCTGGCACTTCCCAAACCTGCCTGTTCTGTGCTGGAGAGGCTGCTGTGGGTGCAGCAGGAACAGGGATAGCCCTGCTGTTCCTTGGAATATTCGCTGTGCTTTTTATCCTGGAACTAGAGCTTTGCCCTTGGTGTGTAGACAACAACAAGTGTAAAGATGTGGAGGTAAGAGGGCAGTAGAGGAGTGACTCAGGAGGCGGGGGCACTTGGGAATGTTGCTCTGGCATCCAGGGATGCCTTGGCTGTCACACAGGACGTTTTCATGCTGTTTGTTTGATGTTTGTGCTGCCTCACCCTCCGTGCAATGATAACGTGGCTGTTTTTCTTTTCCCCCTCATTAAGGACTCTGAAGGAGTGCCACCTTCTAAAAAGATGAAAGTAGAGGCTTCCCAACAAAATGTTGAAGAGATTTAGACTATAGATTTTTCTGGTCAGTTTTTATGTAAGGTACATCAGTGGGCTTAATTATAGAACAACCTTACTTAAGCATCTTCTCTTGGATGAGGACAGAACTCCTAACTTTTCAAGTTACCAAGCAAAAATCCAAGAAAGCCTAACAAAGGTTTAACTTCTCAGACACTGAAAACTTTTTCCTGTGAAACAAACATTGAGAACTTTTAAGTTACTGTCTCTGAAATGGTTGGAGTAAACAACTCAGGAGGGGTCTACGCACTGTTTCTAAAGTCAAAATTACAATTATGTTGCTGCTGTATTTTTTTTTCATTTCTCTATTTAACATTGTAAGATATTTAAGGATGGTACAGGTCAGGTATTAGCTTTCATGTGAAGTTCATTGTTCTGGCGTGATGTCTGCTTTTGTTTTGTGCCTTGTGTTCTGAAAACAGTGCTAACTTTTAAAAGTTGTTTTGCAACTGTCTCCTTTGCAAAGTGGCCTATGTTTGTATAATGCCATGTAGTAAGGCTTTTTTTTTCTTCTTTCTTTTTTTTTTTTTTTTTGTTTTGTTTGGGGTTTTTGTTTCGTTTTTAAGTTTTAAATCCCTGGTGCTTAAATTTTTAAACAACTACAGATCAGGAAGCCATTTTCACTCTTGGAGTCCAAGGAGAAAAAGGAGCTTGATGTTTTATTTTAGCAGCTATAGTGGAGATCTTTTATTGAATGCATGGCATTCGCAACTGTAAATTTGGTCTTCTAAATACTTAACTTCATCAGAAGTTAACATGATCTGTTCAGCATTTGTAGTCCAGATCTGAATATTTACTATAACACAGGCACTTAAAATACTTACGTATTAGGTCCAGATCTCTGTACTGGGTACAACTTTACAGAAAAGTTCCACTATGTACATAAATAGGATCAAAGGGATTGATGCACAGTGAGTTTGTTTTCAATTGGTCTTTTTTGATATCATGTTTTCACTGAACTGGATTTCATTGTACTGTTTCATTATGAGATGTTTACTTCTGTGTTCCAGGAAAATACTGTATTGGGGCTTTCCTTTTCTCTTTCAGCAAGTCTTGTAAATAAGCCTTGTTGTCTCCATAGTCCCCACAGCAGTTCAGATGTTCCTTTTTTCCCAGCTAAAGTGTGTTTGTGCTAAACTCGATGGAAAGGCACGAGGTGGGTGGAACTCCCTTGGAATTGGTGGTGAGCAGAACCATCTGCATCAGGTGACAAGGGTGTGTCTTCCAGTGGGCTTTGTACTTCCACTCACACACACTCACACACACTCACACACACACTGACTCACACACGTACTGACACACACACACACACACACTCTGACACAGACACACTCACACACACTCGCACACACTCACACACACACACTGACACACTGACACACACACACTCACACACACACACACACAGACACACACACACACACACACTGACTCACACACG
>JAOXXN010000212.1:3579476-3600953 GCA_026770055.1 Myrmophylax atrothorax
CCCTATATTCTACAGTCTTTACCTTTTGATCAAACCCAGCTTATATAAAATTTTAACTTATCAGAATATTTGTAACACCCCGGGGCCGGGGCTGAGGGGTCCCGGTGCGGGGGGACCCGCAGCATCCCCCGCCGGGCTGCGGGCGAGGGGAGCCGTGCGGGGGCCGAGCAGCCCCTGGGGGAATCCCAGCCAAGGGGCGCGGTGAGCCCTCGTGCCCCGCTCTGTGCCAAACCCGGCCGGTTGCCCTTTTTTGCCCTCCCCAAGTTTTATTTGTGTGGCAAAGCGGAGCCAGCGGGCTCTGTCGCCGGTCCCTTTGTTCCCGTAGTGGTTGCAGCTGGCAGCGGCACTTCCTGGGTTTATCTGCACCTCCTGCTCACACTTGGGCTGTGCTTTTCATCCCTTCTCTGAGGCGTTATAGTCACATTTAGCCCCTTTGTCTGTCATCCAAAATGGAGGCAGAGCTGGGCAATAGAAGTGTTTTGGAAAGATGTGTGTGCTGGAGCCTTTTGTTCCGTGTGATGGAGCAGAAATCGGATCCAATCTGATGTTCTCTGCTGAGCCCAAGTTGGAAGTTGATTAAAAGGGATGATGGAAAATGCCTCTGAGCTTATCAACAGAAACATTTATTTTCGTTTATAGGAACCACGCTAGGTTGCTTAAAGAAAACTAACTTTGCCCACCCCAAATTCCTCTATTAAAGTATTGTTCAATGAAGGGGAAACAAAAGAACTGTCTCTTCTGTACAGTAACAGAGAAGGTGTAATGTAAGTAATCTTCAAATCTTGCTAATACTTGCCAAGCACATTATTAGTTATTGACAGGAGGGCGAACCTCAGATAAGGTGTATGCAACAGTGGATATAAATACTTTGCCCTTACAAAAGAAAATTGTGAACCTTAACTGCAAGTTAACCAGTCTGCCTTTATTGTACAAGGTGGGAGGAACATGCAGAGGAACCACAAGTATTACGAGGGACATAACGAGGTTTCTCATGTGCAGCTGCTCGTCGGCCTCGATCAGCTTTGGTTTTGTTTGTGCTTCCACTGGTGTGTCCTCAGGATTTTGGAACTGAGGATCACGTCTAGTGCAAAGGAATAATTCTGTAACACTAATTGACAATGCTGAACTCTGATGTAGATGCATAAATTGAGCACCAAATCTATTTTAGAAGAAATAATTTTGTCTTGCTTGCTGGTGGTAGTATGAGACAAGGTGCAGGAAATATCTCCTTAGAGGCTGCCAAAGCAAAGCACATTGTTAATGCTTCTGTGCCTCAGGCTTTGCTTGGTTGCAGCCCTGAAACTTCTGCCCAGATCCAGCCTGATGCTGTGTCAGCTTTGGCGTTAATTTTCAAATGTGTCTAACAAACCATCTGTGAACTTGGGTCTAAAAAGGGTTAAAATAATTCTGGAAAGTCTGATTTGGGGTGGTGAATGTGGGTATGAAATGGGGAGTTGTCTCTGTTTAACAATTGATTAATTAATTAAGCTGCAGGTTGTGGTCTCTGGCCCTGCCCTCCTCAGGGCACTTGGGACACCCAGGGAAACAGCACCTGCCTCTTGTGCTGTGCCTCAGGTTTGGTTTCATCCTGCTTGGTTTGTGGGATACTCTCGTGGCTGTTGCCTCAGCTGTACCTTTCCCATTGTGTCAGATCCAGCCCTGACAAAACACAAAGATTCTGTGTTAACATTTCCATGCTGGGTAGGAATTCCCTCTAGAAGAGAACTGAGGGGATGTAGAAACCAGAACTGTAACACAGAAAGGTGAAGAGGTGGGAATTTTTGCTTTGTAGGGGCCTGAGCTGACTCTGTTCCCAGAGCTGTGTTAAACACAAACCCGGGGAAGCTGCTGTAACGGAGCTCTCTGTGTAACATTCGTTTCCACATGACACCCCCTGCTAGTATTTCAGTGTTTAAAGATTTAAAGAGAAGCAGTGAGAGGTGTGGTATCCATTAACTTTGCTGATGGACTAGAAAGCAAAGTTTTTCTAGATTACCTCGGTCATTACCTGGGTCATTACCTCGGATGGTTTGTTTGGAAGTGCCCAAATTTATGCTGAATCACGGGTAAGTGGTGTAGCTTGGCCTCTTTTAATTGTGCTTTTGGCTTTCTGCTGTTAACTGTCAGTCTTTCTGTGACAAAACAACCTCTTTCTGAGTACCAGGGAAGTGATTCCCTCATGCCCTTGAGCAGCACAAGCCAACCTGAGTCTAATTTTCATCCCAGCTGTTTCACTCCCCTATCCAGTTGCACGGCTCGAAAAGTCTCATTTCAGATAAGCCATTCCACAGGGAAAATATGCCTATAGCACAGTGCCCTGGACAGTGGGCAGGTTAAAACCATTTTCTAAATGAATAAGTGACTTATAAACACTGGGGTTTACAACAGGTATCACGAGGGCTGTGCTTTATCTAAATGTCACCCAGTTGTCTGCTGAGAAAGGCTGTGGGAGCTGGACCACACTGAGAAGGAACATTGGGGTTTTTCCCCCTTCATCTCAGCTCTTTAAAACAAGGTGACCCACAGACCCTGGGCTGTGTAGGTAGCTGGAACTGACCCGTGGCAGGCAGGCCACTTCAAAGGCAAAAAGATCTTAAAAAATGTGCTTTCCAAAATGAAAAAGACCTTTGCCACTGCTCACTCTAACGAGAAGCTGAGCTCGTGGTTCTGTGACCTACAATATGCAGAGGCAAGTAAAATGATATGTCATCTTGATATTTAGTTTGGTAAAGCCCTTTAATAGTAACTTTACTGTTACCCAAATAATTACATTACCCAGAAATAACTTTGCAGAGCTGAACTGCAGTCAGAAATGTTCCAGCAACAGAATATCATAAAGGGTTTTTGCCTGGGATTGGGGTACAAGAATTTTTTCTCTTTATTTTGGTGACTTGTCTTCAGTGGAAGACTCATGTTCAGCTCCATGTCGAATGTGGGCTGAAGGCTCGAGTGAAGTGAAAAATTGTGCTTTACAAAAGGACACTGTAAACCACTGATTGCCCTGAGAGGCTGGAATATGGCACATTGGATTTCCCTGTGGAAAACTCTGCTTTGGGAGCAGTGACCTGCAGTTTGTTTAAGGTTAAAAACCTGAAATAGGCACTTGGAAATGCAGATTTGCGTATTCTGAACTGCATGTGGAGCTCTGAAAAACGTGAGTTAGGAAGCAGTGACCTTGTGGTAGTTTATCTGTAGGACAGAGAGGTAAATCCTGCTGGAAAGACCGATGTAATGATTGCAGGGAGCAGCAAATACAACATACTGCTCCTGGAAAATGTAGATTGAAGATGATTCTTTTGTTATTTTCTCTGGGTGTAAAAGGGGTAAATGACAGTGCAGATTTCAGTTATACTCAGTGCATTGTACACACACCCTGTAAAGAAATAAGAGGTTGCTGAGGCTCTGGGACCCTGTAAGTCATTAATTTTCTGTGTGGAGGTTCCCTTCTTGCACAGTCTGCAGATCTCTGCAGTTGAGAAACGGGCTACTCAGTTGTGTGTGATCGTGTATGTCTCAAAACCAACACACAAGCTTTATTTTGGGGATTGTTAGCAGTATTCCTCACACTGGGTAAACGGTTTAAACTCCTTTTAAACTTCCCTTACATATACTTCTCTGCCTTAGAGACAAACTGTGCCAGTCTGTGTCCGCCTTAGTGGTAGGTTGGTAGCAGAGATGAAGATGACTTTGTGGGCTCAGTTATTCTTAAGTAGCCTCAGCGTTCTCCTGCCTTCTAAGAAGAGCTTAAGCCACATGCCAGGTGTTGTACTTGAGGTAAGAGTGTTAAGGTTGGCAGGAGAGACGTGTCTGAAACCTTCTGGGTCCTGCCTGTTGGAGTGGCACGGAACAGGAGTGTGTCTGGGAACTGGGACAAAGGCTGCCTTGTGAACAGCTTGCCAGGTCATTTCTAGATTTCATCTCTCCCCTTTGGCAACGTGACCCCTTCACTTCATGGAAGCCAAAAGTACTCCCTCCCTCGGTGCACTGACGTGAGGGGTCAGCTTGTTTCCAAAGCACCTTTGCCACACATTCTTTGTTAGTGTTTTTGGGGAAGTTCTGATGGCAAGCTTGAGATTAGCAACTTCCAGAATTCAGTTCCATATTTCACATGCTGCCTGGAGAAACTACTCTGATAAAAGGGCTTGTAGTCACCCTATGAATGAAGCCAAACTCGAGCAGAGTTGCTGTGTTGGAAGTATTTCCTAACCATAAGAAGGGTCCTTTCCAAGCAAGGATGGTGTATTTAGGGTGCAGTATCAACCAGGACAAGGTTCTGAGCCTCTTACCCTGCTTATGTCAAATGCTTGATTTAGGCACAAGCTTTTAAGCTGTGTAAGATGCACTTTGAAACTCCACCTTGACAACCTTGAACCTGGGGACAGTTTGCAGAACGATTGCTGAGCTGTTCTCACCTCAGAGATACATTTCTTTGCCAAAGTAAACATTTAGTAGCAGTAGTGTGAGAAGGCCTTGGTTCAGATTGAGGTCTTGGTGTCTTCAGGGCTACACGTGACTGAAGGCAGAAGAGCCCAGTTCTGTACACAGAGGTTTGGATGCAGAGGCAATTTTTGTGTTGCTCCTGGCTATTTTATTTTGGTGGTTCTGCAGGTCCTGAGCTCCGAGTGGTTTCTGTGACCTGGTTGTGCAGGGTGTTACTCTGGAGGCATATGCACAGTAGTCACATTTTTCATTAAAAAAGCATCTTGTTGATGCCATGTTTTGATTTGCCTTTTACCATCTACATGTTTTGTTGTAGTTCTCATCTGGTGTTTTCACTCAGTAAACAGATGTTATTTTCTGGCTTAAATACAGCATGGATTTCATAATCATAATTTTTGATGGATAGCTGAAATAGGGAAGAGGAGCTGCTTTGTCCTCAGGTTGCCAGTTCTCAACAACTGTTGCATGGTCTGAACACACTTGGCTGAGCTGTGGGATTTGGCACTACTTTTAGTGAAGATTTTGTGCTGTATGTTTATGATGTGCTTTGAATGGAGTTCAATGACAACAAAAATGAACACATTGATTTCCAGATCTTTCCCCCTTATCCATTTTAATTTCTTTCTGCTGAGTGGCAAGAGGAATTAAAGCCAAGAGCCCCCAAATTCAGGTCTTGGCTTTACTCATGTTTTCCACACACCCTTTAGTAGGTCATGGGATCATTTTTGTTGGTTGCTTTCCCATGTGGGGGAAAAACTTTCCATTCTTTCGGAAAGCAGAGTTGATACAGAGTCACTTGAGCAGCTGCTTATCTGACTGTGTGTCCTTAAGCTATGATTAGTCTTAGTCAAACAAAGGGGTATCCAGTGATGCCACGAGCTGGGAAGTGGTGGGGAGGAATAAAGGGAGCTTTGTGGTGATACTGAGCTGAAGGTTGGGCATTTCTGGGATGTCACAGGCATTTTGACAGGCTTGAAGCAGAGAGCGAACTTTAAATCGGTGTGTGTGGGTGGGATCTTTCCCCTAATGACAGGACTCAGATCTGTTGCAAAGCAGGAAGAGTTGAGAGGCCAAGAAATGAGGCTTGAAACTCCCTGGGATGTGGAATAAAGTTAAGGGGGTCTTTGAGGAGTGCATTGAGTGAGTTAGAAGGGCCAAGGTAGAGCCACACGATGAGCTGGATGGTGTTGACAAAGGTCACAGGGATGGAAACGGGAAGGGGAAGAAAAAACGATACTGGGGAATTGAAGTCAAACAAAGGCTGTCTCAGCTGACTGGCTGAGTCTGAGCTGGGGTTACAAACTCCTGAACTCTGTGAGTGGGGACGTGGTCAGCAGCAGGACTGGGTGGAAGGGCAGCAAGGAAAGGGAGGTCTCTGAGCATGGTGGGGACCCTGTGGAGAGGAAAAGAGGCTGGAGTTAGAGGACATTGATGAAAAGGACAGAGGGGAATGAGAATGAGCTGGGGAGAAAAGGGGATGTTCATGCAGTGCTGTCGAGGGAAGGAGACACAGGCATGGAAGGGAAGAATACCTGGACAGGGAGGGTGGGTGATTGAAGGTGTGTCTGGAGCCAGAGAAGTCCAGGGTTTATTCCCCGTGCTTTGATCTGTGATGGGAGAGTTAGACAGGAATCCCTTGATGAGACTGTGCCTGCTGGATGGCCCCAGATCTGGAAGTCATGGCTGATCCCCCAGGGAGATGGGGCCGGAGAGCTGGGGCTCCTGCTTTGGCTCTTCTCATGCTGCTGTGCTGCCTTTTGCTGGTAGGGAGAAAGGGTTGTGTTTCTAAAGCAGGACAACAACAGCAAAAAACCTGAGCAGTTTAGAAACTTGGGCCAGTTTGGGTTTAATCTGGTGTTTTATTTTTAATTGCTAGAGTACAGGCTATATGCCTGCCACTTCCTTTCTTTGTGTGCAGAAATTAATTGCATTTACAGTTTTCCTCATTGTCCTTTGATATCTTAATGTCATTGGCACAAACAGTTTCTTTATAGACAAAACTTCTAAGCTACTTCTGAGGAAAAAGACGAGCTTTCTAAAGTCTTTGATGGCTATAGAAATATTTTACAGCTTTCATGCAATTTTCCTTTGGCTCTGGGAAGGAAACCTTTAACGTGGCCGTAAAACAATTATGAAGATGATTAGGAAAAGTACTTGTTTCAGTTGCCTCCAAAGAAAATAGAGTTGGTTCTTTGTGTTTCAGACGGTGATGGAAAAACCTGAATCTGATTGTTTTTAGTGCAAGCCAGAGTTACACTATTGTCACAGTTGCTGAAGCAGGAAGGCTCGAAAAATGGGGTTAGGAAAAGCAAGGTTTTCCAGAAATTGCTTCTTATAGTTTTTCTACTAGAATAGAAATTCTAAACATGGTGTTTTCAAATGATTTTTTGTTTGTTTGCTCACATGGGAGCTGGAAGGTCAGTTTTGATTGTTTGTTTTTGAACATAGAACACACTGTCTTGGTGCCATTCCCAATGTAATTCTTGTGGCCATCCCTCTGGAAGTGAAGAGCAATTGCCATCAGAAACGTTCCAGGGTGCGTTTGCCACAGCTTATTTACTTTGTGACACAAGCACAAAGCTCTTCACTAGCCCTTGGTTTCTTGGCTGTCGATCTTAGATAAATCAGTTACTGCTTTTTCCTCCCTTTCCCCCTTCTAAAAGTGACCCAAACAGTCTCAGCACTGCAGAGCCTCAGATGTGTGTGCTGGCCCTTTCTGAAAGGGGGGAACAAAGGCGTGAGGTTCAGAAGTGAGCTCAGACAGGAGACTGAAAGGAAGCCCTGTCAGAGATGACACTTGAACTGCAAACTGAAATAATAAACAGGAGGCAAATGGGAGAAAGATTTAGGAGAGGAGGAGGAAGATGTGCAGCTTATTGTCACCTCCATTAGAAAAGCTCCTGTAAGTGTGAGGAGCCCGACAGACAGAGAGCACAGGGGGGTAAAACCAGGCTGGTGTTTTATTGGCACTCCTGGGAGGCAGAGCTCTGCTGAGTGCCCCTGGCATTCCTGGGCTGCCCGAGGGACACCCCTGCTCCCTGCTGTGACTGGTGTCTGTGGTTCTGAGAGGCAGCCCCTGCTCTCCTCCTGAGTCACCAAAGAATCCGCAGGAGCTGGAGCATCACTGTGGATTCACCAGTTGGTGCTGAGAGTGGCCTTTTGGAGAATGTAGATACCCCTCCTGCTTTTAGGACAACAGGAGCTGTGTTATGCGTGGAGGAATTTGGATTTTTCACCTGTGGAGAGGTGTTTTGTTGGCCTTGGAAGTGTAAATGCTGTCAGCTTCCCTGAGCTGTGTAATGGTTAATTGCCATGTGAGACATGACAGAGGTTTGCTGCAGGCAGCAGGACCCTGCCTGTGAAGGGACCACCTTTATTTTGCCAGCAGGAATGAGAAGGGCTCCTTGTCTGCTTTCCTGCCCTGGCTGGATGTGCTGCAGTTGCTGGATCTGCCTGGGTTCAGTGTGGTGTTGGATTGAGCAGATGTTCACTGGAATTCCCCCAGGGATGGTGTTTTCCTTCCTGCCATTCCCAGACATGTGACAATCTCTTGGAGGTCTCTTACAGGCTTAATGCCTCTGAGGAGCAGGTGTTGAAGGAGAGGCTGGGTGACACCTGGGCCATCCTGTGTGCTGGGAATGAGTGACTGGCTGCGGGGGAATTGCCTTTCCCTCTCTGTTAAGCAGCTTTCAGTTTGTGCCTTAAGGTGTGGAAACTCTGTGCTACTTAAGAGCAAGCTCAGCAGGAGTTACCTTGGGAAGGATTGGTATTTTTAGACAGGTTGCGAGCTGTGATGTCAGGAGGATGAAGGAAAATGTGATTGGAAAGGACCATTTAGGCCCAGTGAAAACATTCCTTGCCTTGGCTGGCGGTCCAGACTGTGGCCAGTTGCAAGGTACAAAGCCCAGGGTGTCAGGAGTGGCTCTCAGAGCTGCTTTGTTACCTTTGAGACTGTAAGCCAAAGGGGGACAGGCCAGATGGGCAGAGCTTGCAGGCCACTGCTTGGATTATCATGTAGCAGGGTATTAGTGGAAGAATCTGATTCCCTCCAATTAGTGCTATGTCAGTGTGTTTTGGCCAGGCCACTGCTGACCCACAGCTAACCCTTTGCCATGGCAGGGTTTGTGCCATAGTGTGGGGTGAGGAAAGGGTGAGCTGTGGAAGCAGCTAAGCACGGTGCTTAATGAATTGATCACTTTTCCTGAAGAGCTCAGAAAGATTTTAGTGACTTGTTAAATTTTAATGACTTGTTGGAGAGGTTTTTATCCTTTGTTTTGTGTTCACACAGCACATTATCTGCAGCTTCTTGTTTAGCTGGTTGTGTGGTGCTGAAGCAGTGGGTGCAGTCCTTTTTGCTGTGCCTTTCCTTACTTGAAATTTTTATAAGTGGTAATGTCCTCCTCTATAGAGAGCTAAATACTTCTTTTTTAATTATAGTGGGAGAGTTCTGGATTTCTTTATTGCTCAGTCATACCACTGCAGAGCAAGCAATGGATATCCTTATGGACAGAGTGCACCTGTGGTGTCTGTGCTTCTGTTCCACTGCAGATTAACAGTATGTCCCTCTGTGTTCTCCCAGTGATTTGGGAGACAAAGGAGAGAATTTGGGGGGCAGTCCAGTGCAGAAATAGCAGAGCTGATGCTGCTTTGAGCCGAAGGGGTGAAGGAGGAAAGGTCAAGAGATCCCCCTGTAGTCCGTAAAGGGTTGTCCTTATCCAACTACAGGCATCTCATGCTTGCTACAGCTTTGTTTCTGCTTGAGCCTCAAAGGGTTCTTCCAGCTCAGCTGGGAGATTAAAGGGTGGTCTTGTCTTTGCTAGTGCTGGGTGGGGTTTGGTTGTACTAGGGTTGGCCTGTGAATAAGAACATAACTAGAGCTGAGCCAAGAGGGTGACTGAGGGGGCAAGGAGGAGATGGAGATAGCCTTGCTCTTGTGTAATAAGTTTGCCCTTCTTCAGAAAGAGGATTGCTGTTCCTGGGCTTGGAAGTGGGACAGCAGCTGCACCGTTTGTACTTGGGTCTTGCAGGTCTGGGGGTAGGTGGCAGCTTGGGAGTGTGCCCTGCCTGGCCCCTCTGTGTGGTGTGTTTGTGGCCCTCAGCCTGGCCTGCCTCCGTGCCCTGCCTGCCTCGGTGTTCTCCAAGGGTGCTGCAGAGGTGGCTGTGTCAGGAGCTCTGTGAACACCAGGCCTTTGCTGCCCTTGGAGCCGGTGCTAAATGCAGGACCCTGGGCCTGGCTGTCCTGCCAGGCTGGAGGAGCAAGGGAAGGAGGGAGTGCAACTGTTTGTCCTGAAGGGCTTGTGCCAGTCTTGTGGTGCTGCCCAGAACAGGACTGCAGAAGCACATGGAGGCAGGATGAGGCCTTTTCTTTTCACTGATGCTTCCAGCAGCGGAGCCTGTTACTCCTCACAGGTCAGGGTTGTTGTCTGCACACCAAGGTCTGAGCAAACACTGCAGGGGCCCAAAGGGGGCTTTGCTTCTGGGATCTCTCAAGTTTGCTGCTCTCAGAACTCTCTAGCATGGGATGTTTACTCGAAATCCTGGCCGTGCTTTCCCTCTGCCACTCTGTTTACTCTCCCTTCCCTCAAGGTCCCATAGTAACGTGTGCTCTGCCTGCAGCAGATCAGGAACAGCCCAAGTGACCTTGGCCAGTGTGGCCAGGAGACCTCTGGCTGGGCTGCAGCAGCACAGGGACTGCTCTGTCTGACAGCCAGACCCCTCCCCAGCCCATGTGAGCTCCTTGTCCAAAACACTCTTCTCACCCACCCTGCCCTGCCTGTGCCAGGGACTTTTCTGCCTTGGCTCCAACACTCTAATGTAGGGCAAGGGTGAGACTCACACCAGCCAGGAGTGATGACAGAGCCCAGGCCTGTGTGGGTCTGCTGGAATGAAGTGACTCTGGGGTTTCACAATAGACCTAAAAATAACTCAGGCCCACTGCATTTACTCTGCAGCAGCTGTACATTGGTGTGAAAAAGCTGAGAGAGCCACCACAGGCTGCTCTGCTGAACTCTTCTTGCTGCTTCTTGTTTCCAGATTTTAGGCTGCTGCAAAATCTATTTACTGTTTTTCCTCACTGTTGACACCATTCCCAAAGGGACAGAGACCAAATGGAGCAGGAATTGTGGAAGAGCTTCTTGAGTCTTTGTGATTCTTCTTTGAAGTCCATGACTGCTCTTAATTATCATTTTATCATGCAGACTTTTGCCTTTGGTGCTGTGATGTGACACTTGATTTAGCCTGTGTTAGTTGGTGAAAACCATCACTTTGCAGCATGTTGGAGGCAGAAGTGATCAACAAGGTGAAAAAGGAAAGGCATGCATGTAAAATGGAGAACTTAAAAAAAAAGGTTAAAAAGGAAATACCTGGGCTTGTGGGTCTAGCAGCTGTTAGAGAAGTGCCAAACAGAAGAGGCCAGTGGAAGACCTGGTTGCATTCCTGATTGGATATGGGTGTTATCTGCTGCCACATTTCCCAGAGCTAAGAATGTTATCATTTGTTATGTCCTAGGATGGTTGTTCTCTGCTCATCCTGATGAATTTCTACATGTTTATATAGAAGCTGTACCCTGAGTGAGCTTATCCATGGCAAGTCAGGCTCTGTTAACAGTATTTGCAGTGACAACTGAGCATCAGGAGAACTCCTGGTATTTGAGTGAGAGGCAACACAGTGAGGGCTGGTCCTGCTAAGCTATGCTGTGGATTCAGGAGTGGGCTCTGCTTGTCTGTGAGCAGCACATGAAGGTCTGGGTGTTCCATGTCAGTTTGTTCTGTGCAGGTACAACTTTCCCTCTGTAGAGCCCTGCACGTTGGTACCTGCACAGGTCCTTCAGCTCAGTCCAGCTCTCTGTTTGCTCAGTGAACATTTGTCCCTGAGGATGGAGGGTGAGTGAACTTGCATAGGAAATGTGCTGATGTGCCAGATGTGGGAAAAGAAGAAACAGTGAAAGAGAGTGAACTACTTGCTTTTGCTTTTTATAACACAGCTTTTGAGTGGGAAAATAAAACGGTGGGGTTGTAGGGGGGGAACAGGTTTGTGACCTGGAAGCACACACAAGAGTGACTTTTCTGGGTTTGAGGGTATGAAACTTTTAGAAAGGAAGGACTAAGTCGAAGGATTTGGATATGGTTGTGAAATGCATAGGTCTGTTACAGAGCCAGAGGAGTTCTTTGCATAGTGTCGGCTTATTTCAAATGAACTCAGTGTTGGGATGGGAGAACTGACTTGGAATATAGATCAGGAATATAGATATCCTCAAGGAGGAAACTGCATTCACTTCAGGTAATGTTGGACACCCAGAACCTGTCAAAAATAGAAAGCAGAGATTGTGAAACTGCTGAGAATCCAAAGCACTTTGCCCAAAAGCTGGGGCCTCTGAGTCACAGCAGTAGTCACCATAGTGGCTGTTCACTACAAAAAATGTCATTATCCCTCCCTTTTCAAAGCAAAAATCACTGAACTCACTGAGGTGTGTGTGGGGAAAGTGTCTGTAAGCACATCAAAAAGAGCAACTGTGTAGTTCTTCCAATTCACTTTTAGGGAGCGAGTTAATGTAAAGGAAAATACTAAATAAAGGAAAATACTTGTTACCCTTTTCCTTTACAGCTGAGGGGGTTTGGTTGCTGGGAGCTGGTAGGAGTGTCACAGGAACCTGCTCATCCTGTTCAGATTCTTCCCCAAGCACCTGCTCGTGTCCAGTGCTGGGCACTGAGTGCTGGGCAAGCTGGACCTGTGGCCAGCCTGGGGGCTGTTCTGACAGCTCCTGTTAAAGCAGGTGAGCTCTGGGGCCAAGTGCTGAGTGAGCTGGGCAGGTTTTGGTATCAGCTGTGACAAAATTCCAGGCCCATTTGGTCTGTGGGAGCTGCAGGAGAGGCCCGTGTGTGCTGCTGTGTGGCTGCTCTGTTGTGTCAGCCCCTCTGGTGCTGCTGCCCTCCCTCACCAGCTGCCTGAATGTCCTGGACATTCCATGGTGTTGTGACAGCAGAGAGCCAATATGTTTGTGCCTGGAGTGACACTGATCTGAGTCACTGCTGCTGTGAGGAGGGGTAATCTGTGATCAAACTGCATGGGAAGCAGAGGCATTCCTGTCTGGCTCTTGCTGTGTGAAATAGTTAACCCTTCTTGGGAAACCTCGTTACATTCCACTCATTTGCTTTATCAAACCAGCAAACGTTATTGAAGAACACGGCTCAGCTTAGAGACTGCAGATAGATACACACAATTCTGCAATAAAAGCCAGTTCATTACTGTTTCTAATAAACTTTTGGGGTGTGAAGGCTGTTGTTTAGGAACACAGCATGGATCCCATCTGTTTTCAGTATCCAGTCATACAAGTAGAACCCTCAAATCTCCAGTAAAAATCGTAGCAGAGCTTAAGGAGCCTAAAACTTTTATTAGCAGTTTTTATTGGCACATTAGTAGGCTTGGTGTGTCTGAGCTCTGCAGGGGGTGATTATAGGCTGGGTGGATGTGGCAGGGCTTGGAAATGGGGACACAGATCTTGGGAAGATCAGAGATGGTGCTTCTCTCTATAGCAATAAACATGTAAGAAGTGTTACTTACCTTTCATTTGAGCTTTCTGAAGGGCTTTACCAGGTGAAGATTGAGGCTGCCTTCATGTAAGTTTGGCACATAGGAAAAATGTGGTTTGAAGAGATTTGTATGAGGGTCATTTAGTGGCTGTGGTGTTGTTTTGTTTGTACTAAGGTTCAGCAAAGGTGGAGAAGGTTCTGGTGCTGTCCCATGTTTTACTGGTGAAGTCCCCACTTGCTTTGGGACACAAACCACCATCTCATTCCATTTGACAGTGTGTCCTGGGTGAGGAGTGGAGCTAAGCCAGTCCAGCTGTGTCCTTTAACTAGTGCACATGAGCATTTCTGAACCATTTTGCTTCTAAATGTTTAATCAGGGGGTCACTGTGACCAAAGGAACACATCGCAATAAAATCAAGGTATTTCTCTGACACTTTTCACATATGATGAGGTTAAATCCTGCTTTATAAAGTTAACTGCTCTGAAACGTCGGTCAGAGCCCTGTGCTGTGCATGGTGACCATAACAACTGTCATTATAAAGGGACAGATTGAGCAGTTCAGCGGGACTGGGGACACTTCCCTGAGGACTGGGCTGGTCTTTCCGTCCGTGTGTGGGAACCAGGCATCGCCCTTGGCCTGTCCAATCCCAGACAGGGAGCAGGAGCCATCTGGGAAAGGCGTGAGGGGGTTGTGAGGCACAAGCATTGGTGTGTCCCTGCCAGCCCTGTGTCCCAGTCACAGGGAAGGGTCACTCACAGCCTTTCCTCACTGCTGTCTCACTGAGTCTCACAGCTGGAGCTGGTGATCCAGAGGGGGAGGTTTGTTATCCACTGCTCAGTGTTGCACCTTCCTTGGAGGTTGTGGCCTTGGAAGAGCCAGTCCCAGGGAGTGTCACTGCTGCGTGAGATGGGGCTGCTCCTGTGGCAGGAACTGCCTCTTCCCTGGGCCGTGGGATGTTCACCTCCACTTGGAGGGCTGGTTTTGGTGAAGGGGGTTGCCAGAGCATTTCTTTGCACACAGATCCAACAAAGCTCTTGTCCTGTGAAGTGTGCATCACCTTTTTAGAGGTGCTTTTCCCCCCCTAAACTCCTTTTCCACACTCCAGGCTGTTTTATGTTAACTCTGGGAGGAATTTTCCCCTTACATTATCTTTCCATGTGATTTTGATTGATCTTTCAGGAGCTTCAGTAGTAACACAACGGTGCCTTTAGCCTGCTTCTGTCTCTTGTGTAGTTTCTGGTTCAGCTTTTATGTAAACTTTGAACAAACTGTATGTGTTGTTGAGGTCTTGAGTCTGTAATAACCGGGTTTGGGAACAAGCCTGGTGTTTTTCAAGCTGCAGGGAGCTGGCTGCAAACAGCTGCTCTGAAAGCTTTGTGTCACAAGGGGAGAGCTGGGGGAGCATCTCTGCTTTTGCAAACCCTCAAGGCGCTTTCAGAATAAGATCCCCCAAGTCTTGCAGTGTATTTATAGGCTTGTAATGTTGTTCAGGGAATGCTACGCTGTCCTCCGTGGCAGAAGTGCCGGTTTCGGGTTTCTCCAGCAGGGTAAACAGCTCTGGGCTCCGGTGGTGTGTGTGCTGCTCACAGAGCTGGCCTGATCTGTCACGCTGATAGGGGTTGTTTGGGTTTTTCAGAAGCTCTGCGTGTGAAAGTCTTTGAACTGTAATGTGAGTCCCAGATCCTCACATCTTGATCAGTTCACTAATCGAGGCTGAGGTCTTAATGTTGTAAAAGATTCGGACATGTAGCTCTGTATACACGAGGGTCCTTGCCAAGAACCATCCTGTAAAATGAGGAGGAGGGTGCACTGGGAAGCCCTACCAGCTCCTGATCATCTGTATTGGCAAACAGCTCTTGGCAGTGAATATTTTGATTCTCAGAAGGTGGCAGAAATCAAGGAAGAAGTGGAAAATTTCAAAACACTGTGAAATAATTGAGTAGGAGTCACTTCCCTTTATATTGAAGCTGCTCTAAAAATGACCCTTGTTTCCACTCTGTGTAAGAGAGCACAGCAAATAGTTCAAAAAGAAGGAAAACCAAACATACAAACCTGCTGTGAAACACATAAATGTAGTCCTTGCTAAGCTCATTCTTGCTGGGATGTGCTGACCTGGGGTTCTGGGCCTTGCTTTGCCACTGACACACTAACTGTGGCCATGGGCAGCTCATGGGCCATTTCTCAGCCCTTGTACTGACATTAGTGGCACTTCTTAGGAAGCCTTTTCTCTTTTCTCACTGTTTCAGTTCTGTAGTAAAGTGAGTCAGTGTTGGAGAAATGTCTGAAAAGCAGGAACATGTCTAGAAATACCCTTTGATTTCTGACTGGAAATGAGAAACTGTCTAAATATTCTGAGTCTTTAAATAGCCACTGGCTAAAGGACACTACATCCTCCAAGTCTCCTTGATATTTGTACTGTTCTTTATGTTCCCCTTTGCCCTTTTCACCCTTCCCTAACTTGCATGAAACCTGCATCTGGAGAAGGCCTTTCCCAGAGGCCCTTCCCACGGGTTTGGCTACGCCTGGAGCACGAGGCTGCTCCCCTTGGCTGACTCTGGTGCTGCTGGGAGAAGCTGCCAGGGGAGATGGGAGAACACTCTCCAAACAGGAGCGTTTCAGCTCTTGCTTCTCCCTGAGGAGCTGCAGGACATTCCCAGGCTGCTGCCACGGGAGTGCCTGAGGCCAGCAAGGTGCTACCAGGCACTGCAAACTTCATTTATTAAGCACTAATTATGTTTATAATGAAGGTAAACTTCCGAACTTTGCTTAAAATAGTGTTGAATTCATAATGTAAATAAAGGAAGGCTTATAGTGCATTAGTTGGGGCAGGACTCTGCTTCTGCCTGACCTTTCCCTGTGCTGTTCCAGCTCGGGAGGTGCCTACCTGGGCCTGCCTACATGAAGTCAGTGCAGATAACGTGTTCCTTGGCAGCTGGTGCAATTCCAGTTTGCCAGTGGCTAACTTGGATTTCTGTTCCTATTTTTCTGACACTTCTTAATATGTAACACTCGTGATAAAGGAGACATATTTGTTCCAGTACCTCTGTCTTCAGGATTGAAGCATTATTTTGAAAAGGAGGTGAATCAAACAGTGGGGATGGTTTGGTTGGTTTAAAATGTTTGCTGTAACTTCAGCACAGAGCTCCCTCCTCTCCACTGTGCAGTGTGGGCAGTGGAACATCCTTCCCCTTCCACATCCCTGGAGGGAGGATTTCGGGTGAGGAGGATGAACCAGGTACCCAAGCAAATGACCTGCCCTAAATCTTGCTTTTCCAATGAGCTCTGTCTGGGATTAGTGTCCTTGGGCTGCTGCTGGGATTAACTTTGGAGGGACAGATAGTGAGATGCTCAAGTGTGGCCTCCTTGCCAGTCCCACACATTCACTCCGTGGAGGAATGTTTTGGTTTCTCTCCCCTGCCTCTTTGCTCCAGCACACAATGCATAGAATCTGATTCTCTGAATGAACCTTTGTTTGGAGAAATACTGTTAGTTTTGGCTCTGGGAGAGCTGAGCTGACATGCCCAACTCCTCAACAAAACAGATCGGAGATGAAAAAACAAACTCAAACCACGCCTTCGACAAAAAGTGCTGGGGAGAAGCCAGAAAGCTCCTTTTCTGTGTTGCTGAGAAAGCCAATCTATTGAGCTACTGTACTATCTGATTCTTTTGCTATTGCTTAAATTAAGAGCCTCGTTACTATTGCCTGTAATAAAAGGAAAATTCTTACTCTACCTCAAAAAATTGCGTGATCATGAACAGGAAGGAACTGGGGGGGAGGCACAGGGGAAGTGGGTTTTACCAGGGGTTAACGAGGCAAAAAAGAGGTGTTTGAGCACCAGGACTCTGTTACCTAAACAGGGAACCACAACACATTTCTGTAGCTTGTTCCTGTGAACTGAATTTACAGAATTCAGCTTTGAAAACAAACTGATTTGTTCACAACCATAGTGCAGCAGACCCCAGTGGTGTGTGGGAGAGGTGATTCCTGCAGGTCTGCAGCAGCTGCTTTCCAGGCTGGGAATACATACCTGGGCAGCAGGGACAGCCTGTGGAATCTGAACCACAGCTCGGGGAGGTTCATGTTTAAATTCCACGTGCAGATCTTGGCCAGGTGCTCTCTGAGGGCAAAAAAAGCAATAACACCTCCTGAACTGCAGAGCCAGCTGTAGGTTTTCCTTGTTCCTGCAGTCACAAGGGAAAGATGAGAGGCTGGAAATGAGGGGTTTGTGTGCAGAGCACAGTGGAAGTCGGAAAACTCCACGTCCCTCCTCCAGTGCTGTCACTCACACACTTCATAGCCACGGGCAAGCAGTTCACTGGTTCCTTATTTTTCAGCACGAGATCTTGTGTTTCATCCCTCACAGGGTATTTTAAAGAGCTCTTACTTTGTGCAGCATTTAGTTCCCTGCAATCCCAGGATCACTTGCCAGCTGAAAGTCCTGCTCAGCAACATTTACACATCACCGTGTGGAGAATGAACTTACATTTTTCTGAATGGGAAAAGGGGATTTTTCAGGCTGGTGTCTACAGCAAAGTCCTCCCTGTTGCCTTCTGTTAGAAAAGGATTTAAACATGTTGGGGGGCTGTTGTGACAGTTTCTCAGGGAGATAAAAAGTGGGGAGCTGCAAGTTGAACCACAAACAGCTTCATGAAGCATTTGAGCTGTATAAAACCCGTAAGTTCTACCATACTATACCATGTAGTTTCCATTTCACCAACATGTATTCAAACCACCTGTTGAGCCAACCAGACCAGCCTTCTGACATTGGCTTGTTTTGGGTTATCTTAGTATTTCAACATCTCCTTCTATGCTACTTCAGTGCTCTGTATAGAAATCAGTTTCTTGAAATGCTGATGTTTCTTAAGCCTAATTAGTTATGAAAAAAACCCCAAATTCTTCTGGGTTTGCACACAAGTAAATGCCCCTTCTGCCCAAATCCAGAGGGTGCTGCTGTCATGTGGTTTTATGCTGCCTGAAGTCCATGTTAAAATGCTCTGATTAAGGGAGGAGAACAAGGGATTCCTCTGCTGTGAGTCATCTCTTCTCAGAGCCTGATCATGCTGTTGCTCAAGTCGGAAGGAGTTCTTCATTGTGGTTATTAATTGGATGTTTTTTCAGTGCTGTGAGAGCTACTGGTTTAAATTTGAAGTTGTAAATGGTATCTCGTGTGCCCCGTGCCTGTCGTTAAGAAAGAAGGTCACCTGTTTGTCTTGTCCCTACTGAGTCAAAACCACAGCTGAGATATCCTTCAGGGTCCTTCATTAGCTGGGTGTTATTAACACAGAACAAATGATGAGGTTCTCAGAGGCAAAACCTTTGCATGTAAATGGATCTTACCAGGGTGAAATCTGTTTTGGACCGTTAGAATACACACCTGCTGTGTTGCTGTGACAGATCAGTGCTGCATTATCTGTCTGCCTGCTTGGATCTCAGTTGCCTCAGGTAGTTCCTGAGCTGGGAAAAAGTGCATAAAACCACTTGGGCACCTCCAGCCTCTCTTGGTGTACCAGGACCTTCAGGTGAAAGCTGCAGCACGTGGAAGTGGCAGCCTGGGGTGTCTGCAGCTTCTCTTCTGGCAGCCCTGCAGCTCCTTCAGAGCAGTCAGGGCCACTGTGTCCAGGGGAGTTCCAGCTCTGCTGGCTGTTCAGCTGGAGCTTTTTTAGCTGGTTTGTTGGGATCAAATCTCTTGAGGACATTTAGTCTCAGGAGGAAGAGGTTTCTTCATGGGAGACTGAGCTGAGCCTCTGGAATGCATTGCGTGTCATCCACCAGATGGTTTTCAGCTGCCTTGATTTGCTCTGTGTGTGATAGTGAGGAAAATATGAGTGTCACCTTTTCCTCCAGCACTGTTTGCACCAGCTGTGCCTCTGGCAGCAGCAGCCAGAGCTGGTTCCCTGAGTGCCCCTCTGCCTGGGCAGCACCAGCATCCCCAGGCCATGCCCCTGGCTGTGGGTGCCGCTGTGCCAGCCTGGGCCGGGCACTGCTGGCTCCAGCTCTCCCTTGGGAAGTTCTCCTGCTCCCCTCCTTGGAACCATCACCCCTGCAGAGCTGCAGCAGCTGCTGTGGAGAGGGCCAGCACCTCGGGTGGCGTTTGCTCTCCTCACAGGTACACGGTGACATCCACGTGCTGGGCAGGTCGCTCCATGTTTCTCGCAGGAGTTGGTGTGATCTTACAGAGCTGGCAGGAGGCTCTGCAGTTGTTTGGGGTTTTCCTTGTTGTTTTGCTGCTTCAAAATCTGAAGGCTGGTTTCAGTTGGGCAGCTGCTCTCAGTCACAGTGGTGTTCAAAATAATTGACTTTCCATTGACTTTGGAATTTGGAATAGTGTCTAAACATTGTTGTCAGCTTCATGCTGATTCCTCTGCACTGAGGCCCAAGTCGTTTCACTTATGACCTCAAGCTGGACTTGTGTTTTGCTCCCATGGGAACTAAAAATAATAATTATTTTAAGAATAGGTTCTTAATCACTTCCTTCTTTTGATGCACTACTTTTGTTTAGCATTCTGTAAGACTGTAATAGAAAATATTTTAAACTATTTGTGTTTTAGTTCCAGTTTTAATTAGCTCTTTGAAGATGCAAGGAGTGTACGAGACTTGATTACAGTTCCTCTTAGTCTTTTTATAGAGAAGCATTTACAGTTGTTATTCTGAGTGCAGATTATTAGAGTTTTGTTGCTTTGGCAGACTGTGGAGTCACACAGAGCTCTGAAGAGATGAACATTAAGGTGACAGATTTCTTAGTCGAAGGCATGTGGGCACTTTGTCAGTGTTGGTGATACATCACCAGCTGATCTCCTGAACTGTTCTTGTAGAGAGGAGAAGCAGGAAAAGATGGGCTTTAGTCTGGGTTTCAAAGGAGAGATAAGAGAAGGTGTGCAGTGATTCTGAGCCAGAGCTGGCTGTGCAGTGAACACGGAAGGTGATGGGACAGTCTGCAGTGATGGGGCAAACATTAAGCAGGGGAAGGTCTGCCCTCTGCCCTGACTCACAGCAGCTGGAGGACAGGGAGATTAATACTTGATTTGAGAGTCTTTCTGTAAACTAGAAGTCTGGAAACTTAGAAGTGGGGCATGTGTGCTGTGTGTTCAGGTACATCTCTGCAGTGCCTCTGCAGCCCATGGCAGAAATCACTGCCCACTGAGCAGGTGCTCAGTGATCCCTTCTGGGGGTGAAGAGTGTTTGGAGGGGACTGTTTCTGTCACTGCCTTGTGTACCTTCTACTGCAGATATCCATAACCTCTGGCCCTGGTGCCTGTAGTGTGCCAAGATGAACCTGTTTGTCTGGGAAGAGGTGAAGCTAAACCCACAAAAAGCAAGAGGAAAAACCTGGGATAGACACAATTCCTATACTTTAATCCCTGGCTTGACATTTACTATGTTATGAATGTTTCCTACTTCCTCTGCTCTGTCAGTCCTATGGATTGATGATTCACAGAGGTGTGTTTTGAGAGCTGGGTGGTTTGTGTTTATACAGTGCTTACTGGAATCCCTGTTGCTTCTTCCTTTTTCCTTCCACCTCCCTCCAATCTCCCAAGATCATTCATACATAAGCTATTTCTCCTTCCAGCCTTGTCTTTCCTTGGAGACAAGTTATGTTTCTAGGCTGTTGGTGTTCCTCTGTGCCCAGCTGTGTTTGCCAGCATTGGGTTTTGGTTTTTCTTGGGCCAGAACTGGCATTTCATTCTTACCAGCCTGGCTGGAAAATCAAATGGAATTGTAGAAATGAACTTCAAAAAATCCAAGCCACAGCTCTGTGTGACCAAACAAAGCAAAAAGCTCTAGGCCAGGTTTTGGGCTGAATTTTGAGTAACCTTGTTTTCAGTTGATGGAAGCTCGTAGGTGGGGACTTGAAAAGGTGGGACAAGGGCATGGAGAAAAGAGTGGGTGAAATGAATTTCATTCCTTCTGAAAATACTTGTGAGACCAGTTATGACAGCTCTTAGTTCTCATGGATGAGAACATGAAGGAGTTTTGGAAAGTGGATTCACCTCTCCTGGCTCAGTGAACCGTGGACAGCACATGGCAAAAGTTGTCACTGGCCAAGTGTGACTTGTGATGTTTTCTACGGACAGTTTGGCAGTTTTAGGGAGGTGCATTGCCTTGAGAGGAGAGAAAAACTGAAAGCAGAACCATTTGTTGTCTGTTTCGTTTCAGTGGCAGGTTGGTTTCACCAAAATGGAAAAATTTTAAGGGATTGAAACTTCAGTGGAGAGATAAAATCCGTCTCAATAACGCCATCTGGAGGGCCTGGTACATGCAGTGTAAGTGCTGGGGCTTCCCTGGGGCAGGGGTGGCAGCAGGAGGGGGGCAGTGGGACATCCCAGCACTCTGCCCAAGGCTGGTGTGGGGGAGGCAGTGCCATCATACCAGGGCTTTCTTGCAGGGTGTGACTGAACCCTGAGATCAGCTCAGTTGGTTAAAACTTGGTTTCAATAACACCAAGGTCATGGGTTCAATCCCCTGTGTGGGCCATTGACTTAAGGGTTGGACTCGATGGTCCTTGTGGG
>JAOXXN010000212.1:3601231-3619310 GCA_026770055.1 Myrmophylax atrothorax
CAAGGTCATGGGTTCAATCCCCTGTGTGGGCCATTGACTTAAGGGTTGGACTCGATGGTCCTTGTGGGTCCCTTCCAGCTCAGAACAGTCTGTGATTCTGGTTCTGCTGGGCACAGACTGGGATCTGCCCGTGCCCTGGTTTGGGAAGGAGCCCTGGCTAGGCTCCCTTTCACACCTTGCCACTGAAGTGCCAGAGTGCCAGGTGCTGCACGTGCTGAGTGTTTGGGCTCTTGTTTCAGACCTGGAGAAGCGCAAGAACCCCGTGTGTCACTTCGTGACTCCGCTGGACGGCTCCGTGGACGTGGATGAGCACCGGCGGCCAGAGGTGGGTGACACCTGGGGGACAGCCTAGTCTGTCACAAGGGTTCCTGCTCTGCCACAAGGGGAGGGCAGCACAGCCAAGCTTTGCTCTGGTTTTATTGAAAAGGACCCATTAAAAGCAGTCTGAACCTGTTTTGTTGTAGGTTTATCACATTAAGGTGATCAAGGTGCAACCAGAAGGACGTTTGTTATCTGTGTGACTTAAGTCAATATTCTAGTTTAATGAATCAGAAGTCATAGAAGTGCCATTTGAATAGTTAATATTTTGGCAGCCATTTCTGTCTTGTGACTGAGTTGCAATTGTTTTCAGGACTGGATCTGAGTGCCCCTGTGAGAGTTCTCTGTATTTTATGTAACTGGTGAGGTGTGGCCTCAGACAGCAAGCAATTTCTTTTTCTGTCTCAGAATAGCTTCACAGAAAGAGCAAATATGAGCTTGTTCTTTCAGTTTTGTGCTCCTGTAAACATAAATGAAAACTAACATCTGCCCTCTGGCTCCTTGCAGAAAACCAGGGAGGCCCTTGATGAGGCAATATGTGACTCTGTGTACTGCCTAACTCTAGAATAACTTATAACTCAAAGGAGTTCCAGATGAGTGTGTGGAACTGTCTCAGGTTTTCCAAAGAACAGTGTTGATGTTTGTGTTGAAAGTGACCCTCGAACACAAAGTTAAGGCTCTCATTAGTCTGCTCTCCCCAGCTTCCACAGTGCTCTGTGACACACCAAAGACCCATCTTGTGTGATCCTTTTGTTGCCATCAGTGTGTGGCCTGCAGGGTCACACTCCTCTCTGAGTTGGACATCAGATTTCTATTGCTTTGTGTCATTTCTAGCAGCTTTTGCTTGTGTGTGTGTGTGTCTGTGCATGTAACCTTGTGACATTCACAGGATATTCTGTGCTTTATATGTTACATTTCAGTAGATTAATTTTGAAGGATTTTTTTTGCCATTTCGTAGCTATTGGCTATGGTTGAGCTGCTGTGGGAGATGCTGACAGTGCAGTCAGACATCATCTTGTGTTTGGTTTCTGTGGGAAAGATGGGGTTAGTACTGCCAGCTTTGCTCTGTGGTAGCTGAACTCTGGGCCACTGTGGGCTGCTGATACATGGGCTCAAACAGAATTAGCATGCTTTCTTTTGCATTTTTTATGCCTGAATATTTGCTTGGAAACATATTGAACATTCAGCCCTTCCGTGACTCTGTGTAATTCCTGGTATGTGTTTGTGTTCTCAGGCCATTGCGACAGAAGGGAAGTACTGGAAGCGGAGAATTGAAATAGTCATCAGGGAATACCACAAGTGGAGAACATACTTCAAGAAAAGGGTCTGTTGGCTCACTTGAGCTTGAGCAGTTGCTTTTTGAGTTTTTCTATCAGTTTTTCTACCGTGCAAGAGCACTTAAACCAGCTGATATGCTGGTACAGACATGCTCATCTGATTAGTTCCACTTAACTAAAAATTATTGTGCTGGGTCTGACTGTGCATGATTGAGTCTTAAAAGTTTTGCAAAATCAGGTCTTCTACTGGCACATACAGGACCTATTCTGACTTTACCATCTGTTCTGTTCTCCTTTTGCAGTTACAGAAACATAAAGATGAAGATCTTTCAAGTTTGGTCAGGGTAGGTAATGGCATTTGTGCTTGTAGAACCCACAGCAGATAACAAAGCTGTAATGTGCAGTAGCTTGCCTTGATTAAAATCTATGACAAGCATCTTGCTTCAGCCTTAATTAAGGATAGACACCTTCATGTTCTGTGCCTTAGAGAGTAGTGTAAGATTTGTAGTTTAAATTGGATGGAAGAGAGGGTGAATGGAAAGTGCTGTCACAGAAAAAATGAGAATCAGTGTTGTGTGCCCAGAGAGATGAATCTCTTTGAGGGTTGGCACATGATTCCATCTTGTTCCTGAGCTGTAACTGGCACTGCTGCCTTGCCTGTCTAACTGCATCTGGGAGGATGTGTGAGCTGCGTGCTGCAGATCTTCCTGTGGTGCCTGCAGCTCAGGCAGATGTTGTGCCAGGATCCTGAAAAAAGGAACAGTGCTATCAACATTTAATATGTCCCCTCAAGCCATCACAGCTACTTTGGGCATATAAATTGCAGATCAGAAGCACTGTTGTATTTTTTGTTTTGCAAGGCAATGCAGTTTAGCTCAGCCTTTAATGAGGGATGGGTAAGCCAAGTCACATATTGTATTTTTCACAGGCTAAAGTGCCCACAGGAATATCAGCACACCTTCTGCAAAGTCAGAGTACAATTACACTTCATTGCATTTCTCACTAGACAGGAGTTGCTTGCTTTGAGTTCTTGCCCTTCATGTTATTTTTACTCTTTATCCAAACCAAGGGATTGTTAAACTGTAGGTACAAAAATGCATGTGTAATGAATCAAACAGGAAAGTGTTGATGAAGTTGTTTTGTCTTATGTCCTTGTAGTCAACATTTGGGTTTTGGCCAAAAAGCTTTCCCAGAGTGTCGTGGTATTTATTCCATGGAAGTTTCCTGTTGGTGCTCCAACCAGTGAGCTGAAGTTGTTGGTGTATTAGAAGCACCACTGATCTGTTTCAGTCCATTTGATGACTCCTCAAAGAGAGGCTTTTCCCTCTAAAAATGTGAACAATGAGGGTTGTTTTTCTGGATCTGCACCAGGCTGCCTTGGCATCGTCTGGGCAGCCTGACCTCTCTTCCTGTGCTCTGGCAGGACGATGATGTGGTTCTGTGGCAGAAGAGGAGGTATGGCAGGGACACACCGGTGCCCATGGAGGAGGGCAGCCTGCTGGATGCAGACATGCTCATGTCCGAGTTCACCGACACGCTCTTCTCCACGCTGTCCTCGCACCAGCTGGTCTCCTGGCCCAACTCCAGGGACATAGGTAGTGTTGGCTCTGGCTGTGGTGCACTGGGAACCTCTGTGCAAAGTCTGGTTTGTTGCTTTGCTGCTCTTGCAGTCTTGCCTAAGAAATCTGACTTGCTGATACAGATAAAATCAGACATTGTAGCTGTCTTAGGCTTTATAGGGTATGGAATCCCAGTTATTCATGCAAATTCAATTTCTGTCTTAGCTTCTTGTGTGCTGCTCCCAGCTTTGCCCTCTGATGTTGCTGTGAATAACCTGTAATGAGCAGTATTTTCCTTTATCAGTGGTGAAGGCATTGCTGTTTATCTCAAAGCATAGTTGTGGGTGTATTTTTGAGGGTGTGCCTGTCTATTTTAGTTTGCTTTTGCCCCTTAGAACATTCTAAGTGCAAGTCCCATCTGTAAAAACAATGCCAAGAGCTGTGCAGTTCTGTCTGGAGGCTCTGCCTGACACTGTGCACCATCCTTGCTGCGGGGACATCTGAGCAACTCCAGAGCAACTGTGGTTTACATGAGTTGTACTCAAGGCAAAAGAAATACACAATGATTTACTTTAAAATACCAAACTGTGAGCTGTGCTGGTTCAGGTTGTGCTTCCCAGCAAGCTTGTGTTGTGCAGCAGGGGCAGGACAGCAGGTTTGGGAGCAGGAGACATCCAGGCTTGGCAATCCCCAGTTGTTAGTTAGAGCCTTCAGGTCTCACCTCTTCCATTTTAGTAGTTGAAAGTTTCATTCCCCTGTGGTTTTGATTTCAAAAGTGTGCTGTAGTTCTGAAGAGAAGCAGATGCTCAGTTCGTTTTAGCAGTGGTTGTTCTGTAACATCTTGGCCTGGCTGTGGAGTGTGCTCATGTTTTAGCCAAATGCTTTATTCCTACTGCTGTCCTGTGTAAGTGATGTGAAGCTAATCCAGTCCGTCTCCTGAATTTTGCAGGACACTTAGGAAATGCTGACATGATCCAACCAGGTCTTATTCCTCTCCAGCCAAATTTTGATTTTATGGATACCTTTGAGCCTTTTCAGGGTAAGAATAATAGAGTCAATGAATTTCTTTAAAATTGTAGTGATTGGTGAACTAGTTTTTAAAATAAGATTAGATGTTGCAAACATGTAAGGTTTTCCCAATTAACATTTCTTAGTGATGAAGAGATTTAACATTCTGTTTGCCTTTAAACATTTTATGGTACGATCAGGAGTTCCATATGACACTGAACTGCTGCTGACAGCTTTGATGGTTATGGATCTTCATGAAAGTCAAGTGTCACATCTGTTTTCTGGCCCTGCATTACATAATGAGCTTTGTGGGACTGCACTGAGGATCAGCTCCTGGCTGGTGTGTAGGGGAACCTTAAACAGAGCCCTGATTTTGGTGTTGTCCCAGCCTGCATGGAAGCTGAAGTGTGCCCTGCAGAGATCAGTTCCTCTGGAGAACAGCAGTTCATTGCTTAGTCAACAGCAGTTGTATGAAGCAAAAAATTTCATTATTTGCTGAAGAATACTGATATTCCTGTGAATTTTGGGATTTTGAGTATGAAAGGTGGAAAATTAATAGGTGACCTTTGGTATTTCAGAATTATTCACACCCAGTCGCTCCAGTAATTACTTCCCTTCGGTGTCTGCTGCCAGCTCAGCCACAACAGACAGCAGCAGCCACTCCTCCCAGGTAAGAGAGGCTCTTGGTGTTCCAGGCAGGACACTGCCATGAGCCGTGTCCCCCTTGTGTGTGACTCGGCACTGTTTCTGCTCCCTGCCAGTCTCCTGGGTCGTTGCCCAGCGCCCTCCCAGCAGGGAACATCAGCGACGGACTGATCGCCTCGCCGGTGCCCTCTCCCGTCCTGCCCGACGTGGGCACTGACCAGTGTGGCAGCATCAGGAGCGGGGGGTCCTTCATCCAGCCGCCGGATTTCCCTGCGGACTCGTCTCTCAGCGGGCCACAAACCTTCCTGCCAGTGTTCCAGCCGCCCCTGCCCCTGCTGCAGCCCACTGCCCCCCAGCACCAGCCCGCGCTGCCCGCCGTGCCCCTGAGCTCTGCCCCCGCCGCCTTCGCCTCGCCGGACGCGCCCAAGTTCGGGCTGTGCGAGCCCACGGTCACCACGCACACGGCCTCTGCCACGCTCACCCACGGCGCCCCCGCCACCACCTTCAGCCAGAGCCAGAGCCTGGGCCTGGCCGCGCCGCAGCCGGCGCCGCCCGTGCCGTGTAACCTGGCCTTCCAGACCGCCGTGGTGCAGGGGCAGCCCCGGCCCCAGCTCCAGTCCCAGCTGACATTTGCACTCCCCAAAGCTCCGCCTCTGGCCAGTGCTGGGACAAGGCCCAAACAGTCACAAAAAATAGTGCCTGCTCCAAAGCCTGAAACAGTGTCCTTATTGGTAAAGAATGCCTTCATCACCCCAGGTGAGCAGCGCTGGGGGGGGTGGGTTTCTCTGACCTTGCTTTACATAATAAGTAAAAATACAGCTCCCTGAGGGTGTCCATGGAACCGCTGCGCGCACTGGGGTGTGGCCATACTGTTCAGTGGGATGCTGTGGGCTGCTGTGAGGATTGGGAGCAATTTGGTTGAGTGTGAAAAGCCAAGCTGCAAAGGGGGTCTCTCCTTGTAACGTTTGTGCTGGGCTGTGTAGCTCCATCGGCACGTGGGCTCTGTGCTCCTGCCCCAGAGAAACCTCAGGCTGTGCTGTTGTGGTGAACTCTGCCCCTTGGAGATTCAGCCACAGTGGAGCAGGAGATGGTGGGGTGAGAGTGAGAGTGTTACTTTCCCCTAGGAGAGGTCAGGTCTCCTCAGGGAGCTGGAAGTCTTCATCTAGAGCAGTTTATAGAAGCTTGAGATGCCATCAGGAGCACCTGCTGGTGTGCTGGGACCCCCACACTGGCTGTGATTTGGAGCCGCTGGCACAAGGCTAAGAAAAGCAAGAGGGAGTCTTGCTTGTGGTGGTTCTTGTGGGAAAGCTCAAGGCTAGAGCAGGACAGACAGCATGCCTTTTGTTGGGATTATTGCAGGCTGTTTTTAGACTTATGCTGGCTGGGGGCCAAGTGACTTCAGCCACTTGAAATGAGCAACAATAATTCAAGAAAAATGCTGCCTGGAGGAGTATTGTTAAACAGGCTTTACTAGGGAGTAGGTGTGTCTGCAGGGGCCTAATAGTGAGCTTACCCACCAAAAAAAAATCACCTCAGGAGAACAGACCCAAGAGTCTAATTCTGACATGCCACTGGGGTCAAGTTGGTCCATGATTAATAGTACCAGGGTGTTGATGGCACTGCTCCTATCTGTGGTATGTTACAAAGCAAGAGTCTGTGTACCTGCCGCAGTCAAGACATGCATTTCTCACCTAGTAAAGCCTTGTAGGCAACTCATTTTCAGAAAGCCTTTGCTTCTGGTTTTCTTAGTGCTTCCTGGGTTGTTCTCCCCCATGTATCCCTTTCCCAATGCTTCACCATTTGCTTCTAGGCCACCACAACCAATGACTTTGTTTCTCATCTAGATTTAGTTATAGCTGTTTCTCATCCCGGGTACTGGCATGTTTAGGGATCACAGTGCTCCTAAAGTTCTGGGACACCAAGCTCTGGGGACAAATCCAAGACTTACATAAAGACTAGAGCTTTATTTTTGGTAATAGAATAAACATCAGTACTCGTAACTGAGGCCTTTATGCCTGTCACTTGTGTTCAGGACAAACAAATCATCTCCAGACTGTAAAGCAAATATCTTCTGTTAGAAAGGGATGTATGACATCTATTGCCCTGTGTACAAGGACTCACAAATCTGTACAGATTGTCCTATCAGGTGCAAGGCTTCACATGGGCAAGAAGTCTGCTATCTCCACTTCAGGATAAATGTGCTGATTTTGAGAGGAAAGTCTGCAAAAGATGGATTTGTAGGACAGAAACGTGAAATGTAAAGTGACTTCTAAATATTGTTGCTGATTGTTACAGTTCCCCCAGTGTGGCAGTCAGGAATGCCAAGCCTGTGCAGCAGCATTAATGCACTGGAGAGAGTAGGCTCTTGAGCTCAATAGAGATGTCATAAGTCCAGTGAACAGTGGAAGGGTTGTGACTCCAGTGTTAGATGTGGGAATACTCAAAGAATGAGCTCCCTGTGTCACAGTGACAGAGCTCTGCACCCAATAGACCCACACAGGGGCTGGCACAAGGTCTGTGCGATCCACAGCCCTCCCTGGGAAAGGATGTGCAGAGACTTCCAAACACAGTCACAGATGATTAGTCAGGGAGGGGACACGAGAGAATCCTGCACTGTCTCCCTGTCCTGCTGTGTGTGTCCTTCAGAATCCTGCAGGGGCTGAGCTGTGGGGACACTTCTCATGCCTCAGGACTTTATTAGTCCAAAGCAGAGCTGAAGCCAGTACAGGCAAAATGAAAGTGAGTAAGTTTGGTTCAGTTTTCTCAAAAAGCAGACAGAAACTCTGTCTTTGCCTGATTCTTCCCTTAGTAATGGTGTAGGAGGGTCAGTCGTGTTCTCTCCAGATTCTTGGCAAGAACCATGTCAGCACTAATGCCCTGTTAGCAGCTGCACATCTGCCTTGGTTAAAAGGAGATCTTCACAGATTTGTGTGCAGACACTTGATGCTATTCAGAATTGCCTCGAGCTGTCTGAGCACTGCAGAGCTCCTGGTTCTTTAACCTGTTTTCTGGAATTTTGGTGCTGATTCCCAGTCATACTTGTTTGTCTTGTGCTTGTGTGTCATCTGAAGCAGCTGTAAAACCAGGTTGTGGTTGAAGTGGTGAGGAAAAGGATTTAATATATCTACAAGGAGGCATGAAATACTGAATGATTGACCCTTCCTGGTGAGCAGAACAAGAAGCATGGATGTGAGAGGTGAAGATGATCCTCTCTGACAGCATGAAGACACTTTGCAGCTCCTTGATTTACTTGCACCTCTGTAAATTCACCCTGAAACAGTGATGTTAAAAACCTCAGAAAAAACTGGTGTGTTGGAATCCTCTGAACTGGATTATTGGAAAACTGGTGGCGTTTTGCACTGCAATGAAATAGCACCAAATAGATGCTCATTAATCCATCCCCCTGTTTAACGACAAGTTATTTCATACAAAATAACCTCCAGCTTTTTTTTTTTGTCTCATTAACTATTCTAACTGAATTGTGTTCTTCAGCTGCCTTTCAGGGACAGTCCAGAGCTGTGATTGTAACTCCAGCACCTTTAAAAAGAGAGGGGATTTTGACGCCAGCCACGTCTCAGTCTAATGTTGCAATTGCACCTGCTGGAATTGTCAGAGTAAGGAGAAGAACAAAAAAATAATCTATTTGTTTTCTAGGCCTGTTATTTGCAAGTAGTGAGAGCCATAATGTGCTCAGGAGGGTAACAAGTCCTCTAAGTGACCTGTTACCCAGTGTATGCGTTTGTGCATTCAGCATTACGTTTGTTTATTTTTAATTTAGTTACTTTATGGGCCTGGAAGCACTTTATAGTCTTCAGACTGTCTCACACAACAATAAGATTCCAAGGAGGCCTGTGTACACAGTGCTATGGATGGGGATGGCTTGTGCTTTAAGCTGGAGGGAACCCAGGAATGTCACCTTTCCACTGACATATTGGAAAGCATGCCCTGAGTGGGTTTCCCCAATATGTTGTGTGCAGGAAGATGGAAATAGATTTTAGTATATTATGCTGTTGATGTGTTTTCATACTGCTTTAAGTTATGAAAGGGTATTGGTCTCCTGCCAGAAGGCTGACTTTGGTGCCTGCCAATTCCTTATATATTAGCCCTTGTTTTTTGTCATCAGATTGTTAATCATGTATTAATTTGCTACTTTTAGTGAAAGGCAAGGTAACAAATCTCTCTCTCTCTCTTTCTCTTTCTAAATCTCTCTCTCCCCCCGCTTTCTCCTTTCTCCCATCCCTTCTCCCTGTGCCCCACACTGCCCTGCTCTCCCCTGTGTCTCTGTGCTTTCCTGTGCTGTTCCCAGGCTCCCGGGGTGACGGAGTTCCGTAGTAACATTCTGGTTGGTCCAGCACAGCGAGCACCAAGTAGTCAACAAAGCCAGTCCACAGTCTCACATCTCTTCTCTCCTAGTGTAGTCCAGGATGTGTTGGTGAAAGGAGAGCACATCCCTTCCCACAGTTGCAGTTCACAAGTTCCCTCACCTGCACCCAGTAAGTTAGAAAGCTCTAAGCCTTCTCTCTCCCCTGCACATCTAAGTGTGTTTTTCTTGGGTAGGCAGGGTGTAAATGGGCCATGAGGATCCCTAGATAATCCCTTCTACCCTGCAGCTTCAGTTGCATCCAGCTGTTTTCATTTTTGTCTTAAATGACTGTGCAGTGTTCCCACAAACTGTGATTTTGTGCTTCCTGTAAGTGGCTCCTTTCTACAAGGATGTGCTGTTGTAGTCACCAAGAAATAAAACCCATTGAAAGGTATCTGTGTAGGGAGTGCTGAATAGGTTTGTTGTTCAGTGTCGTAACTAGTTCTAGCTGGAGGACCTCAGACACAGTAGGTAAGTGCAAAGGTCCTTCTGCATGTGCATTGATGGAGCAATGTCTGGGCTGGTTTTGGTGGTAAGTGGCTTGTAAGTGTCACCATCATGTCCCAGGCCATTGGAGTCAAAAGGAGGAGTACAGCAGCACGATGGAATCACAGCCTACATGTCCAACATGCCTGTGCTCAAGTATGTGTGTGTGAATGGTATTGCATCTTGCTGTACAGGTTGTCTTATGCTTGTGCCATGAAATTCTAAGCTTTCCCAACAAAACTGATGTTTTCTAGCATGTGGTTGCTGCATCAAACAGTATAATTTTGTTGCTGTCTGCATTTCAGTTCATTTCTGAGTAGAAACTTCTCAGCAGTTCCATTTGCTTTGGAAAGTTTGTTGATGTGACCTGTGTTTCTTCCTTTATGAAGGCCGGGACTGCCAGAATTCAGGCCAAGCTTCCCCCTGCACCTCTGAGCAGAGCCCCAGCCCACAGTCTCCTCAGAACAGCTGCTCAGGAAAGCCTGCCACTGACCCTGCTATGGCTGCATTGAAGGTGTGTGTCCTTCCCCTTGAGGGGCTTCTCTCCTTTGCCTTTGTAGCTGTTTTTCTGAGCGTGGACTAGAGAAAGTTGTCCTTCAGGCCAGGAACATATTTGTATGTTGGGCTTAGCTTGCTGCTGCATCTGTGCTGCTCTGTTCAATTCAAAATGTCAGTCCTTAATAATTGCTCTGCTCCTCAGGGATGTGTCACCAGAGGGGCCAGGCTTAGCTGTACCTCTGCAGGTCCTTATGGTCATGGCAGCAGTTCCTGCTGTGGCTCACAGGAGTGTTGTGACAGGTCTCAGTTTACTTGGTGAAAGGTTTCAGGCTTAGTGTTCTAAACCATGGCTTTTTGCCATTGTTCTGTTGGGGCTCTTCAGTCTGCAGGGCTCTGGCCATCGCTGGAGGGGAAGTTCTTGACCTGCTGAGTTACTTACATGTCTCCAATGATGCTTTGCTGCTCCACAGAGAAGCAGCTCCACAGACTCTACGAGTTCCACCTGTAAAACCCTTGGAGAATTGCTGGGGTAAGAACTCGGCGGTCTAGAGATAGCACCTCAGAGATAGCTCACACACAGCTGACCTGGTCAGAACACTTTCTGTGATGGGATGAGAAACTTATCCACAAAAAACCAATGCAGAACAATCAGCTGTAACCCTCTCATTCATTCTGTTGTGAAAGGGAGTGTTACTTAACTGTTTTGCAAGTGCCAACCCCTGTCTGGCTTCTCTGGCTCTGAGAGTTGATGTCGGCTCGATTACTCCCAGGGCAGAAAGGTAAGTTTAACACCTGCAGCCTGTGATTGTACCCAGTTGCAGTTCTGTTGCAGAGGAGAATCAGAACTGGCCCTTGCTGACCTTGCTGCAAGTTACTCGGGGAAGTTTGCAGTGATTTGCTTGGCATGAATGCTCACAACCAGGAGTTGCACCCTGTTCTGCTGCTAGAGAGCAAGTTAATGAAGAAATAGACTTTCAGGGCTGGCTGGTGGTGGGAAAGGGATCACCAGATGGAGGAGTGTTCTTAAAAGTAAGAATTCTACAATGAAATTGGCTTTATAGCCATGTAAACTCACCTGCTCTGACAGGAGCTGCTTTGGATGTGTATTGTTAGTAATCTTTTGTAAGGCAAGAGAGAAGCAATGGTATTTGCCAGAGCTTTGTTTTTCTGTTCCTCTGCATTGTTAGGTGGATTTCACAGTTCTACATTGCTAGGTAGCACTGTTATTTCAGTTTGGCAAAGCACAGAGGGCACTGAAAATGGCAGTTCTGCTCCTGAACCTGCATTTTCTGTGGTTTTGGGCAGCCACTTCACTGCCTTATTACACTGTTTTCCTCCCTTACAAAGTGGGGTGATGGTGAGCTCCCACAGGAAAGCCTCGCTCTGCCAGGAGTGTGTTCCCAAAGGGCAGACTCTGTTAAAGAAGTTTCTTCAGCCCAGGTTTCCTGCAGCAGAGTCCCAGGCATCCAATTCCATGGGAAAACGGGCACTGAGTGGTGCAGCAACAGGAACAACTTGGGCTGGTGGCTGGTGCAGAGGAACCCAGAGCAAAGAACTCCCCGGGGCTGTTGTACCTGCACATGATCCTCACCCTCCTGGCGGTCGCCTCTCGGTTCAGGGGTGCTGTTTGCTCTGGAGCTGTTTTGTTCCTTACTGGATTCTTTCTCAGTCTCCAGGCTGTGGATGGCAGGTTTGTCCTGCCGTGGCTGTCCCACAGGGTGGCTGGTGGCTCCTCGCTGCTCCAGCCCCAGCTGAGCTGAGCAGAGGCCACAGGGCGGCACTGTGGGCCTGGCTTTGAGGAGGACCCGCGGCTGCCGCTTTGTCCTCCTGCACTAAGAGCTCAAAGGGCTCGGAGTAATCAGCAATCCCGGTGCTGGAGCAGAAACTAAAGCTCCTTTTACAGCTTGGGAAGTTTTTTCTTTCTCTGGGCACCAATGTATAGACTCCACTTCCTCTGCCTTGGGAGCTTCTGTCAGTGGTTTACTTACAAGACCCAGGAGCTGCAGGATCCTCCTGTGCCTAAAAAGTCCTCCCAGTCCTTTTCTTTGTTACTGGTTGAGGTATTTCCATCACAGCCTGGACCCATTCTGGGTCTGCTATCTTTGGAGCTTTGTTAGTATAAATCCTAAGTATTTTGCTTCCTGACAGCACAGCTGGAGCTTAGAAAGAGATGCAGGGTGACCTTTTCTTTCTGCTGCAGCTCTATGTAGACAAATAGTGGTTTTCAAACACCCTTCATATGCCTTGCTGGCAAGTACCAAATCCTTTACGTGCTGTACAAGCCCTGAACCTCCAGGTAATATAATATCTTTCAAATTTTCTCCTTGCCAACCTGGCATATGATGCTTAAAGTTGTTGTAGGTGTCTGAAGTGGCTTGGTCCACAAACACACGTACTGCCAGTTCTTTATTAAAATTCCAGAGTGTCATTCTCTCTGTAAGTCAACAAAGCATGGTGCAGTCTTCCCCAGGAGTTGCTGGGGTGTTCCTCTGGCCTCTGTCTACATTCCTGTGCTTTAGTTGTTTACTTTTATGTCCTCACAAGTTCTGATTGCATCCAGCAGATCTCCAACTACTGTTTGACAATTGTCTCTAGTTATTGCAATTCCAACCAGGATCCACCTGAGACTGAGCAGTCCAACTTCTCCCTGCCTTTAGGGCCAACTCCATAGCCTTTTTAACTATCTTATCCTGCTCAACTGGACAGAACATCTCCCTCAACAGACCCAGAGCTGAGAAATCCTTGTGCTTTTATTCCCTTACACTGCACCTTCTTCACACGCTCTCAACACGTGCCCCTTGGTGCAGTGGTGGGGTTTGGTCCAGAATCTTCTTGTCCCTCCTTGGATTCTTTCCCTGACTGCAGCCAGGTCATTAGCTGGTTTATCTGGATGGGTTGCAGCTTTTGCTGACAGTCACAGCTTCCTTATCTTGCACTTTGCACTGGTCTCTGTCTCCCACAAGTTTGCAGCTTGTGGCCTAAGACTTCAGAACTTCAGCTGCTCACACAAAGCAAAACTTCTCAGACTAAAGAATACAGTTAAAAGACTTCAGCTAACGGAACCTGACTTACAAGAACTCCTCATTTTCTTCCAAGAATTTTGAGGGAAACTTAAGTTTTTAAGGCTAAAAGCCAAAATGCTCATCCCTGATAAAGTCTTTATCCTCAGGGTTGGCCAGAGTTGTGGATTCTTCTGTTTTCCTTTTTGTCAGGCTGCCTGTTGTATCAGTAGACACTCTCTGTGTGTCAGGAGTAAGTGATGTGGACTGTTTTAAACTGAAAAACTCCAACAAAATCTTAACTAATTACAAGCCTCGGAAATTGGAATTTGCCTTCAGAACTGGTATAAATAAAAATTTGTACTTTAGAAAGAAAACCTTTGGAATTGAATTTAAAGCACTGAATGCTTCTTTTTAAAAACTTCAACCACTGTTTGCAAATTTATGGTCATGAGGCTTTGACTGGGGAGACTGTGAATGCTACAGGTCAACAAAAATGACACTGAGTTTGAATAGCTGAGTGTGAATAGCAGTAGAACAGCAAAGCAGAAGAGCAGAGCCTGAGCTGGTTTTGTTTCCACAGAATCGAAGGGTGAAGCACCTTTCGGAGCAGAAGCGAAGGGTCAATATCAAGGTCGGTGTCAGCACCCTCAGCAGCCTCGTGACAGGCAACTCCAAGTCACTAGTAAGTACCTTGGCAGCACCAACACTTTGATGTGAAATGTAAACCAGAGCCATTCTGACAGACTTGTGAAAAAATCCCATTTCAGCACTGACTGAGAATGCCAGTCAGTCAGTGAAGATACTTGAACTGAGGGATTTGGAAAGACAAGGGGAGAAATCCATGGCTTATAGCCAGGAGTGTGTGAAAGCACCTCACCTTTCAGAAACTGTGCTCCTGATGCAGCTTCAAACTTTGAACAATTCCTGTGTGGTGAAATGCTGCCCTGTTGAGATCTCTGCCTCCTCCAGCAGCTGGGAGCGTGGCCAGTGCAGGGAGTTTGGAAATCCCTCTGGGATTCTTTGCATCTCGTGTCACCCAGCTGCCTTTGAGAGTCTGGCCCTGTGCCCACAGCCTGGCAGGTGTTCTCAGGGCCTTATTTTCCCCCTTTCACTTGTCTTTTGTGCATAGATTTACAAAGAAAAAACTCCCAACTGATTTTGTCATTGTCAAATGACTGTCCAAGTCAAGAACACATTCTGGCTGCACTAGTTAACTTTTAGTGAAACACAGATTTATCTGCACAGCAAAATCCCAAACATCCTATAAATACCAGTACCTTTTGAAACATGGAAAACATGAAAGCTTTTTGTGTAGCATGTTTGATTTGTTTACATAATTTTTCTAGTTTCAGAAATGTAGGTGATACATCATCAGAATTTCACTTCCTGACTAGAATGGTCTGTTTGAAAGGAAATCAGTTTTGAAAGCTCATTTTTAGTAAAATGTCTGATTATTTAATTTCTCAATTTTCTGGAAGAAAACAAGCACTGCAACCACATTTCTCGTGTGAAGAGGAGTCAGGGGAATGAAGGGTGTAGTGTCTGAAGTGTTTTGCTTGGCCTGAAGGAAGGAAACTTAAGGTGCTGAGGTGCTTTTGTGGGTGTTCCTCAGGTTAGGGGCAAACACTTCCCGTGTCTCACTCTGCTGCAGAAGGTGAGCTGTGTGTCTGTGTTTGGTGCAGATCAGCCATGCAATCACACTGCAGAGGACAGTGGAGTACATTGCCAAACTGCAGCAGGAGAGGACCCAGATGCAGGAGGAGAGCAGGCGCCTGCGGGAGGAGATCGAGGAGCTGAACGCCACCATCCTGTGAGACCTGGGGGGATCCTGTGCTGGGCAGCTCTGGGGGCACAGGGGGCATGTTTGCCAGCACGTGGGTGCTGAGGGGCACTGGAGTTGCCACCAGCCCCAGATGGGCACTGGTACCAGCTGTGGGTTTTCAGCAAGCTCTGGGCACAAATGCCCGACAGGGGCATGTCAGGGAAGGTGTGTCAGGTCACAGGAATTCGGACAAGAAGCCAGTGTTGGTGTTTTATAAAGCTGTGCTCACTGGTGATCAAACACTCCTGCTCTTCACAACGGCTCTGCTGCAGTTCTCTTCTCAAATAGTCAGTTTTTATAGGAAAACAGGATTGAGCACACAAGAGACAAAAGTCTGGCTGAACATAACTGATAAATCACTTCACCTTCCTGGTGCCTCCCTTTGCTCTCTGGGGTTGTGATTGTTGTGTACTGTTGTAAAGAACCTGGAGAACCCCAGTGGCTTTACTTCCATCTCCAGAATTAGGCTTAGCAATGATGTCAGAATCAGCAGCAAATCAAAACATTTCTACTTTTCTTAAAAAGTATGATGGAGTCTGTTTGGTTTTATTTTAAAATCTGTTTTTATTTTAAGATCTGTTCCTTAAGAATCTGTGTTACATTTTCTTCTGTAACATTGCTCAGGAGCAACTCTAAATATTTCCTCAACTCCTAATGTACCTTCTCCTTTTTGGATGCCCCAAACTACTTTTTTCTATTCCATACTTTGCTTGCACTTTTGTTGCTTGTGACAAGAAGTGTGTGTAGCAGCTTGAGAATCACTTTGCTGTTTGGAAATAGACAAAACTGATGGGAAAACAGTTTATATTCCTGGAACAGTTGCCTTCTGCTGGGGTCATGCACTGGGAAGCCCCTGGGGCAGGAATACTATGCTTCTCATTTAGACTCCTTTGTGTGGAAGAGAAATGTGTCCTTTTTGGAGGGATTCTGACCTGGGACATGTTGTCAGTTCCTGCCAGCAGCAGCTCCCGGCCACCGGCGTGCCTGTCACACGGCAGAGGTTTGACCACATGAGGAAGCTGTTTGATGAGTATGTGAGGAGCAGGACCCTGCAGAACTGGAAGTTCTGGATTGTATCCTTTTCTATCAACCTGCTCAACTTGGAGTTGGGTACTGGGTGTTTAGAGCCAACAACTTGGGATTCTGATGCTGGGACTTGTAAGCCAAGTTACTTAAATAACAGATAGCCTCAGTTTTTATCCACATCTCTGCATGGAGGTGGGTCCTTGCCTTCAGGCTGTCCTGAGGCACAACTGAAGTATGGGAGGTAACTGGAGTGTAAAATGCAACACAAAGGTGAGGTTATTGTGCTGCGAGGAATCTGTAGTGGGCTCTGCTGTAACTGCAGCTCTGGTTGTCTTTTGGGAAACCTACACAGAGAACTGTAAAGATTTCAGGGGAAAACAATTACAACTTGTGCCCTTTTTCCTCCCCTCTGCTTCCTTTTTCCTCCCCTCTGCTTCCTTTTTCCTCCCTCTCCTTCCTTCCTGCCCTTTCAGGTGAGTGTGTGGAGAGGGATCTTGCAAAGTACAGTGAGTATCATTAGGAACTGTGTTTCAACTTTCCCTCGTCTCAGTGTTACAGATTTGAACAAACGCTTTTTGAAATGTTGCAATCCCTCTGGCAGTTGAAGTCCATTAAGAAATCCAGTGTTTTCTCTGTAGTAGCCTTTCCCACAGAATGTTTTGAACTCCTGCTTTGTTTTCTCCCTTAACATGTGATGGTTTGCAGTTCAGCATTATTATTAAGCCATTGTTTGAGTCCTTCAATGGGATGGTTTCCACAAGAAGCTTTAAGGATCTGAATGAAACTGCACTGGCTTGGTTGGATCAGCACTGTTCTCTTCCTGTCCTGAGGCCAAGTAAGTGAAGTTACCTCCTGCAGCTATTCCAGATCATAGGAAATGAGACCAAATAAAATGGCATTTCTGGAAAGTCAGAGGATGACAAAGAAAGCACATGATGAATATGATTTGCGCTTCCTTTTTATCAGCTTAGTGGAAAAATTAAAACCTCTTCTGACTGTGGAGACACTTATTTGCATGTTTAACACTGAACAGAAAAAAAAAACCCAAATTGCTGAATATACCAGAATTTGAACAGTCTGAAACTGCTTTTAAATTTCAAACACTCAGGTCTAGTTGGAGTAAGTTTGTGATTTATCTCATGACGAAGGAACACATGTGAGGTTTGGAATGACCTTCTGTTCCCCCTTGCAGGCTAGGCTTAAATTCACAGCTAGGCTTAAATTTACATTTATAGCTGTCAAAGGGTGCAGCAGAAAGAGCAGTGAGACTAATGGACTTTCCTTGCTGCTTTTCTGCCTGTTTCTGTGCAGTGGTGCTGAGCGCCCTCCGGCACCTCAGCACCACCACGTCGATCCTGTCGGACCCGTCGTGCCTGCGGGAGCAAGCCATGGAGGCCGTCATCAAGCTGAACAAGAGAGCCGAGGAAACCTAACAGCCAAAGCCCCTGAGGTGCTCATCCAAGGGGGGAGAACCCACCTGCCCCAGCCTGGAGAGGCTGCTGTGGGTCAGTGCACTTTAGAAAGCATTCTCTCCACCGCCCCGAGGGTTCGGCGCCTCCGGCTCTGCCCTCGGCGATGCCGTGACGTTCTGGTCCCTCTCCGGTGCTGCGCTGGCTCCGCTGGGTGAGAAAACCCCCAAGCTCAGGTAACCTCGGCAGGGCTGAGTCCTGCAGGCAGCAATAGGAGTGCAGCAGAGCAGCACTGGGCCCTGTGCAGCGAGAGGCGCCGCTTGGAGCGAGGCCTGCGCGCCAAGGGCCGTGCTCGTCACGGGGGAAAGGACTTTGGGCTTCGTGAAGCGAAATGTGCTCTTCGGTTTGTTCTCTGGTGTTCAGTTCCATTTGTTTTACTTGAATAGTGAGAGTTGTTAAACAGGATCACATGAGAAACCAAAGGAGAAGAAAAAACCCGTCAGTGATGTCAACTCGTGGCAGAAATCCTAGAATTAAAATCTCAGGCTGTGTTTGGTGTATTTTTATTTTAATGAGTGTATCATTGCATATAGAATGATAGAATGGATTGGGTTGGAAAAGACCTCTGAGATCATCAAGTCCAACCCTTGGTCCAACTCCAGTCCC